>OZ025302.1:205896890-206496890 GCA_964019185.1 Maratus speculifer | reverse complement strand
ATAGAAAAGTTACATTCAATTTTGTTCGGTGATTGTTGAGGAAATTGAGGATATACATACGTACATACACACATAACGACCAAAACAGAAGATTCTTGTTTTAAGTCACTTAATAAACTCAAACTAGTTGGATGTGCCAATCCCAAACCTTTCCTATCTTACATATCGGAAGGCAGCTGCACAGACAATCACCTCATCGAGTTCACGGCTGAAATTCTCGAATGAATTAAAATTCAATTCGTATATAAAACGCAATTGGTCTGCCAAGTCATATCTTGATACAAAACACCTGAAAACGTGATTAGAGCAGTTAACTCGTAGGTTTATCATTGTGTTTTCTTGCTCATAGTCCTTCATGTTTGTATACCTTTGGATGCAGGAAAACACAATGGTATGCGAACACAAACACATGGAACACAATGGCGACGATTTTTTTTATGCGAATCGAATTCTAAATCAAATTTGGAATTTCAACCATGAACAAGATGAGGCAACTGTCTATGCTGCTTCCTGCCGGTCTATCAAGCATCTTAATATTTCAAAAAGTAATTAAACATATTAATGCTTCAAACTATTAGTTCAGTACTATACCAACTTTGATTTTCATGTTAAATTTCTGCTTCAATCAATTAATCAGAGTAAAAACGAGTTTATCTCGATACTGATATTTATCGAATTCAATTTTTACTTATTTTCTACATCAACAATTTGCAAATAGCACGCTAAGCAGATCGCGAGTTTTCGCCGCTGCAGGAGCCGCCAATGGACGACAAAATTACGAAAAATCGAGAAAATTATACAAAAATCGCTGTCAAAGTGCATCTTTCCGGCCAAGTCGTTCCAAATTCAATGAGGACCTGCTGAACATAGCTAAAAATGCACAAAAAATTAATTCACTTTTATTCCTAATTTCATACACTTTTCGATGGTAAAATAAAGATGATGGTACAAAAATCGCTATTACAGCAATCCATCTCGGCAGAATATTTTTATATTTAAGGAAAAATTGCTGGCCACAGCCAAGAACACACACAACAAACTTAGTTCAATTCCATGTTCAATTCCACCATAATGAAAATGGCACAGACATCGGTATTACAGCGCCCCCTTCCAGCGGAATTTTTTCAAATTTAGGGAAGATCTATTGGTCATAGCCAAACACATATACATTTTTTTTCAATTCTTTGTATAACTTCATACACTTTTTGAAGGTACAATAATGAAAATGGCACAAAAATTGCTATAACAGTGCCCCATTCCGACAGAATATTTCTAAATTGAAGGAAGACTTGTTTGCTATAGCCAAATACATACAAAAAAAATTTGGTTCGATTCTATGCATAACTATGCTTTTTTCGGTGGTAAAATGGCGAGATATGACGGACAGACAGGTATTTTGTATAAACATGTTTTTTGGGAATCTCTGACCCTTAAAACGTTTAAATTCGTCGAAAAACGGAAGTCGAGAAAAACTTCGATAAAAATACTTCCTTCTATTGAAGACAGAAAAAAGTAAAAATATGCATATAAATGTACAAAGGATATAGGCAGAAAGCGAATATCGAGAGACAAAAATTCACAAATTAAAAAAAAATGATTTTAAAAAAATGATGATAAAAATTGCAGTTTACGCGGTTTGTCGTCATTATGGTTTGCACGACGCTTACGGAGAGACCGGATTTAAAAAACAGATGCAAAAGTTACCGATAGAGAGCATCGACGTATAAAATATTGCGGAAGCGTACAAGTTTTTCAGCGATGCAATTCATAATTTTGCCAAAGCTAAAAAAGTATAACGAATCAAACTTACCTTCAATAACTAAAGCTACAGCAAAAGCGCTGATGAATGTTCTTCCCGCTCTACCGAAGCAGGCGGGTATGGACAGGAAGCAAATGCATCGGATTTGAGTAGACAGGGCAAATCCAATACCAGAAAAAATTCCAAGCAACCAGAAATAGTAGGAAGCCGCTCCAATGCGTTTTAGCACTATCCAATATAAGGCTGAAATACAAAAACATTCTTAATTGCACAACTTAAATGATTATTTAGTAATTAATGTTAATAGTTCAGGATTATTAACATGACAATGAACAACAATGATAATCAATGAATGAATTACAGTAGTAGGGAGCCACTCCAATGCGTTTTAGCACTATCCAATATAAGGTAAATACAAAAAACATTCTTAATTGATTATTTAATTGCGATTATTTATTTATGAATGTTAATAATTCAGGAAATTATTTATCTCTAACACCCTTGCTTGATTTCTGAAGTAAGAACAGTTATAAGATTTAAATCACATCTGTATTTAATGAAATAAGATTTCGGTGGAGGTTTCATAAGTATATCTGTGATGCTCATTTCTCTAAAATCCTTAATACTATCGTGTTTAATATTGATATGTTTGGTTTTAGAATGATGTTTATAGCTTTGAATCATCTTAATGCAGGACTGACTATCTTCATTGAGAATTATAGACAAATTTTGTACTAAATCGAGATCCTTTTTTAAGATTAGCACAAGAAACAGTTTGGATAATTAAAGTGACTGCTGAGATGTATTCAGAGTCAGCGAATAACAATGCAACCAAATTTTATTTTTTATTTGAGCACAAAAATGGCTGTATTTCTTAGTTTCCATGAATTGCCAGTGGTTGCTTTTGGGTCCTTTTTATCCTTTTCCCAGTTTAAATCTGTATAAGTTGTTAGTATCAGTTTGTTTTTTTATTATTATTTATCTTATACTATAATGCGAGCAAAAATTGTGTGTGTGTGTGTGTGTGTGTGTCTGCGTGTGTAAATTTTATCTCAAAAACGGCTCTAACGATTTTCGCAAAAGTTTAGATTTTACCATTTTCGGGCACGAGAAGACCATTGGGCTAGGTCACATGTTCGAGAAAATTCGATTATTGGGTCATTTTGGGTCATAATGGGTCAGGATCAAGCTATTTATATCTAGAGAACGGCTGGATCGATTTTATAGAAATTTTGTATCTAATCGTTTTTTGGCACGAGAAAACAATTGGGCTGGGTCACATGTTCGAAAAATTTCGATTAGTGGGTCATTTTTGGGTCATTATGGGTCAAGCCATTTTTATCTAAAAAACGGCTCTAACGATTTTGACCAAATTTTATATTTTATCGTTTTGGATCACATGAAGACCATTGGGTTAGGTAACATGTTCGAGAAAATTCGGTTAGTGGGTCATTTTTGGGGTCATTGTGGGTCATGCTATTTTTATCTAGAGATTTTCTCACGCATTTTTGACTAAAAATTGCATTCTATGGTTTTCGGGCACGAGAAAAACATTGGGCTAGGTTACATGTTCGAGAAAAAATTTTAATGGGTCATATTGGGTCATTAAGAGTCTGGGTCAAGGTATTTAAAGAACGGCGTGATGGATTATAACGAAATTTTGTATGTAACAGTTTTTTGACATGAGAAAACTAATGGGCTAAATCACATGTTTGAGAGATTTCGACTATGAGGGTCATTTGTGGGTCATGATGGATCATAATGGGTCATGGTCAAGCTATATATCTAAAGAACAGGTGGATCGATTTTAACGAAATTTTGTATGCAACATTTTTTTGGCACGATAAAATCATTGGACTAGGTTACATGTTCGAAAAATTTCGATTAATGGGTCATTTTGGGTCATTAAGAGTCTGGGTCAAGCTATTTATATTTAAAGAACGGCGTGATGGATTATAACGAAATTTTGTATGTAACAGTTTTTTGACATGAGAAAACTAATGGGCTAAATCACATGTTTGAGAGATTTCGACTATGAGGGTCATTTGTGGGTCATGATGGGTCATAATGGGTCATGGTCAAGCTATATCTAAAGAACAGGTGGATCGATTTTAATGAAATTTTGTATGCAACATTTTTTGGCACGATAAAATCATTGGACTAGGTTACATGTTCGAAAAATTTCGATTAATGGGTCATTTTGGGTCATTAAGAGTCTGGGTCAAGCTATTTATATTTAAAGAACGGCGTGATGGATTATAACGAAATTTTGTATGTAACAGTTTTTTGACATGAGAAAACTAATGGGCTAAATCACATGTTTGAGAGATTTCGACTATGAGGGTCATTTGTGGGTCATGATGGGTCATAATGGGTCATGGTCAAGCTATATCTAAAGAACAGGTGGATCGATTTTAATGAAATTTTGTATGCAACATTTTTTGGCACGATAAAATCATTGGACTAGGTTGCATGTTCGAAAAATTTCGATTAATGGGTCATTTTGGGTCATTAAGAGTCTGGGTCAAGCTATATATAATTAAAGAACGGCAGGATCAATTTTAATGAAATTCTGTATGTGACAATTTTTAGAAACGAGAAAACTAATGGACTAAGTCACATATTCGAGAGCTTTCGATTATAAGGGTCATTTGTGGGTCTTAATGGGTCAAGGTCAAGCTATATCTAAAGAATGGGTCGGTCGATGTTAACGAAATTTTGTATACAACATATTTTTTGGCATGAGAAAATCATTGGCGTAGGTCACATGTTCGAGAAATTTCGATTAGTGGGCCACTTTTGGGTCATTCTAATTTTATCTAGACAACGTTTCGCTAAATTTTGTATTTTATCGTTTTCGGGCACAAGAAAATCATTGGGTTATGACAGATTTTTGAGAAAATTCGATCAATGGGTCATTTTGGATCATAAGGGGTCAGGGTCAAACTAACTATACCTAAAAAACGGCTCAATCGATTTTATCTAAATTTTGTATCTAATGTTTTTCGGCATGCTAAAACTAATGAGCTAGGCCACACGTTCGAGAGATTTCGATTATAAGAGTCATCTGTTGGTCACGATGGGTCATGCTAATTTTATATAGAAAATGGTACTCACCATTTTGACTATACTTTGTATTATATCGTTTTTGACCAAGAGAAAACCATTTGGCTTGGACACATGCTCGCGAAAATTCGATTAGTGGGCCATTTTGGGTCTTAATGAGCTAGGGTCATTCTAATTATATATAACAACGACTCAATCAATTTTACCTAAATTTTGAAACAAAACGTTTTTTGTCACGAGAAGACTATTGGACTGAGTCGCATGTTAAACAAAATGATATTAGTGGGTCATTTCGCTTCATTGCTGAATGCTGCCAAGCTAATTTTACCTAAAAAATGGCTTAAACGATTTTGATTCAATTTTATATTCTACTGTTTTTGATTACCTGAAGACGATTGAGCTATGTCACATGCTTGATCAAATTTGATTAGTGGCTCATTTTGGGTAATACGGGTCAGGGTCACGAGAATATGGCAAAAGCCAATAACTTGGTGATATTTGACAAAATATTGGCGACATATGGCCAAAAAATCGACTATAAAAATTACGAAAACCAAAACACGTATTTGGAGCCAAATGAAAGAATGCCTCCAAATTTGGCTATATCTAGCAAAAAATATTGTCTTTCAGAATGTAAAGAATTTTTTTATACATTCTTAAGAGGATTCGAGATGCATGGTTAAACCAATCAGAGTCGAGCTAAAAAAGTGATTTAGATCGATGTCCTTTCGTTGTAAATTTTAAAATAATGTAAAATTTATAAACATGCGCATAAAAACATAGTTTTCTTATTGATTGTTTTTCTAAATAATACTATTATAAACATGTTTTACAGTAATAATACAGAGTTAATGATGCAGTGAAAATACTATATCGAGTTGAACACAAAGTTAATTTTGACCGAGCTAAGCTCGGTCTCCCCATCTAGTAATTTTAATTCTCATATAGTTTTTAAATATTTGATAGTTCTCTTTATTTCATTTCAGTCCTTTTCTTTGGGTTTTCATTTTTGCAACCAAGAATGTTTACAGCTGTTGAAATATCTTGTTAGATTATTGTAGCTATGTATAGCAATGCCTCAATGGCATTTATCTATACTTGCTGTTATTCAAGAGTAAATTTTTTTATCATTTATATTTAGACAATCTGGCTCTGTCTGAGTATCGCAGAGTTTTTCATCCTTAAAATAGAACTTTTAGATCAATTTTTTTTTATCTTGTATTCTTTGATTGAGTGGGAAATTTCCTTCTTTACCTCTCTATTTGTTTACTAGGGGGCTCTGCCTCCTACGAGCTACGCTCATTTAAAAAAGAGTTGATGTATCGTACTTTTTAAAACTTTTTAAAATGTCACTCTCTATAAATATTTTTTTTTCGTGAAATTACAAGAATTAGTATATCATCGACATTCGGCAATATCAGATAGTTTCTTATAAACAGGTAATTTAATTAGAAAACGTTCGTGGACTTTCTAATAATTTATTTCTCGTAATTTCTCCAATGACAACAACTGTCTGTATATCGTACCATGCATAGCAGCATGAATTCTAACACCTAGCAGAGCTATAAAAATAGTTTTTCAGGGCTTCGCATTCAGAACACCGCCTAATTGCCGTATGGAGCCAACTAGTGGAAACAGGCCATTATCAACTTTGTCGATTCGGCCCCTACACAGTAAATCCTGCTTGGGAAGAGGTGAAACCTGGATCTTAGATGGATAAATGGGGGTGGGTTTTGGTTGCGAGAAGTGGTTCATGAACTAATTTAGAGGGTGGTTATGAAAATGAAAACAGCGAATGTCGATAAATGAAGATGAAAGGTTAATTGACCAACTCAGTCTTGTGTACTTGCACAGGGCTCCCAAATAGTCTGCCAACTCAACATCAATATTTTCTTAGAAAGATTTTTGTTTTATATTTGTATTGTAAATTGCGCAGAAACCGCCTTCAGAGGTTAGTTATTGCACAATTGCTGTAGAAACCTACTATGAAATTTCCTGTTAAAAATATTGGAGTTCTGTTCGCGGACCATTTGGGAGCCCTGCTTGGATTTTGGACATTTATGGAGTTTGGAGGAGTGCCTTCCCTCCCCCTTAGAGAAGATTTTAGTGTTAATACCTTAGATGAGAAATTGAGTAGATAACGAACCCCTTTGCTCCATCAGCCGATCCTTGAAGCATTCATATCGGAGATTTCATCGCCAAAAGGGTGTCTTTTTTAAGCAGTGATCTTGTTTTCATTCTCGTAATAAAAGAAACGTGACGCAGACGAAATAGGTCTTGGTGGGTTTTGGTAGCTCTTGAGAAATCATTTCGGTACGATAGTCAATGCTTCAAGAAAAGGTTGCTATTTCTGAGTTCAGTTATAGGAGAAATCTCTGGTTACCACTTAAATGTATCTAATCTCTTAGAACTAAAAATAAAGTAATTTAAACCAGTCAATAACATATATTTTTACCAAAGCCAAATAGAGCTCCTATTGGAAATCCAAGCATTGCTTTCAAACCTCTGTACTGAATTCTTTTACTGTGAAGCAGACGATCCAAACATGGACAAAATCGGAGAATGCCTGTAACAGAAAATATTAAATGAATTTTAAGCGGTGATCTTGTTTTCATTCTCGTAATAATAATTAAAAAAAAACGTGACGCAGACGAAATAGGTCTTGGTAGCTTTTGGTAGCGTCTTGAGAAACCATTTTGGCGATATTTGCCAGTGTTCCTGATTACGTTAGCATAGTCTTTTGGTGTCCCTTTTCAAAATCAAAAACTGCTAGTTTTGACTCTTATCTTGTGCATAACTTTTCATATTTATGCAATCATTTATTAATAAACAGTAAATTAAGATTTATTCCTTTTTCTACGAATGAGACTTACATTTTTATGTGTTTATACCTTCTTACGTTGTGCTTATTTTGAATCTGTATGTACTGTATATATAAAAATCTTAACACGTATAACATGAGTTTTTAATATCATAACGGGGGGAAGGTCAGGAAATTAGTGAATTTTTATAGAACTCCGGAATATCCGGCTTTTTTGTTATTTGGCCTACCCTTCCGTACATTAGGTCAGATAGTCCGGAGCTTACTTTATATGATTCGAATAAACTTTACGTTTATAGAATACAAACATGCCAGTTAGTTTAAAACGCAATTCTCCATTCTTACTATTAGCTCGTTTTCGAAAATAACTCAGTAAAACATGTAAAAATTTCCGGAAAATTCATCATTCTGTGTTTTTAATAGCGTTGCTAGGTGTTATTTTAATATGAAGATATTATTTTAGCATCTCAAATTTCAAATATAATTCAGACGCCAATTATCAACTTACAGCGTACAAAAAAGAAGTCTACTAACCTATTAAGTATTTCAAAATACCAATAATTTATTTTACCTTTTTCTACAAAAAAATATTCAAATATTAAAGCAATTTCTTATTCACGTTATATACAAAAAGCATCACTAAAATTAAATATGAGGGGATAATAATGAAATAAATAAAACATGGACAGTATATTTAACATCCTCCCACCTTTTTCTTATGTCTTACAATCAAAACTGCACATTAAATAAATAAAACACTTACATGAACATTATAAAATGCGTTTTTCAACACTCTACCTGATCAAATCAATTTAATTTTTAACTTGACTTTTGAAGAATCAATCTGCGTTTCATTCAAAGTTGATTTAGGGAAAAAAAACTTTTGTTACAATCACTCGATGACACTTCCAGATGTTAGATTCCTAGAATAGCCGAAATCGTTTGCGAATGAAACGTTTGTAACTTCAAAAGCTGAATTTTCAGTCATTGCTAAGAACAAATTTTGTAACACATTGTAATGGCCAATTAATGTTTTTTTTTTGTTATCTGATCCCACCAAGACTATATACCTCACAACAATTAGATGCTGGTATCGTTTTCCATTCGGACGTTGGATAAGAAGATCGAAATAGATTTCTACAGTCTTTCGTAAGTTTTTGCCTAAATTTAAATGTTCTAGTGAAAGAATTTTTCCCAAATGCATCAGTTGATAAACCACACTCATGAATATCTTTCAGAAACATATTTAGAGATATGGATTTGAAAGGCTTTCTCTGTCATGTAAATAAGTGGTCAAACTTCTTGCCTATATTTAAGTCTTCGGGAGAAAGAATTTCCTTCGTTAACAACTGCTAAACCATACTCATGAATATCTTTCAGAAACATGTGCGGAGATATGAATTTGAAAGGCTTTCTCTGACATGTAAGCTAGTGGTCGAAGTTGTTGCCTATATTTAAATCTTCTAGTGAAAGAATTTTCCTCGACTACAACAGTTGCTGAACCACATCATCAATATCTTTCAGCTCCCGGAGATATGAGTTTGAAAGGCTTTTTCTGACATATAAGTTAAAGTCCAAGAGCCGACCGCACAAAACCCTAAGTTATCGAGCACAAAATTTCCTTTTTTATGAAAGAGTAGTAATAAGTGAATATTATCATCCATGTCTTCCGGAAGCGAAGTGGTGCATAAGCCAAAAATTGATACCACTAGTGGTTGACTCATAGGTTTAGCATTGTTTGCCGTACACTCAAAAGTAGGAGAACTGGGTGCAGGAAAGCACAATGCTAATAGTACGAGTCAACCACTAGTGGTATTCATTTTTGGCTTATGCACCACTTCGCTTCCGGAAGACATAGATGATTAGATTCCCCTATTGCTACTCTTCCATAAAATTAAGGAATTTTTCTTATGCTCGTTGACTAGGGTTTTGTGTGGTCGGCTCTTGGACTATTAGTGGTCAGGAATTTATAATGCTTTTTATATTGATAACTAACGGTTAGATGGTATTGTAAAACGAAATCTGTTATCACCTCTTCAAACAGATTTTTCCTAAAACTCTTTTTACTAGTTTTTCTCATCAAGTGTCTGGATTTCCGCAAGATGTTTGATTTTTTTTAGGGGCTTAGAGTGGAACTGAATACAGTAAAAGTTGAATAGACAAAACCTGTCTAAAACAGAATTGTTTTATGGTCTATTAGGCAAAAATATATTATAAATCTACAAGCATAGTCTGAAGCCTGTCTAAAACGGATTTTCTTGCTGTTCATAGAGATTCTATTTTCACAAGTTTTGCTGTACTTTGTTCAATTAACTTTGTAAAAAGGATCCTGCCAATAACAGAATTATGTTTTAAAAATAAAAATTTTATTGTCCTAAAGATTCCGCTTTTAGAAGTTTTACTATATAAGATTGTTGAGGTTAATAGAGTAAAACCTGCTAACACGAAATCTTATGATATGGAAATATTCCGTTTAAGCAGGTCTCCGGTTTTTTAATAGTATGTTTACTGAAAGAAAATAAAATTTGTACGTTTAAAATAGAATTTCGCTTTATAAGGTTTATTATAAATTTGTCTCCCGATTTTGGAGCCGCTGTCCCACTTTTTACGTGCGTTCGTTATTATATAAGTACCTACAGTCGTCGTCTAGTTGGATCTGTCTGTCTCTCCATCTATCCGCATACAACAGCGCAGAAACTACCCAACCAAATTACATGAAGTTTAATGTAAATAATCGGGCAGAATTTTGTCGAATTATTTCTAATTTTATGAAAATTATGTTATTTCCGCATTCTTGAATACGAGCTGGAACCCGTCGAAATTCGACGAAAGAAAATCTTTCGGAAAGAACTGTTTCATTGATTTATAATAAATCTACAAAATTAGTTACAGTAAAAAAATGCATCTTATATTGGTCAGTCTAACTCTCAAACAAATATTATTTTAAGCTAAAATTAACAAAATACTGTAAAACTCATTTATCCAAATTATTAAAAGAAATAAAACGGAAATTCATCGGATTTTATAACAGACGATATTTTTGAAATAATATACGCATTTTAATTTCTCATATTTTGCTATGAGATACTTGTGTAGTGTATAAGTGTACTTGTAAGAGAAAATGAAGTGATTGATTCTATTGCCACAATTATAAAATTGGTATTAAAAACTATAAAAAAAATAATAGCTCAAAAATAAATTCAGATATAGCTTTTAGCTAAATTGCATTTAAAAGTACATTTTTTTCTCTACACAACCGTGTAAAAATTTAAAAAGTACGATGTTTAGAAGTGTAAAATTTGTAGTACCGAAAATTGCAAAACCAAAACTGCATGGGAAAACGTTGCGCATTTTAATTTCTATTCTTTTTTTTTTTTTTTTTTTCAATTTTAAGAGAAAATGGAGTGATTCTGTTGCCACAATTACAAAATTGGTACTAAAAACTATTAAAAAAAATCAATACCTCAAAAATAAATTGAGATACAGCTTTCAAACAAATTACATTTAAAAGTACATTCTTTTCTCCATACGACGGTGTAAAAATTTAAAATGTGCAATGTTTAGAAGTGTAAAATTTGCAGTAGCGAAAATTGCAAAACCAGAATTGCAGAGGAAAATGTTGCCATTCACAAAATGACGCATGCGTTAAGCATAGATACGTTTGGCCTTTATAATATAGATCGATAGATAACATATTTAACCGTAATACATTTTGTAACATTTTTGCCTAAGAATGCAACAGCTATTACACCAAATTCTGAATATTTAGAAAACTTTATAATACGAACTTACCTCATTTACTACGTTTGGCTTATAATTTATGACTTTTTTGTCTTATTGTCCTTTTTTGTAACACTGAACTTGTGAGCAGATGTTAATAGTAAACATCGCACATGATTAACGTTCTCGGTATGAGACACCCATTTCTGAAATACGTTAATGTAATAATTATTTTTTCTTTCTTCTATCGTTACAAGAAGAAAGTATTGGATTCTTGAAAATTTTCGATTTCCGGTTTTTGTTGGATTTGCGCGTTTTAGGGGTCAAAGATTCCAAAAAACATGTTTTTACAAAATGTCTGTCTGTCAGTCTGTGGTTCTGTGACTGTGTCTTTGTATGTGACATAAATTTTACGGCACATTATCTCAAGAACTCATGCACTGTATTTGATAAAAATATATTTTTAGGTAGTCCCTGATATAAAATAACGCTGATTTGTTTTTGGAGTAAATCGCTGAACAGGTGGCGCTGCAATGCTGAATTTTGTACGATTTACATAACAGCTCTATCTCATTAACTAATGCATGGATTTCTATCAAACTTCTGATTAGTTAGTTCTTGACATGAATTGACTGTTTACAAGTCAATTCATGTCAGTTTCTCATTCAGTTATGGTGTAAATCGGTCAACAGGTGGCGCATGTTTTACAATTTTCGAAATAGCCTTACCCCAAGATTATCTCATAATTAATGCACAGACTTTCATCAAACTTCATATTTAGTAAATCCGTGATGTAAACTAGTTCTGTTTACATTTTGGTGTCAATCACAAAACAGGTGGCGCTTTTATGTTGTAATTTTCACGATAGCCACAATAGTACTACTTCAAGAAATAATGCATGGAATTTCATGCCTTTAGAATCCTCACAAAAGAATAGAATGTCATTTAATTTTGGCACTGCGATAGTGAATTTTGAAGTACTTTTAACATACATGACATAGAAGAAAGTTTAGGGGATTGCCCATCCGACTAGATTTATTATGCAAATAAAGTAAATCGTATAAGAATATTTCTGGACATATTCTTGTGAAGGTGTAAAAAAATAACATAAAAATAATAATAACAAGTTGGAAAGTGTACGGAAAACATAGCAAATGAGGTGTGTTCATACTATAGCCAAGTTTTTAAGGTATTCAGATCTAGATGTAATAGTATGAAGCACTTCGGATACAGTATAGTGGCCAAAATCTTTTGTGTCTCCCTGTAAACATTATCTGTTTTGTATTATACAGAAAGTAACTTGTAGTAGACCTTAGAAACGTATATATATATATATATATATTTAAATATGAAAAAATGTAATGTATCTAAAACGCGCCCCAAGCAATGCTTCCACTTATACCATTATGTAATGGAATACTTTTGCGTCGCTCTGTAAATTAATAACCAATATTCTTTGCACCACAAATTTTACAGAATGTGTATTATAGTATATACTTCATAGATGCATGTCAAATTTATTATGTTCGAAAGAGTGTAACATCATTAAAATTCATTTGAAACTATTTTTTCTCATTGGCCATAATGTAACGGAATACTTTTGATATTCCTTGTAATTAAATTGTGCCGATTAATTACAGATTTTCATAAAATTTGAAATGTCTCGACACATTTATGCAACAATTATATATTTTAAATTTCAAGCGATTTGTTTAGATAGTTTTTGCTCTGTTATAGTTCAGACGAACTGACTGAACGACTACTATAGGTGCTACGTATTTACATAATTACTAACGCGCTTGAAAACCGAAACAATACTTACATTTTTAGGATTGTAGTGAGCTTTTCCCTTTTCTGCAAAATTTTATTTTACGACTCGATTATGATACTAAAAACTCACTTCTTTTTCTCCTGCTATATGTATAAGTGGGTTTTCTCCTGATTCTTCTAAATTTTACATAGAGTTCTGGCTCCTCTTCCAATTGTTTCTCTGAAAACTCTGATGCAGCTGTGAAGAAAATAACGAGATCAAAAAATCATGCATAGATTATGAACTGCAGTCAAACACATTCAGAATATTATCTCCCCCACCATGTTGAAATGAACATTCCAATATACAACAATTAAAGACCAAAATTTTCTAGTTCTAAACTAGCACACTGTAAAGAAGAAACAGCATCGCTTTTTCACTACTGTTGTCAACTGCCATACACAAATATTTTGAAAACAAACAATAATAACTTCCCTGAGGTAACACTCATGTTCTGCATATGAAGACACAAAATACATTTAAATTTTTAACTGTTATTTTAGTAAAATAAGTTGTCTATTTGTTTAGTTAACACATGTTATTTTACTTTTAATCCATATATAACATTTTTAAAATATTTGGAAGCATAAAAAAAGACTAAAGTTATGCACATTTTTTATTCAGGACAAGTAAATTTCCATTACTTGCTAACTAAAGTACTAAAAAAGACCACTATTTCACAATTCTGAAGAAATGTAAAACATGCATTGAATTAAGCATAAAAAGGTGTGATACTACATGCTTTTACAGTATCAAAAAAATAAATTTATTAACATGATTAAAAAAATTTAGGACAATTAAAATTTAGGACATCAAACTGGCAATTCTTTTGAAATTCTCCCTTTAATCTTTTACTAATTTATTTGTTTTTTTCGCTATTTAAAATTAAAATTATGTCAATTTGTATAATTTACTATTAGTTTAGCGATATATATGTAATTTGTCGAAATGGCTCAATGGGATAATCACGTAATACTCGCAATTCCGTAACAAAGCATTACTATGTGTTAAAAATATTTAAATCTACGTTTAAATTTTATTTTGAAATGGCAATGCATTTTATAAATAGTTTTACACGCGTTTTATTTTCATGTTTATAGTATGCATATCCGTAATGAGTAAGTATTAATGTGTCCCTCCAACTAGTTTATTTATTGTACTTACAGCTTGCATCTTCAGGAACAAAGATTGCTACCTCGTCCTGTTTTCTGTCTTCTTCAGTTTCTTCATCTGCAGTTGCTGTTTCGTGAGATTCCTGGAGCTCATCGGCAAAACTCACTGTTTTTTTGCCATTTGATTTCGGTATCTTTTTGTCTAGATTTCCTTGTTTTCTGTCTCTAAGCGAGATGTCTGCTTCTGCTGTGTCAGTTTCTGATTCCGACTCATCGTCGGCTTTGATTGCTTTACTTCGTACCTGAAATATAAAAAGATTTGGTTGAATCGTTGAAGGTATGTGCCTTACCCTCAAATCACGGGTTTTGCGAAAAATGGGGATTTTTTAACTATTTGGTATCTTCTATTAGAAGGAAGTAAAAATGGTCTTTATTTTTCATTTTTTTTTAACTATTTGCAAAAATAGTTGTTGTTTTCGGTAGAGAATTGTGAAATGTGCAGTATATCTGAATGATTTTATTGGTTGAATTTCGCAACTTATTTCATTTTATACGTTTCCTGATTGGTCTGTGTTTAATGTCCAAAAATGGAATTCTTCTGTTTTTTATTTTATTCGTTTTCTTACTGGCCCATGCTTAATGTCTAGAAATGGAATACTTCTGTTGCCACGATGACAAAAAAAAGTATTAAAAACTACAAAAAAATTAATAATTCAATAACAAATTTAGATACAGGTTTCAAACAAAAGTTGCATTTAAAAGTAATTTTTTCTGTATACGACGATGTAAAAATTTAAAATATGCAATGTTTAGAAATTTAAAAATTTACAATGCCAAAAATCGTTAAACTGAAATTCCATTTAATATTTGTTTATGATTGGACCAGCAATATTAATGTGTCTCTAAATGTCCAGGCATATTAATATAACTCTGTTATTACGTAAGCTACTTTTTGATCATCATAAAAATTATGTTATTAATTTTTTAAATAAAGAAGTCATTTATGAGTCTAAAGTTATAGTCTTTGAAAATATCATTTTCCAAATAGGCGTTGTAGTTTGTTAAATTACATTTTTAAAAATTATTATTTTAAATTAAATCTGAAAAAATTACAATTCCAAAATTTTAAGGTGATATATCTAACAGTTTTTTAGAAAAGGTACGTAACAGACATATTCTTAAAAAAATTGTCATAAAGATACGTGAAAAGATAATTAGTTCTTCAAAACATATTATGCCTGAAATTAATTTCTTTTGATCTATATATGGACTATAATGTGTATATTTATTGTAGTATTTTTTTGACGTGACAACGTCTTGTAAATTGGTTTGCCGGGAGACACTTCAAGAAACTGCGTTACGTTACGTTACGCTCCGCTCACAATACGCGCTCACTTTTCTCTTAACTTTTTCCGGTCACTTGTGGGACCATTTTCTGAACGTGAATGTGAATTCGCTGCAAGGAAGGGGCGGTGCTTAATAGGAATTTTAGATACAGTAAAGCATCGTTTATACGACGATCACTTATACGACGTTTACATTTATACGACGTTTTAATGTGGTCCCGATTCATTCCTATTCATTTTAATGTAAAAATATATCTTTTATACGACGCTCAAAATCGTTTATACGTCAATTTTTCGATTTTGTATAGGTTTATTTTTGTTTATTTTTCTTGTGTATTTTACGAACGAGCGGAAGTTGGCAGCTATGAATGACACCAAACAGCGTGTTTAAATGCACTCCACATTATAAAAATGTGGGCTGGTGTTCAATTAGTCTGAAAAATCAGCTTACGTGTAACAGATTACACTGGGAAGGGTCATTCTTTTTTTCGGGGATAGTTAGCTTTCCCGACATATTTTAAGTTGCAAATAGACTATCCTTCTAACTGTTATCAGTATTGGTGACTTTTAGTTGGCCACGCGGGGTTTTTGATCTTTGACTTTAAATGGAAAGGAAATGATGTACTGCAAATGAGGAACCTTTAATTATGAGGAAACATAATTAAAGGTACGTATATTTAAATAGCATACTAATCCAGCCCCTCTTTTTTTGTTATTTCTTTATTTTTGGTTTGTTTAATTTACAAATTCATACAAATCATCACGTTAAACGTTAAAATTAAGTGAAAACAAAATTAATTCTAGTTTTGAAAGTGAAAATCGTTTATACGTCGTTATCGTTTATACGACGTTTTTCGTTAGTCCCTTCGGCGTCGTATAAACGATGCTCCACTGTAGTATCAAACTAAGACGAAATACGTTATGTATTAGTTATTAGTATAAAGTACAAAGAAAATAAGTGTAGTTTATTTCGTAATTCGGTGGTATATTATGGAAAACTAATGATATGTGATTAGTGAAAGCCATTTTACTTTAGTTATATTCTGCTCATTGAAAAATTCTTTAATATGCTGTTTACAAAATTCAACATTTGACATCAATAAACATGAAGTAAAATGTGTTTAACAAACACAGTGTATTGCAAGTTATTGTATGTATATTTGTATATAAATACGTATGTATGTGTAAAGGTAAAAATAAAATTTTGTTAATATGAAATTCAGTGCGAGATTCTTTGTATAAATTAATGTTTTAAATATAATTCTTTGTATAAATAAATGTTTTAAATTGTTACTATTATTTCATCCTTCTTCCTACTATACGAATGAATATTCACATTAAAATTATTTTACAACTCAAAGTCGTTGTCACGTAAAACTTTCGCCCGTATACCGACTTTACAGGCAACCAATTTTTTTTTATTATTATTATTTTCTTTTATTTTATTTCATTTTATTTTTTTATTTTTATTTTATTTTTTATTTATTTATTTATTTATTTATTTATTTTATTTTATTTTATTTTATTTTATTTATTTATTTTTTTTTTTTTTTTGCTATTTGGAAAATAGTTGTTGTCCTCGGTAAAGAACTGGTAAATCTGAAGTATATCTGAATCTGTTTATTGGTTGAATTCAGCAACTTTTTTTATTTTATTCGTTTTCTTATTGGTCCATGTTTAATGTCCAAAAATGGAATTCAGTGAAACCTTCAAATAAGGGACACCTATGGGACCGCAACTTTTGTCCCTTAAATAGAGGTGTCCCTTATTTGAAGGTTTCACTGTACAGTGAAACCTCCCAATGTCTCTTCCAACCTTCCAATGTCTCAGCGAGAAATTGCTAATCAATTGGGTATTTCACGCCGTTCTGTTTGCTATTATATTGATAAACGCAAGAAAAATGAAGTTAGTTCATTGCATTCTAAACGGGGTCGCCCTTCTAAAAGGCCTCTATCGATTTTTTTTTTCTAATCGGAGGCGAAACTGAATTCTGCAATGGCAAAATCTACATTCAACTTTTTTTTTTTTTTTTTTTTTTTTTTTTTTTTTTTTTTTTTTGTCCCGATGGTTTTCGAACGACGACGAAGAATACCAGAATTTAACTGCAGCTCTATCTGCTGATTTTACTCTATATTTTATTTTCACGCTACTTGTTCTAAGTGCTCAAAAAATATTTATTTTTTTTACTAATAATTTTTTTAGCTGCACTCGGTGTTTCATTTGTATCGAAGATCACAGGAGCAAAGCGGCTCCTGTGCATCTAATCATGATACAAATTTTATTAACGTGTATGCTGTTACACATAAACATGAACATTTAATGCTACTACTTTATTACTGTGTCAACCAAAAAAACTATTGAAAAAGAATAAACGCCAATATTGGATGATCGTAAATGTCATATTCAATGACACACACACGTGTCATTACGTCATCAAGCTATTTTTGGTACGACTTTTTTTGTACTACTAGGGGGGCCCCCGCCCCCCTGCTCGCTATGCTCGCCAACCCCCCGCATAATCGCTTCGCGATTCCAAATTATTGACTACCCCTGCTTGCTGCGCTCGCCAATAACCCATGGTATGAATAAGCAGTTGCAGACCTTTCAAATGATGTGTCACACAATTGGTGTTGTAAAGAAATTACAAAATGCGCCCCCTCTGAGGGCAGAGGGAGGGGGGGGGGTACACACAAGGTATCCATAATATGAATAAGCAGTTGCAGACCTCTCAAATGATGTGTCACACAATTGGTGTTGTAAAGAAATTAAAAATGTGACCCCCCCTGGGGATAGCAGAGTGTAAGGGTGACACACAACACATCAATAATATTAATAAGCAGTTGCAGACCTTTCAAATCTTGTGTAACACGACTGGTGTTGTAAAGAAAATAAAAATGTGTCCCCCCTGGGGAGCAGAATGGGGGGATAACACACAAGACATCCATTATATGAATAAGCAGTTGCAAACCTCTCAAATGATGTATCAAACGACTGGTGTTGTAAAGAAATTAAAAATTTGGAGAAACATTACAGTTATCGCCAAGTTGGCGTCACTTTTGCCAACTAATTTTGGTCGCCAAATTTGGCGATATATCGCCAAGTTGGCGACAAACTTGCCGATTGTTGGCGATGGTAACCTTTCCTCTCTTTATGGTAACCCATATGGCGATGCATAGACGGAGCCCTTTCCTGATTGGTCTATTCGACTCATGGAAGGAGTGGACAACCCGGATTCGTTAGTTCTGGAAATCTTCCACATCAGCATCATTCCAGGAGTCATTCCTTTTAAGGCTAGTTTTTTTTTACTATAGAAGGATACTTATTTATGTCTTATAAATTTATTTGTTCTTTCGTTATTTAAAATAAAAAATAATTTCCCTTTGTATAATTTGCCTAATAGTTTGGCGATTTGTATAATTTGGTGAAATCGGTCGATGCGATAATCAAGTGGCACCCATTTTATTTATACATTTTATTATTGTTGTTTTTATGTACAATATACTTTTATTTGCATATAAAAATCAATAAATATTATCGATAAAAATCGATAAAAAATTTGTTTGTGATAAAGTATTTTTCCAGTAATTGTCCCTTGACGAGATAAAGAAACTGGCTTGGTGAGAGAACGAAATTTTTAAGCATATTTTCTGGTAGCCTATTATTCACTGTTTCATGTACAGAAGGGATATTATTTTTTTCAACATTTATGCAATTTTTTTAATGAAGAAAAAGGATCATTTATGTATTTTTGTACACAAAATGAAGTAAATTGCATACAAAATGTAATAATAGGTACTTACGTATTAACGCCACCGCAGCAAAAGTTGCGCTAATGCTTCAATAGAGAGCAATGTTGTTGTTCGCACGCACACACAGTTATCTTTTGGATTCCTAGTTGCTTTGTTGTTTGCTGATTTTTGACGCCATTTCTTTAGTGCTTTTTCGGTGCTGTAATGCTTTTTAGCTCTTTTTTTTCTTTTTATTCATTCTTCACGCCATTTTTTTTCAGCGTGCGAACAACAAGATTGCTCTTTATTGGTGCTTTAGCACAACTTCTGCTGTGATGGCGTTAATACGTAAGTACCAAATAATATACATACAGGGTGATTCATAAAAGATGGGCAGAACTTTAAGGGATTATAGTACACTTAAAGACAAATAATATTAAATAGGAGACTAAGGGTCCCATACGTATTCCCAAGGAGATAGGGGGCATTAAAGTTTAGGGTCCGAAATTTCAAATGATAATAAAAAATGGAAAAATTGGTCGATTCGTTTGCGGTTTTTGCAAAAAATTTTCTTTATGCCAGTATTTTCTTGAAATAAAATTTTAAAGTTCAATTTCAAAAAATGCCGATAGGGGGCGCTTTAGACTTTGGAGTAACAAACAACTATTTTTTAACGTTATTTTTTGTATTTCTTTAAATGATTTCAAAAGCTTAGACTTAAATTTTGATCTAACAATCTGAGTCCTAACGAGTAGTTAAGTAGCGTAAACTGAAATTTGAAATTTGAAACCCTTCTCCCCCAGAACAAAAATCAGTTATTCCCGATCTTTGTGTCGTAGATTAGGCTCTAACTACTGCCGCGTTTTGCTAAAATTATTCTTTATGTCAGTTTTTTCTTGAAAATAAATTTTAAAGAAAAGTTTCAAAAAATTCCGATAGAGGGCGCTTTAGACTTTGGAGTAACGAACAACTATTTTATACCGTTATTTTTTGTGTCTCATTAAATGCTTTCTAAAGCTTAGACTTAAACTTAAATTTTCAGCTCAAAATCTGAATCGCTGAGCGTGGTTCAGTAGCGAGGGGAGGGGGTTCAAATTTCAACTTCTGAACATAGTTCAGTTTGCATTACTTAACCATGCCCAACGATTCTGTGCTGTGATACGAGGCAAAAATACAACTTTCGTCAAGGACTGCATAGTCGGAATTCACTCATAACTGCACTGGCACAGTTGGAAACGTCGCTCATGCAAACGTTAAAGCTCCATTCCTGACGCTAGTCACCGGGTGAAGAAGGAGACAGAAAGTATGCAATGGGGAAGAAGAAGAACACGTATGCAAAATTTCGACACGATTCAGGCATAAAAGCCACTGAACGGTGAGTCAAGTGTAAGTCGCTGTAGTAATGAATCGGAAGATGGTGCCCTTCACGAATAAGGAAAAGGCTGAGATGCATTTAATTTACGGAGCGGCAGATGGAAATGGTGCAGAGGCACAACGAATGTACGGAGAGCGATTTCCCAACAGGCGGTTGCCTAACCACAAAACTTTCGAGCGCTTGCACAGACAGTTGTGTGAGACGGGATCATTTCTCGCTTCCGGTCGAATGCAGGTCGTGCAAAAAAGGACGAATCAGTAGTTGTTGCAGAAGCCATTCTGGATGTAGTAGCGGCGCAGCCAAGTACAAGTACACGAACAGTGGCTAGGCAGGTGGATACCTCACAGTCCATGACTTGGAGGGTATAGAAGGATGAACATTTGCTCCCGTTTCATGTGCAACGAGTCCAGAAACTGTCTCCAGGGGATTATCCAATTCGTATTGAATTCGCCCGCTGGTTTCTGCAGCAGAACGCGCTAAATCCACATTTTGGACGAACTGTGCTTTTCACCGATGAATGTACTGTGACGAATCCATGTGATTAAGTTTCCACTTTAACTCCCGCCTAAAATTTCACAAGAGGCTATCGCAACTGTTCTCCTGAATGCGGAATGCTTCTTTTGGTTTTGCCAGACGGCGCTAATGTTGAATTGAGTGATGGAGGCGAAGGGAGACGAAGGAGTGTGTGGGAGGAATGGGACGTTGACTTGAAGAGAGACTGGTGATTTTAATGTTTAAAATTTTCAGTTTTTTGATGTGTGTGAGGTTTATTTGTATTTTTAGAAAGTAAATGTTGATGTAGAGTATTGTAATAAAGTGCTGTTGGACATTATAATGAGGAATTATTGTGCTACCCTTTCACAAGTGAACCAGACTGGAGACAGATTCGTTACAGTCATAAAGTGGAGGTTTCACCAGATTGGACTTCGAGTTGCAATGAGAAGGAACGTAGAGTCACAGGTATGTTTTGATTTCATTGCAGCATGTTATATGATTTAAGCTTAAGGTATTGGGAATGTTCATTTGATTAAAAATTGTTGGTTTTCTTTTATAATATTATAATTGTATAATAATTGTTGTAAAAATTGTTTTTTTAATATATATAGCGGCCGCAATATCAGATTTGTATTTTCTGGTTTTTATAAAAGGTGTGAATGTGAAAAGGATTATTTAAAACCAAGCTGGTTTATCGATTAAATTAAGTCAAGCTGACTTTAAGTTAATATGTTTTGTGTCGAAGAGTGTATTTTAAAACCAATCTGGTTTGAGTAAATAAAATTAAACTGATTTATTGTATTTTGTATCGAGATACTTCATGTTTAAAATCAAACTGGTTTGATTGAGGTCAAACTGATCTTATGTTTATTATATTTTGAAAAATAGTGTTTTAGACCAGGCTGAGTGGTGGAAATGTGACTTTTCAAAGGTTCAAAAAAATTTATTAAAGTTGTGTATTATTTTTGTTAAACAGAAGGTATGCAAGTATTGATGTTTTGAACCGGTATATAGATACATTTTTTTTTGAATAATTAATTATAGTTATTTGTATAATGTATATTTATCTATTGTTTTGATATAGTGAATATATAGATTATTGGTGTATTGATTAAATTTGGTCAGTTGGTTGGGTGCCGGTCGCTCTTATAAAGTGTTTAACCGGCGACTTACCCGTCGGTGAACGTATTTGGAAATGGCTTTCCTGGGGAAAGGCCGAAGAGCAGATTTGAAAATCGTTGCTCTGGAATTGGGGGTGGAAGTCGATGATAGTATGAGAATAATTGATTTACGTAATTTAATTACAAAGAGTGTTAATTATGAAGAGGAATTTGTTAGAGAGATTCTTACAACTGTGATAAATGAAAGAATAGGTCGAGAGGAAGTGGCCGAGAGAGAGAGGGTGGAGAGACAAAAAATAGAGTTACAGTTGAATGAGGGAAAGAACTTAGACTCTGTTCAATCTAGTATAGGTTTTGAATCGAGAGTGGATATTCAGAGATTGATGCCCAGATTCAATGTGAAAGAGGATGATATTAGTTTATTTCTGGAATTGTTTGAGAGGCAGGCTAAGGTGCTTGGGATTTCCCCCCAAAAATGGGTTACTCAGTTAATTGGTGTTTTACCAACTGAAATTTCTCAATTAATAGCTCGTGAGCCTGAACAGCAGGCTAGTGAATATCAGTATGTCAAAACAATGTTGCTGAAGCGGTTTAAATTGAGTCCAGAGAGGTTTCGTCAGAACTTTGTGAAAATTCAGAAAGCATCTGATAGTACGTGGTATGATTTTTATTATGAGATAAAAAATTATTTAGAAGGTTGGTTGAATGGGTTGAAGATAGAAACTTATGATCAGTTGAAAGACTTGATGATAGTTGATCAAATAAAAAAAAGAGCGCCGCCTGATTTTAGGGAGAGTTTTTTGGATCGGTGGATAACTATAGTTTCACCCACTGAGCTTGTTACTAAAATGGATGAATTTGAAGATGTAAGAAATTGCATTCAGCGTAAAACTTCGATAAGTAATAGGGATCGAGGTGATAGGAATCAATGGCAAATGAGATCATGGAAGGGAAATAACTTAAGAAGTGAATTTATACAAGATGTAGAGGATAAGGGAAATTATTTTAGGGATAGAAAGCCTGATCCCAGTTTTGAGAGGAGGAAACAGTTCCGTTGTTTTGAATGTGGGGATTTAACGCACTTTAGGCCCGATTGCCCTAAGCTTAAAAATAAGAGCGGTTTAGACAGCGTAAATCACGTTAAAAATAAGGTTGACGAGGATTTGTTGGCACCATATACAATTTTTGGGAAGATTAATGGAACTAGTATTCCTATTTTAAGAGATACTGGAGCAACTATCGATGTGGTGTGTCAAAAGTATGTTCCACCTGAAAACATGATAGGAGAATATGTGTGGGTGCAGCATTTGTTGGACCAGCGGATGTCATGTTTGCCTATGGCCGAAATTGAGATTGAGTGTGAATTGGGCCATGTAATCACTAAAGCAGCCGTCCTGGGAAATGAATTAGATCAGGGGAGGTATATCCTTGGAAATAAAACTGCGTCTCTATTAAAGGAGATAGAAGCTGATGGTGATAAGAGAAAAGAAATTGTGAATGTGGTATTGACACGATCTCAGAAGCGGTTACAGCTTGCTGAGAAGGAGGCGATAGAGGGTCAGGAAGAAGAATTAATATTAACTGAGAAGTCGCGGGAGGAAGAAAATGATTGTTCCGGTGCAGACTGCAAAATTTTGCCGGAGGTTGACTTGGTGAAAGTGGATTCGGATACATTTGCAGAAGAGCAGCGGAGGAGTAAAGAATTGGCTCCCTTATTTACTTTGGCTAGGGGGACAGAAACAGAACCTAAGGATTTTAGAATAGTTAAGGAAAAATTATTGGTTAAGAGGAAAATTAATAAGATGGGAGAGGAAATGGACTTACTTGTGGTTCCTGAATGTTTCAGGGACCAAATTAAAAGAATGTGTCATGAGGAGACCTCGGGACATTTAGGTGTCGCCAAGACAAAAGATCGCTTGGTGAAGCATTTTTTCTGGCCAAATTGTTTTAAGCAAATTGAGGAGTTTGTGAAAACTTGTGATGCTTGTCAGAGAGCTGGGAAATCTAATGACAGAAAGAAAGCCCCATTAACTTTGGTGCCCATTGTATCTGAGATATTTAGTAGAATAAATGTTGATGCTTGTGGACCATTGCCTATTACACCAAATGGAAATCGGTATTTGATTACAGCTATGTGTATGTCATTTTATTATGTATATTTATGTATATATTTTATTATTTTATGTGTATGTAATTTATATTGTAACTGGTATTGCGGGGTGCTATATTGCCGCGTATTCCAAATTTGTAAAAAGAAAAAGAAAAAAAAAATTAATAGAATTAGGACAGTTGGTCAGGGCAGTACCATGCTGTGATGAATTTTCGGGAAATATGCCTGTGGCACATTGCAACTATTCGTGGACACTGTGCTTTGAAAAGACTTTCTAGCGTTCTTTGGAACTGGCACATTATTGCTCCTTTAGTGGGGACTTTGATTGGACATGTCCAAAATTTGGAGGGGGGAGGAGTCTGTGACGAATCCATGTGATTAAGTTTCCACTTTAACTCCCGCCTAAAATTTCACAAGAGGCTATCGCAACTGTTCTCCTGAATGCGGAATGCTTCTTTTGGTTTTGCCAGACGGCGCTAATGTTGAATTGAGTGATGGAGGCGAAGGGAGACGAAGGAGTGTGTGGGAGGAATGGGACGTTGACTTGAAGAGAGACTGGTGATTTTAATGTTTAAAATTTTCAGTTTTTTGATGTGTGTGAGGTTTATTTGTATTTTTAGAAAGTAAATGTTGATGTAGAGTATTGTAATAAAGTGCTGTTGGACATTATAATGAGGAATTATTGTGCTACCCTTTCACAAGTGAACCAGACTGGAGACAGATTCGTTACAGTACCTTCACACGTGAAGGTACATTTAACACACACAATGCACATGTATGGGCGGATGTCAATCCACATGCTACGTATCCACATGCTCATCAGAGACGCTTTTCCATCAATGTTTGGGCAGGAATCCTCGGAGACCACCTAATCGGACCGTACCTTCTTCCTGAACGCCTCAACGGTAAAACACACCTCACATTTCTGCAACATGTGCTGCCAGACCTGTTAAACGTTGTTCCTCCACGCATCCGGCGGGTCATGTGGTTCCAGCACGATGGAGCGCCAGCCCATTACGTACGAGACGTCCGCAACTATCTGGACATCACATTTCCGAACAGATGGATTGGTCGAGGTGGTCCTGTTGCTTGGCCTGCTCGCTCGCCAGATCTTTCACCCCTCGATTTCTTTTTTGGGGGACAATTGAAGGCTCTAATGTATGAGACACCCATTGAATCCCCCGAGGAACTGGTGGCCAGACTTTCCGCCGCTGTAGGGGAAGTGCTCGAAAAGCCTGATGTTTTCGCGAATGTTCGCCGTTCCATTCTTCGCCGTTGTTCTGCGTGCATAACCTCTGGTGGTCACAATTTTGAACATTTATTGTAATTACATGTTAATAAATATGCTTTGGTAACATAATCCTAATTTGTGTCTTTTTACCTCGTATCACAGCACACAATGTGTGGACATGGTAAACTGAACTGTGCTCAGGAGTAGAAATTTCAAACCCCTCTCCCCAGAAACTTAACCACGTCTAACGATTCAGATTTTGGGCTGAAAATTTAAGTCTAAGCTTTAGAAAGCATTTAATGAGACACAAAAAATAACGGTATAAAATAGTTGTTCGTTACTCCAAAGTCTAAAGCGCCCTCTATCGGAATTTTTTTTAAATTTTCTTTAAAATTTATTTTCAAGAAAATACTGACATAAAGAATAATTTTAGCAAAACGCGGCAGTAGTTAGAGCCTAATCTACGACACAAAGATCGGGAATAACTGATTTTTGTTCTGGGGGGAGAAGGGTTTCAAATTTCAAATTTCAGTTTACGCTACTTAACTACTCGTTAGGACTCAGATTTTTAGATCAAAATTTAAGTTTAAGTCTAAGCTTTCGAAATCATTTAAAGAAATACAAAAAATAACGTTAAAAAATAGTTGTTTGTTACTCCAAAGTCTAAAGCGCCCCCTATCGGCATTTTTTGAAATTGAACTTTAAAATTTTATTTCAAGAAAATACTGGCATAAAGAAAATTTTTTGCAAAAACCGCAAACGAATCGACCAATTTTTCCATTTTTTATAATCATTTGAAATTTCGGACCCTAAACTTTAATGCCCCCTATCTCCTTGGGAATACGTCTGGGACCCTTAGTCTCCTATTTAATATTATTTGTCTTTAAGTGTACTATAACCCCTTAAAGTTCTGCCCATCTTTTATGAATCACCCTGTATAAATGTATCTATATAAATTCATATATAAACAAGTCTAAAAATTCATCACGCTTGTTTTTATTGCTTTTTACATCATTTGGCAACAAATCTCACATTGGAAGACCGAATTACGCCAAGCTTTCTTACATAAACGCAAAGATTCTATATTGGAAAAATAGCAAATAACATATAGCATTTGTTTAACTATTGAAAATATTACGGTACTAATTAATTATTTAATTATCTACGGCACTAATTGGTATCAACTTTACCAAATTATACAAATTGCTAAACTATTCGCCAAATCAAACAAATGGATATAATTTTTGTTTTATATAAACTAGGAAAACATTAATAGAAACACAAATAAAAAGTAGCGGATAGGGACAGCTTAATGCAACAATGTTAAAACGAGGACTGCATAGCAAAACGGGGAAAAAAATAAAAAAATCCCTTCATGGTTTCGGCGAGTTGTTTTCTTGGTATTGATGGTATTTATACACTTATAAATTTAGACAAAGGTTATAATTAAAATATTATTTCTTCAATTTTATTTTTAATGATGATTTTAATTACTATTTTATAGAAATGTACAATGCAAGCATGTTATAATCTTTTTAATATTACAATATTAATAATTATAATGCATTCTCTTCAAATATTAATGACATAATCCTAAACCAGCCCATACACTGGATTTTGGCGATTTTACTGACAAGCACTCTCGAGCGAACTAAATTTTCAGAAATTTAAAAATTCTCCAAAATCACAACGCGGAATTTTCGGCAAACAATTAACGACGTGAACAGTTCCAACGATGATTCCTAAGCGCTGAGCGTCTATTAGAATAGAGACAAAAAAAAACATTGGGCACAAGAAATTGACTATGAGCTGGCTCTAAAATGGACGAAATTCGTCAATGCCGCGGTCACTAACATACATATGAGCGCTGCGCGCCCATTTAAACAAAAAAATCACTGGATGTACGAAACTCGCTGTGCAGCAATCTCTAAAGTGCACGAAAATCGTCAATGCCGCGGTCACTAACGTGCATATGAGCGCTGCGCGCCCATTTAAACAAAAAAAAAAAAATCACTGGATGTACGAAACTCGCTGTGCAGCAATCTCTAAAGTGCACGAAAATCGTCAATGCCGCGGTCACTAACGTGCGTATGAGCGCTGCGCGCCCATTTAAACGAAAAAAACATCACTGGATGTACGAAACTCGCTGTGCAGCAATCTCTAAAGTGCACGAAACTCGCTGTGCAGCAATCTCTAATGTGTACGAAACTCGTCAATGCCGCAGTCACTAACGTGCGTATGAGCGCTGCGCGCCCATTTAAACGAAAAAAAAAAATCACTGGATGTATGAAACTCGCTGTGCAGCAATCTCTAAAAGGTACGAAACTCGTCAATGCCGCAGTCTCTAATGTGCGTATGTAAAAAATTTTTGCAGGAGGGTTATGTATAATGTCAGGAGTTTTTTTACCGTAATTTTTTATTTTAGTTCGCATCTCAAACAATAGGTGGCGCTGACGGCGATTGAAGGCCAGGTCGACGCTTCACTCAGCACTGATCACCTGGCCTTCAATCGCCGTCAGCGCCACCTATTGTTTGAGATGCGAACTAAAATAAAAAATTACGGTAAAAAACTCCTGACATTTTACATAACCCTCCTGCAAAAAATTTTTAAATAGCTGTCACCGTTTGCAAGTTATTGAATTTTAAAATACATCAGTCATTTTTGGGACACCCGGTATATGTATACATATACAGGGTGTCCGAAAAGTCTGGAAACGGGTAAATAACTCGAGAAATATCTATGAGATTGAAAAACGTAAATATACGTGTTAAATATTTTTAAATAAGCTGCTCTGTGATACCAAATTTGACCTTCGAAACCGACCCCCTGGGGGTCAGAGGGGGTCCAACTTTGAAATCTTAAATTATAATTGTTATGTTTGGGAGAAGAGAGATGAGAACACTTATTTCTTGTTTCATCTAAAATAGGCCAAGTGATCATACTAGTGGGTAGACATACATTGCATTGGATGAGTGCCAGCAAAAGACCCGTAATAAAAGAACATGACAAAAGGCAACCTTTATAGATCTTAGTAGTAATTCTTTAACTATGATAATAATAACTCAAAGTAAATTGTAAAAGAAAAATATAAAATAATAAGAAGAATGTTACCTGGAATCTTGGCAAATGAAGAAATATTCCAGACGACGAATAAATTAACTTGGGACAAATCAAAAGAAGAAAAAATTGAAGAACAAAATTTTTTATTTATAATTATTTGTGAAATACGTCATGACTTTATATTTTTAATATATATTCACTTTCATGCTCATTTTATGTAAATATATAATTATTCATTTCGTACAAATGCTTCACAAGGATAATATATAGGAGTAGATATACTTTTCACATAATTTTTCTTTATTTATATGTATTCACTTTGACAACATGATCGATCATTTTTTTAACGATCTGAAGAATAAATTATTTTTAGAATATCAAACAATATCAACTCAATAAAGAATACGCTTGAATCACAAAGAGATAATCAATACTTTCCAGTGGGGATCCCGTTTATGCAAAGATAATCATATTTATGCGTATGAGCGATTTATCATGAATCGAAAAAGAACAGGCTGTGATATTTTAAGTAAGAAGAATATTCTTTGTATTATCTTCGGAGGAAAAGATGATTTCACTGATAATAACAATATGGAAATAATTGGAAGAACTTGAATAAATTGAAGAGAGCCCTTTTTTTAAAACTACGACGAAGCACATATGAAAAAGATTAATTGATTCTCAAAAAGCCAAGAGAACATTTGAGTGGCCGACATAGAAAATGGCCAAACGGATTAGGTCGCAGCGGCAGAGGTGCACTATTCTTCGCAGCAGAACGACGATTCGGAGGTTTACGTTCCATCTTGCAGCGCAGCATCCGCTCAACTGAACTCGCGGCGCAGAGAGAGGGGAGAGCAAAAATAAAGGGTTACCGCAAACCCGGAATACGCCAAGTTGGCAACGTTAAAATGGTGAAAGCGAGGAAAAAGAGGCCAAGTTACGTGTCAGGTATAGGGAAATATGAATTTAATAAAGAAAAAAAATGATAATACACCTAAAGAAGGAAAGCCAAAGAAGGTGGCCAGGCACTTAACTGCTTAAATCACGTCACTTGTGGAATTTAATTTGATAGGCCAAAGGGAGGGCCAGAATAAACGGAAGTAACCACCCATCGAACAATCGAGAAATTTCTAGAAGCTTTTCACACCGGAAGGAATGAATTCAAACAAGATTTTACCGTTTTAGAACACTCGATAAGCTACGTGAGGAAGAAAAATTTACAGGGGAAGATATCAAAAGAAACGAAATCGAAATAATATTTTAAATTGAGAACATTAATAAAAAAGAGATGATAGGAAATAAAATAGTTAATACAATTGAATTAAAATAAAAATATGTGAGGGGTTATCGAGTAACCACCACAATAACCCCCATTTTTTATTGCAGATTCGGATTCTACGGACAAAAATACGTAACTTTTGTATTTGATGTTTATTTCAAATCTTCGTTTATCACGGTGTAATCGAGCATATTAAATCCATACATTTTCCCGCTATTCCAACGGGATTTTCCCTAATAGAAACTGATTGGGCAGAATTTTTGACGTCAAATTCCTCGTCTTTTGTAGGAATAGCGTTTCCTGAAAATCACCCGTTGCGATTATTTCATAGTGCTACACTGTTAAAAATTTGACCCATTTGCTGCAGCGTCACTCCACAGCTATTATAGAATATCTCTTTTGTGACCAATGAGAATGCTCCATAACACAGTAAAGTAATCGTTTTCTATAAAAGCGGTGGAGTGACGATGCAGCAAAAGGGTCAATTTTTTTACAGTGTACTTTACTGTGTTATGGAACATTCTCATTGGTCATGAAAGAGATATTCTATAAAAGCTGTGGAGTGACGCTACAGCAAATGGATCAAATTTTTAACTGTGTAGCACTACCGAAATAATCGGCACGGGTGATTTTCAGGAAACGCTATTAATGCAAAAGACGAGGTATTTGATCTCATAAATTCTCCCCAATTAGTTTCAATTAGGGAAAATTCCGTTGGAAAAGCCGAAATATGTATCGATTTAATATGCTCAATTACACCGTGATAAACGAGGATTCGAAATAAACATCAAATACAAAAGTTACGTATTTTTGTCCGTAGAATCCGAATCTGCAATAAAAAATGGGGGTTATAATTTAAGATTTCAAAGTTGGACCCCCTCTGACCCCCAGGGGGTCGGTTACGAAGGTCAAATTTGGTATCACAGAGTAGCTTATTTAAAAATATTTAACACGTATATTTACGTTTTTCAATCTCATATGTATTTTTCGAGTTATTCGACCGTTTCCAGACTTTTCGGATACCCTGTATATATGCATAAATATATGCATAGGTATACATATGTATATATAGCACTAGCGCCCGAATGACAGACAGTACCCACATTTTTTTTTCTATCTAGCTAAGAATCCTATGGTGTGCCATTTATAAGTACCATTTTTTAAAATTCAAATTATTTGATTGGCACTATTTTTTTTAATTTTTTAAAGAAGCAATATTCGCTGTACATAAATGCAGATAGATAAAGCGAAAATAAAATGGATTGCGCTAGTTCAATAAAGCGGTGAACTCAATAAAAACAAAGCAACGGACCGGCAGTACTTTCACTTAAAAGTACATTTCTATTATATCACTGATTTTTCAAGCCGACAGTTGGCGACGGAAAGAATTACGGATGATTAACAAAAATATATAATCTTACTTTAATATGTTTACGTTTTTTCTTCTTTTTATTTAGACCTAAATCATCTTTTGGCAGTAATGCTTCAGATTCTGACACTTCTTCGCCATATAATTTATATTTTGGTAGCCATGTATCTCTCACGGGAATGTAGCTTCGCTTGTTTATCATTAAAGGTTTTTTTGCTTTCATGAAACCAGAATATCCACCTCCAGGCAAATTCCCGTAAGCCATTAAGACTATAATATCATACCTTCTCAATAGTTAAGCGATTTATACTTAAAACTAAATCAATCTAAATTACGCAATGATATTATTTTGTGTTGCCATTGTGTTAAAAATATAATTATATTTATTGAGTTTAAGATTTCAGTGAAAAAGTAAATATTAGTATCTGTGTGAGTGTTTTCCGTCGATAATTTCGCACTCAATATAAAAAGTCTAAAAGTGTTATTACACATGTGGTCGAAGAAGCTTCAAATTCCAGGCGTCTCCATGTTATCCAATGGGAGGAGGTGAGTCGCTGGAGCTACGTGTAATAGCACTTTTAGACAGCAGAAACAGTTATATTTCTGCTGTTTTTATATGAATACATTTTGCCTGAGAAAGGTGGATTCATACCTTCAAAACGAGTCGCTAATGTTCACTTTAATATGTATATGAAAATCATTAAAATTGTTAATAGTGTTTGCAAACCCAGTTTTTTTTCATTTTAAATGCGATATTATGGATGATTTATAAATATTTAATTTGTATAAAACTATCTTAAATTCTTGTTTTTAACTAATTTTTGTCCAGAAAATATTGAAAAAAATTTGTAAATTAATTAAAAAATAACTCTATAGCTTATGTAAAAGTTTTAAATTTTACTAGATAAAGTCTATAAAAGAATGTATAATGTAAATTTTTTGTTCAAAGTAAACTTTATTTTTTGCCAATTTACGAGACTTCTTGCCCCACTGTGCGTCGTTCTCATAATTCAAAAGTCCTACTTTCTTAAGGGTGTTCTTAAATCAAAAAAGGCAACTTTGTGACATAATTTTTAATTTATTCTTGTTCGGAAATACATGAAACGAGCAAGTGTTGTTATTCAGAAACTGTCTAATTGCACTCTCTCTCCCCCCCCCCCCTTTTTTTTTTTTTTTTTTTTTTTTTTTTTTTTTTTTTTTTTTTAATTACAATAAATCTTTCATAACAAACTTTCAAAGTTGACATTTTTGAGCACATTCCCCGACGAAAGCAGAAAAAACGGTCAAAAAGCAATAGAAAAACGTGATCGCGTGATCGAAATAACTTAGAACTGGATAAGTAATTTAATTATCATAAAATGGAAAACTAAGTTCGATTCGAAATAGCTTCCATGGTCAGGCCTTCCAATTTTATATCTTTCTGTTAAAAAATTAATTTGTAAATGAATAAAAACGTTTTACGCTTGTTGAGTGGAACAGCTGAGAACAACCTTAAGTTCTGTAGTCTACAATAATTGAATAGTTTAAAAAACCAAAAAACACGCTTTTATAGCAGGGCGAACCAAAAAGTTTAGAAGAGTATCACGTGACTTAATTTCTCAAATTGCTTTTGATCCGTTTATCTGGCATTTTTTATTTTGATCCCTTTAAGCGGCAACTTTTTAAATTTTGAATTTGTCATCGGTTTTTAGCTCACAGGCTATCATAGCCTGAGAGCTTATGTGCCCGTCCGTTCTGTATGTTCTGCATGTCGCGTTCGTGCGTAACGCGATAACTCGTGATAAAAATATCGGCTCCACTTGAAATTTTGTATATAGGTATATCCTGATAAGACGCTTCCCTGATTAGTTTTTGGAGTTCATTCGATATGTATAAGAGGGGGAACGGGCTCATGCCCCTCCCCTTAATGGATATAAATGGGTTTTTCATGCAGAATTAACAGTTTTTGTCCAAAATTTAGATATAGGATCATTCTGATGAGGCGATTCCGTGACTGTTATTATGTGTTCATTGAATAAGTATAAACAGGGGGAACGGAGGGCTCATCCCCCCCCCCTTAATTGACATAAACGGGATTCTCATGCAGAATTAACAGTTTTCGTCCAAAATTTAGATATAGGATCATTCGGATGAGGCGATACCATGGCTGTTATTAGGTGTTCATTGAATAAGTATAAACAGGAGGAACGGGGGGCTCATGCCCCTCCGCTTAATTGATATAAACGGGATTTTCATGCAGAATTAACAGTTTTCGTTCAAAATTTAGATATAGGATTATTCTGATGAGGCGAGTCCGTGGCTGTTATTAGGTGTTCATTGAATAAGTATAAACAGGGGGAACGGGGGTTCTAATGCCCCTCCCCTTAACTTGCATAAATGGATTTTTCAATCAGAATTGTCAGATTTCGTTCAAATCTCTGCATAGTTTTGGAAGTTTAATGGTTAAGTATAAAAGAGGGGAATAACTCCTCTTAAATTATATAAATGCTAAATGGGTTTTTATTAAGAACTAGCAAAAGCCGTGCTTTGTTTGGATTCGCGAAGCATTATTTCATAAGATAAATATTTGAAAGTAACATTATTATTTTATATTATTTTTGCATCTTTATTAAGCAAAAACTTTATCTTATGTTTTGGCGTATTTAAATTTTAGAAATGTAAATTCAGCCAAATAATTAAGAATTTCCTCGGAATTTTTTATCTGTGATATAAGACTGGTATAAATAAAAATATTTTCGAAGCAAAATTTTACAAAATATTTTTTTTAATTTTCAATCAAAAGTTTTAAAGATGTTTTTACATTTCCCAATAGCCTCTGGAGTTATCTGAAATGATTTGAAATAGGTATGTTTTCAATCTTTGTAATTCACATCAAATAATCTTTGATAGCAATCTTAGAATAATACATTCAAACAAAATATTTGGAAAAACATTAAAATCTACTCTCGTTGATACTAAGAACTATTAAATGTAATTTTTTTTTATTCTAATTTCTTCTTTTTTTCTGCATACCAGCATATGAAAATTTTTTGTATTGTAGAATCTCTCGTAAGGAAATTTTCTATTAAATGATAAACCTTGAAGGAATTTCACTCTCGACAACGCTACGTGCGTTAAGCAAACTGGTGTCTCTTTATCCCCAATATCTACTACTGCTTTATCTGATGTCAAACCTTGAGATTTATGAATTATAACTGCAAAAACTGATTGCAAAGGAAATTGTTTTATTGAGCAATTTATGCTTCCATTTTTCTAGAATTTAATTATTGGGGGAATTGGTACGCACCAATTCTTATAAGTTAAATTACTGCAGTATTCAAATTTATCCATGATTATTCGCGGTATCTGGTCTGATGGCTTGTGATTTTCTTTAATACGCGCAACAAAGTCTAAAGTACCGTTCACTAAACCTTTTTCGGTCCACAAATAAGAACGTAACATTACTTTAAATCCAAATGATAAAGTAAGAAATGATTAAAGTCCATTTATAGTTTCTGAATCAGCCAACTTTGCTTTAGTACATTTATAAAGAGCTTGAATCGAGGCAACAACTTTAAGCAGTTCTTTTAATTTTTCATTTATATGGCAAATTTAAAAATTAATTTTATTTGCTTACAATTCTTTTGTTGCCACTTTACTAAAAAAAAAAAAAAATCCATAATACAATTCTTTTAAAATGTTTAAGTGTCATCTGTGCAAACGATTTTGCGGAGTGATGAAAACATATCTAGACACACGGCAGTGTGTCAGCCAAGTTCACAAAGTAAAAGGCGACACACCGGCCGTGGGTTATATTACCCGAACCATTTCGAACCACTTTTGACCCCTCAATAACTTAAATTCTATTTGACCTACACACTTGCAATTTTTTGTGTCGTGTAAGACCATCTTCTAATTTCCGAGTCTAAAATTAAAAAAAAAAATCTTTTACCGATGACGAGAAATTGACGCCTGAAAACCACTGTTTTTACCACTGACTCACTGACTCACTCACTCACTCATAGAAATGTTTGACTATTTCCACGTGACTTAGGAAGTTGAAATTTGGTGTGAAGGTAGGTTATTGGATCTATAAATAGGAAAAAATCAGAAATCACCATTAATTAAACATTAATGGTTGGTTAGAGGATAAATTATTGGATTACAATGGAAGCTTATGAGAATTTCACAAAATACCAGTAATAGTGCCAAGTTGGCGTCACTTTTGGCGAGTATCAGAGTTAATCTCTGAAACTACCGAATCGATTTCAAAAGTAATGGTACCAAAATGATGGTATTCGCCCCGGTTCAAACATAGACTATATCTTATGTCTGTGCCACTAACCAAAAGAGGGTTCAGAAGCGAAAAACATTCTAAAAATGTGATTTTTGTTTTACTGAAGGGCCTAGAAGCACAAAATTTGGCATGTTAATTATTTATAAGATGTAAATGATCACTAATGACATTTGCTAAAAAAATATCAAATTTAAATGGGTGAAAATCCGCGAAGAGCGTTCTAAAAAAGTTCGAAATACCAATTTTAAAACAATCTCAGCAAACAACAAACCGATCTTAAAAGTAATGATATCAAAATGATGATGACAGTCTTTGCACCAACATAAGATAGATCTTATGTCGATTACACTAACCCAAAGGAGGTAAAAGAGCATAAAAACTTTCTAAAAATGCGATGTCTGTATATTAAGGGACTAGACTGGAAACATAAAGTTTGGCATTTTAGAGTTATTTCGCGAAATATCAGAAATAGTGCCAAGTTGGCGGCACTTTTGGCAAGTATCGGGGCTAATCTCTGAAACCACCGAACCGATTTCAAAATTAATGATACCAAAATGATGGTATTCGCCCCGGTTCAAACATCGGCTATATTTTATGCGTATACAATTAACCAAAAGAGGGTGAAGAAGCAAAAAAATTCTAAAAATGCAACTTTTGTGCTACTGAAGGACCTAGAACTATAAGATTTGGCATGTTAATTATTTATAAGATATAAATGATCTCTAAGGCATTTGATAAAAAATACGGAATTAAAAAGGGGTGAAAATGTGCGAAAAGCGTTCTAAAAATGTTCTAAATTGGGATTTTTAAGCAATTTCAGCAAACAACAAACGATCTTAAAAGTAATGATATCAAAATGATGGTGATAGTCTTTGCTCCAATATAGGCTATATCTTATGTCGATTCCACTAACCCAAAGGGGGTAAAATAGAAAACTAGTCGTTGGGGGCCATCGTAATACTTACCCATCATGGATATGTATATGAAAATAAAACATGTGAAAACTATTTATACAATGCATTGCAATTCATAAACAAAATTTAAATATTGTTAATATATATGGTAATGCTCTATTAAAGAACTGATGATTACCGATTTCGACAAATTATATAAAACGCCAAACTACTCAAGTAGTACCGAACTGCTTAAAAGAAACATCCTTATAACTCCAAAAATAATAACTCTATTAACTAAAAATTAACTGCCTCTTATGTCCAATTAAAATATACCTCTGAATTGAAATTTGAATCAAATACAGGGCCATGAAAAATCGAAGAATGTGGAAAACAGGATTAAAAATATCTCAGCAACTAATAATCCGATTGACTTCGTTCTATATGCAAAATGTGTGATATTTTATTGCCTTTTACGTCCATTCCTTAGAACAAAAAAATTCGAAATTTTTTATGTACCTTTCATCAGAACGAAATTTTCGAGAATCCGAAAAAAATAGTTCCGGATAATCGAGGTTGCTGATATTAAATAAGTTTCGTCCCATTCTTACATACTAACTACATACAAAATTTCAAGTCTCTATCTCAATTCGTTCGGGAGATAGAGCGTTTACAGACAGACAGACAGACGGACGGCAAAATTTTGTTTCTAAAAATATGTTTTTCGGAATCTCCACTATCTAAAACGTGTAAATCCGTCAAAATTTTTTTTTCAATTTTCAAAACGATTGCAAGACCTACCCTATACTAGGTATGATGGGTAAGTAAAAGCGTTCTAAAAATGCGATGTCTGTATGTTAAGGGCCTAAAAACATAAAATTTGGCATGTTCATTAATTATAAGATATAAATGATCACTAAAAACATTTGTTAACAAATACAAAATTTAAAAGGGGTAAAAGTGCGCGAAAAGCATTCTAAAAACTTTCTAAATAGCAATATTTAAGCAATCTTGGGTAGTTAGCTAACCGATTTAAAGGAAAAAAAAAGATGCCAAAATGATGGCGACAGTCCGTGCTCTAACAAAATTATTGGATAAATTACCAGATTACAATGGGAATCTATGGGAATTTGGCAAAATACCAGAAATAGAGCCATGTTAGTATGACTTTTGGTGCGTAATTTTTGTCGTCAATATAGCGATATTTCGCCAAGTTGGCTACAAACATTTTTGGTCGACGAAATAATCAAGTAGTACCCAATCACGTAAAAGAAACATCCTTATTAGTGGAATTTAAAGGAACATAAGCAGTCCTAATGTTAAATTTTTTAATTTGACTGAAAAAAACAGTGAATAAATGCAGGAAAAAGCTGAAATTAATATTAAATAAAACTAATTTAACCTACTTATTTCAAAAAGGAAACAAATACCTACTTATTTGACAAAAAATAATGATATCCTGTCAAAAACATGAATGTGAAAGAATTCCAAGTTCGTTAAAGGTTTCGCTAATAAAAGAAGTGAGATGTAACTGCAAACCAAGTTCTTTCGGAGCTCCTTAAATCATAACTCCTGTCATGCATAATATTATTCAATTGCTTAAAATGATTTGTTAAGTTACTTGTTATTCAATAGAGCGACTTGGCAAGTTTTCAGTTACCAACTTTAATCTTTAAGTCGGAGTACAATTTAATCTAGAATCTGATTAACAAAGATCTAGTCAATCGAGTGTTCGAATAAGTATATTGAAGTTAAGGTACTGATAAATTAAGGAAGGGATCAACTTTAATTTCTGATCAACTAAATAGAAAAAATTGAATAAGAGAAAACTTGCTAAGTCGCTCTATTGAATAACAAGTAACATAACAAATCATTTTAAGCAATTGAATAATATTATGCATGATAGGAGTTATGATTTAAGGAGCTCCGAAAGAACTTGGTTTGCAGTTACATCTCACTTCTTTTATCAGCGAAACCTTTAACGAACTTGGCATTCTTTCACATTCATGTTTTTGACAGGATTTCATTTATTAAATTAATTTTGATTCTATCTATAATTATTTACTCCATGATTTATGTTTTTTTTTCTGAAAATATACGCGTTTCATTTTTTATTTATTTGCTAAAATGCGTCCGCATTGGAAATGCATGTAAAATAAATTAATTAAAATAATAATTTTTTGAAAAGTATTTCTGTAAAAAAAATAAAATTCTGCAAATCTACAGATCATAATTTATATTTGTGTTTAATTTCAAGTGAAAATACTGTATAGTTTTTTTGTAAAGTGTACGACAAAGTATCATTTGAGTGGACTAGTAGAGGATTCGCTTCGCTCATCCTAATAATTTTGTTACATCGATATTTATATGTATTTATATTTAAATATAATCAACAAAATTTAAGATTTAAAACGAAATTCAAAATTTAAATTAATTAAATTTGCTTCAAGCTCAAAGTCCTATTCAGAATAGTAGATTAGATTTCGTTGCTATGGAAACACCTATCTTTTATTTTTGTATACGCTTAAATTTATGAGGATAATTTTTCTCAATGTTATTTTTTTTATCTACTAGCAAAAGCCATGCTTTGTTTGGATTCGCGAAGCATTATTTTATAAAGCATATATTTGAAAGTAACAATGTTTTTAATATTATTTTTGCATCTTTATTAAACAAAAACGTTATTTTATGTTTTGGCGCATTTTAATTCTACAAATGTAAGTTCAGCCAAATAACTATCAATTTCCTAGGAATTTTTTATTTATGATGTAAGACTGGCATTAAAAAATATTTTCGAAGCAAACTTTTACAAAATATTTTTAAATTTTCAACTAAAAATTCTTTTAAAGATTTTTTTACAATATCTAGTAGCCACTGGTGTTTATTAAAGTTGTTTGAAATAGGCATGTTTCCAATCTTTGTAATTAACATCAAATAATCTTTGATAGCTATTTTAGAATAATATATTTGAAGAGAGCTTGAAGAAAGTTACTTCTTCAAAATCCTATTTTCTGGAAAAACATTTGAAATCTGCTCTCGTCGATACTATGAATTTTTAACTGAAACTTTTTATTCTAATTTCTTCGTTTTTATACATGTTAGTGCATGAGAATTTTTGATATTGTAGAATTTTTCGTAAGGAAAATTTCTATTGAATGCTTAATTTTGAAGGATTTTCACTCTTGACAACGTTACGTACGTTTTTAAGAAAACTGGTGCCTGTATATCCTCAATATCTACAACTGCTTCATCTAATGTTAAACCTTGGGATTTATGAATTGTAACAGCAAAAGCTAACTGCAGAAGAAACTCTTTCCTTGAGCAATTTATGCTTCCATTTTTCCAGAATTCAATTATTGGGGGAATTGGTACGCACCAATTCTTATAAGTTAAATTACTGTAGTATTGAAATTTATCCATGATTATTCGCGATATCTGGTCTGGTGGCTTGTGATTTTCTTTAATACGTGCAACAAAGTCTAAAGTCGCGTTCACTAAACACTTCTCGGTTCACAAATAAGAACGTAACATTACTTTCGATACAAATGATAAAGTAAGAAATGGTTGATGTCCATTTGTCATTTCTGAATCGGGTAACTTTTCCTTTAGTACATTTATAAAGAGCTTGAATCGAGGCAACACGTTCACGCAATTCTTTTAATTTTTCATTTATATAACAAATTTAACAATTAATTTTATTTGTTTACAATTCTTTTGTTGCCACTTTACAAAAAAAAAAAAAAAAAAAAAAAAAAAAAAAAAAAATCCATAGTATAATACTTTTAAAATTTTAAGTGTCATCTGTGCAAACGATTTTGCTGAATAATGAAAACATATTTTATTTATTAAATTAATCACGATTCTATCTATAATTACTTACTCAATGATTTATAATTTTTTTTTCTGAAAATATACGCGTTTCATTTTTTATTTATTTCCTAAAATGCGTCCGTATTGGAAATGCATGTAAAATAAATTAATTAAAATAATATTTTTTTTAACGTTTTACTGTAAAAAAATTTATATTCTGCAAATCTACAGATCATATTTTATTTTTGTATTTAATTTGAAGCCAAAATATTGAATAGTTTTTTTGTAAAGTGTACGACAAATTGTAATTTGAGTGGCCTAGTAGAGGATTCGCTTCGCTCATCCTAATTATCCGATTTGCTCTGAATTTTGGATATAGATTTTTTAATATGATAAAGCATGTACTTGATAGTTTAGGAAGTTCAGTGATTAAGTATAAAAAAGGAGAACGGGGAAAGCTGTTTCCCCTTCTTATTTTTTTTTCTAACGGAATTAACGAAAATACAAGGCTGTAATGTACAATTAGTATGCGTAGCCTGTGAGCTCAATGCCATCAGTTTAACTGGGCAATATTCTTTTTATTATTAATAGCTGTGCAAAGTTTCAGTTTAATCTGATGTCTTAAAGTGGGTGAAAATAACGTTCAAAGATTCCATTATATAGATACATCCAGGTGAAGCTAATAAAAGCATGTTAAAAACGGACTTTTGAATTATGAGAACGGCGCGCCTGTCTACATAACAACACTCGAATCGAATAAGGAAAGGACATGTTTACAAACAAACACTTTCGTCAACCAATCTTCCACTAAAATTTTGTCGTTACGATCATTCTAGAATTCATCTTGGCGACATAGGCCAATCATATCATGAACTGTCGAACGCAGACCAATCAAATCGCTTTAACTCATCTGCACATTAGCAGTTGTAAAGAACGAACAGGTGTTTCTTGCTTATCCGCAGTTATTCGACCCACAGTGACGTCAGCTGCCCTTTAATCATTGCGAGCTATGCAATCACCTACGGTGGGTGATTTACCGATTCTAGCTGGCCATGATCTCAATATAACATCAACACGAAGTTGAAAAATGTTTGATATTCGCTATGAAATGTTCGGTATTGCAAAATGTAATGTGTAGCAGTCATCATTTCTTTACAGGAAGATTAAAAAAAAGATTCATTACATTACGGCCTATGGGGAAAATCGTTTGCTGTGGTTTTTAATGATTTTTCATAGTTTCAAACACATTGAAATTTATATAAATATACATGAAATGTATTGCAACATGATTGCTATAGAATACGGTGTGGATACCAGTTATCGATCATTTACAGGGACATTAAAAAGAATTACGTTACATTACAATCTATGGTGAAAAATCATTTGTGATATATTTTGTTCGTGTTGCACTATTTCAAACGTCTTCAAATTGACATATATATATATATATATATATATATATCAATAAATATAAAAACTTTGTTAAATCACCATAAAAAGAAAAATTAAACAGGACGCGTTTCGAGCTGCAAAATTACCGCTCATCATCAGCTGATCCAAACACGTGTTTGGATCGTGTCGAAACGCGTCCTGTTTAATTTTTCTTTTTATGGTGATTTAACAAAGTTTTTATATTTATTGATACATATTTATCGCCAGTATTTTCGGTGTTTCTCAATATATATATCTCCGGGGTGCTCTATAAGATGCTTACAATTGGATATCATGTACATTCATATTTTATATACAGAGGCACACAAAATGAATCAGTTACATTTTTCTATATGAGCAATAATTATTAGAAATGCGTTTTCAGTCGTAGAACGTTTTTCTTTAAATTGAAAAAAAAAAACCCTGCATGTTCCTGAGTGTGCATAAGTTATACAAGTCAAATACAGGACTGTGCAAAATATCAGAAGTACATTTCCGTTTATTGTCGAAATATTGCTGAAGGGGCATTTTCAACTGTGCTATGCGTTCCCTGGCCGCTAAAAATTTTAATACATTGTGCATATTATAAATCTATAATTCATATATAAATGTGTATGAAATTTTCCTTTATTTTTTAAACTTTGGTTGAAACTGAGTTTTCAAACGTGTTATGCGTTTTAAAAATTATTACATGGCCATCGTTTTTCACGTTATTTAACTATGAAGTTATATTATAGTAGTGTGAATATGCTGAAAAATGTTTTATAATCTAATTAGCACATGATTTTACGTTTTTGTTGATAATTTTAATTTTACTTTTTTAAGCGCATGGAAGCTAAAGTGTTAAACTATTTTTACATCATTATAATAACAAATCATAAAAATATATTTTTTCTAAAATTCTATAAGAATTAAAAATGTGAGGCAAATATTCGACAGCTTTAATGAAAATTGCTGTGTTGCATATTTGTCTCTCATAGCGGAACAATTTTGTAACCCATAGAAATTTGCACCAAGTAACACATATTTTATATCAATTTGTCCTGAGATATTTGCATACAATTACTATTAACTTTTGTTCAAATTTGGTCATAAATTTAAAAATTTCGCGATTGCCAAACTTCATTTGAATTTTCCTCTATAAACAAAATATTTTGAACCAAATTCGCATTTTCGTTAAATTTTAAATCTTGTTGCCGTTGCATAATGGTGTAAAAGCGATTTTACAATCCTTCACACACAGAGCGATTGAGAAGCGATGTCGAATGATTGGTCGGTTGGCTAAGACATTATAGGAGGAGCTTAATTCGCTTGAAAATAATGTCTGTCGTTTCGTAGCATATTCTTAAAATCGTCAAAGCTTTATTTTTAATGATGCTTGGAAGACATTAAATATATAGAAGATTTATTAACTTTTCGTTAAAAAAAGCTAATTAATAAGAAGCAGATCGCTCACACTGTTAAAAATCTGCAACTTTTGCTGCAGAGCTCCTCTCCTAAGGCTCCTAAGGAAAGGGCAGCTGACGTCACTGTGGGCTTTCATTAGTGTGGGCAAGCTGTTTTCGCCCGTGCTTCGTTATAGCACCCACTCTAGATATGAATTCAGGCATTCTGATTGGTCTACAAATTTTATTATAGTTGTCTGCTTGCTATGATTGGGCTACGTCGTCAAGATGATTCCTACAATGATCGCTATGACAAAAATGTAGCGGCAGATTGGTTTTTGTTTGTAAACATGTCCTTTCCTTATATATCCCTGCATCTACGTGACCATGTTCAGCCAATCATGATTGCAATTTTTATTCAATCGCGCTACGCGCGATAAATTGTAAAATCGCTCTGGAGGTTGGTCTATCTATTTTGCGGCCAATAAGAACCCTCCATAAGCTTTTATGTACCGCTCTCATATGTCAGAAAATAGATAATCTTTAAAAACAAAGAAATTTTCCAGAATATTTTTGATAATGTAGGATTCAAAAGCTTTTGATATTGGCGATTCAATCGCTCGAATACGCCATTTGATGGTTTTAAGATGTAACTTCTCGCTTCAGGATAGTGCCGAGCAAATGCATTGCATTACATATAGTTTAAATTTGTTCAGAATGATTATTCTTTTGCACAATTTCAGATTTCCTGTGGCATTTGTGTTCAATCTTATATGTTAAAGTAAAATTTATTTGGATTGAAGATGTTAAAATTTAATTTTTATATAATTGCATTTATGCCAAAGCAGTGCTAAACTTCTTTTTCCCTCAACTCAACAGTCTGAGTTTTGTAACTTGCCTGAGTGGCAACATTAAGTTGATTATTGATGTTCGTGTGATCGCTAGCACCATGCTCTGATGCTGTCAATACAATCTTGTCTTTCTATTTTAATTAAAGTTTAAAATCCCAGCTACAAGTGCAGTTATTTTTAGCATGTTTATTTTTTCTTTCAACACGTTATCAGCACGAAAAACTCTGATGAGCATTTTTTTTAAATAAAGCTCATAAAGCATGCTAAGCCTTGCACGCTCGTTAAGACTGAAGTAGATGTACTGAAGGTATTTGATCGCTAATATTTTTTTTTGAAGAAGTCGTGAAATATTGTAGCGGTAAGGACTTTCTGATACATTTTTTCAAGTGTGCATAATGGCTTACGAAGATTATAAAGTGCCGAAATTAAACGGCGAAAATTACCACGCGTGGTCCATTCGAGCACGTGCTGCACTTGTTCAGAAGAAATGCTGGGATGCCGTAGAACCTGGATATGGAATAGAAATGACAGAAAACGAGAGAAAAAAAAACGACGAAGCGCTGACTCTCATGTTTTTAATTGTTGACGATACTTTTCTTGATGATATCGGTGATTGCAGTAGAGCCAGAGAAGCATGGAATTCATTGAAGGAAATGCACACAAAATTCGGATTGCTGCATGTATTACAATTAATGAAAGATTTTTTTAACACCTCAATGAAGCCTGGAGAAACTGTAAAATCATATCTTGGCAGATTAATGGACATCCATCGTAAGCTGTCCAGTGGCGGATATGCATTTACAGACAGAGAAGTAGCTCTAATTATGCTCATTGGATTGCCAAAATCTTATGAATCCCTTATCATCAATCTAGAAAAGGATGAAGAAAACCTCACAACAGCAGTTGTTAAATCAAAGCTCTTAATTGAAGAAAAGAGAATTTCTAGAAATGAATATGCTGACGTAGAGAAACATGAACGAGCACTACACACAAAAAGCTTTAACTCAATGCAGAAGAAGCCTGTACATGAGAAAAACAAGAAGTGGGCATCTAAGAAGCAAGAAGAAGCTGAAAGCTATCAAAGAAAAACTAAGTGTTTCAGCTGCGGTGAATGGGGCCACATATCCAGACACTGTGAAGAAGCAAGGCAGAAGAGTCAAAGTGCCGCAAAGACCGTCATAGATCTCAAGAACTGGGCATTATCAGTAAATCTGAAAAATGAAAACAAGTCAAGATTATGGATTTTAGATAGTGGAGCCACAGAACACATGACGTCCGATAAAGCAAAATATGTAAATTTCAAGCACTACAAATCAACTGTTGAAGTTGCAAATTCAGAGAAAATTGAAGTTACTGGAATAGGTGACTTAAAGTTGTTATTACATGACGAAAATGAAGTATCCAGAACTGTCACCCTTGAAAATGTCCTGTACGTCCCGAAGCTAGGAGGGAACTTACTTTCAGTCGGAAGAATTGAAGAACGGGGCCTTAAAGTAGAGTTTGCAAATGGTGAAGCCAAAGTAACAGAGAAAAATGACGAAACCGTTTTCATAGCCAAGAGGAAAGGAAGACTTTATGTTGTCGAAGAACAACAACCCACAGCTTATGTTGCAAGAACTGCCAGTGAAGAACTATGGCACCGACGTTTGGGGCACCCTAGTTATAATGCCTTGAAAGGGCTGAATGAAGATATTTGTCATGGTGAAGAACTTATCCCAAAACAAGAAAATCTTTGCTCAGTGTGCATACAAGGGAAGATGAACAAATTGAAGTTTCCAAAAACTGATCATATACGGTCCCAAGATGTATTAGATGTAATTCACTCTGATGTAGTTGGCAGAATCACTCCATCATCATTGGGCGGCTCAAATTATTTTGTGACATTTACAGATGAATACTCACATTATACTTGTTTATACCCAATGAAGACGAAAGATGAAGTCTTGGATAAATTTGATGAATACAGGCGAATGGCAGAAACATTTCATGGCAAGAAAATAAAAGCTCTAAAGAGTGACAATGGAGGCGAATACAAGAGTGAAAGGTTTGATAATTACCTCATCAAATTTGGAATAAAAAGACAGCTCTCAGTACCAGAATCCCCACAACAAAATGGACTGGCTGAAAGATTAAATCAAACATTAGCGAACATAACTAGATGTTTTTTGATAGAGTCTGGAGCCAATCTCAATTTTTGGGCTGAAGCTGCATGCACAGCGGCATACGTTCTCAATAAGCGACCATCTACAGCAATCAAGGGAAACACTCCAGAAAGATTATGGTCAAACAAGGAACCAAATTTGAAGAACTTAAAAGTATTTGGAAGTAGAGTTTGGAGCCATGTACGTTCTTATGAAAAGAGAAGCAAGTTTGATCCTAAAGCCAAAGAATGTGTATTTGTTGGGTATCCTGATGGAATTAAAGGTTACAAACTATGGGATCTAAAGAATAGGAAATTCTTTATTAGTCGAGATGTAGTGTTTGAAGAAAATATTTTTCCTTTCAAGAGCAAACTTCCTGACACTAATGAAAACTTCGTTAGACTTCACATTGAAAATGAAGAAATCCTGGAAGATTGCACAATGGAACCAGAAGTCCAAGAATCATGTACAAATTCAGAACAAATTTTTGATACGAACAACTCAAATGAAGCAGTTGAAAGTTGCCACATAAAAGATTTAGATGCATTATGCTTGGATGAGTGCAATGAGGAATCTGCAATTCAAAATACAGATGAAAAGGTAATAGAAGATGACAAAATTGACCCTGGAAGTGAGACTACAACTGAAGAGCCTAATATATCTCCTGGTTATCGACAAGCTAGCGGAATGATCAGAGCAAGAAGACCACCACAATATTTAGATGATTATATTCTGTACAATGTGAAGGAAATGAAAAAACAAGATAAAGATCCAATATCAGTCACAGAAGCTCTGTCATCAGATGAAGCAAAAATGTGGAAAGAAGCTATGACAGAAGAATTTGACAATCTTCTCAGCAACCAAACATGGGAATTAGTTCCAAAACCAGTAAACACCAAACCTATTGGTTGCAAATGGGTGTTCAAAAGAAAACTAAATTCAGAAGGAGAAGTAATTAAATTTAAGGCTCGTTTGGTTGCAAAAGGCTACTCGCAGGTCCCAGGTAGAGATTTCTCTGATACCTTCTCTCCTGTTGTAAAAATAAAATCCATACGTATTCTTTTAGCCCTTGCCATGGAGCTGGATCTGAAAATCCACCAAATGGATATCACCGCAGCTTATCTAAATGGGACACTAAAAGAAGACATATACATGTTGCAGCCTGAAGGTATGCAACAACAAGGCAAAGAACATCTTGTGTGTCACCTGAAGAAGACCTTGTATGGCTTAAAACAGGCTGGAAGAGAATGGAATGAATGTTTTGATACCTTCCTTAAAGAATTTGGACTGTGTAGATCTAAGAGTGATCCATGCATCTACTATCATCCAAAGAAAACATTGTATCTTGGTCTTTATGTTGATGATATGCTGATTGTTGGAACTTCTGAAGCCATAAGTGTTTTCAAGCTCAAGGTTATGCAGAAATTCCAAGCTAAAGACCTTGGTGAAGCAAGTGAAATTTTATCTATGAGAATCCAGAAACAAGCTGATGGTTCACTTACACTGGATCAAACAGCCTACATTGAAGAAATTCTGGAAACATTTGGAGCAAGTTCAGTTAAAGGAGCATCAACCCCTTTAGACCCAAGTATTAAACATCACAAGGTAACTGATGCAGAATGGTCTAACATAAAAGAGAAGAGCAGTGAAATTCCTTATAGGCAAGCCATTGGAAGTCTGCTGTATGTTGCCTGTGGAACACGTCCTGACATTGCATTCAGTTCCACCTACATGAGCCAGTTTAATGAGAGACCTTCTGAGCAGCATTGGAGGAGCATTAAACACCTCTTTCGATACCTGAAAGAAACCAAGAACCTGTCTCTTACCTTCAGAAAGACTGGAAGAGCTGTGGAAATTTTTTCTGATGCAGATTGGGGAGCAGATCATGTGGATAGAAAGTCCTTCAGTGGATATGTGATTATTTTTGGTGGTGCTGCAGTTTCTTGGTCGAGTAAAAAGCAGTGTTGTACTGCATTATCTTCTGCTGAATCTGAGTATTTGGCATTAGCCCATACCACAAAGGAAGTGTTATGGCTGAAAAGTCTAATGCAAGAGCTTGGTGTGGAGAAATTTATCCATACACCAGTGTCAGTGAAAATCGACAGTCAGGCAGCTATGTTTATTGCAAAAAATCAAACAACATCTGAGCGCAGTAAACATATTGATATTAGGCATCATTTTCTGAGGGACTATATTGAACAGAATGTTATTTGTTTAGAGCATGTAGCCTCAGTGAATAATGTTGCTGATCTTTTAACTAAAAACATTTCAAAGAAAACTTTGATTGACTTAAGAAAACATTTAGGTTTTGAGTATTGAGTTTTTTAAAATTGATGTGTTTGTAGTATGCAAGTTCCTTTTTTTTTTTGGTTTTACACAATGTTTTTGTATTTGTGATGTAGTTAACCTGTGTACTATCTCTTGGGGTAAGTCTATATGTTTTTTTTCAGCCATGCTTTGGCAAGGAGGAGTGTTAAAATTTAATTTTTATATAATTGCATTTATGCCAAAGCAGTGCTAAACTTCTTTTTCCCTCAACTCAACAGTCTGAGTTTTGTAACTTGCCTGAGTGGCAACATTAAGTTGATTATTGATGTTCGTGTGATCGCTAGCACCATGCTCTGATGCTGTCAATACAATCTTGTCTTTCTATTTTAATTAAAGTTTAAAATCCCAGCTACAAGTGCAGTTATTTTTAGCATGTTTATTTTTTCTTTCAACAGAAGATCTGAAATTTTTAAATGCATTTACAATAAAGAATTATTTTAATGTCATTTTAGCATTAGTTAAACGGAAATTATAGGAAAATTATCCTGTATCGAAGGCTGTGAACAACGCCTCTATTGGGAATTAAAACGGCCTATAGAGGTACTGCTTGGTGCCTTTGATTCAGGAAAACTGTCCCTTTAATTTCCCTTTAACCAATGTTAAAGTGCCATTGAAATAATTCTTTATTGTAAATGAATTTGAAAGTTTTAAATATTCAAATACGCATAGCTTTTACTTTGAATAAATTTTACTCTTTCGCTACATCATCACTCCCCCGCTTTTATGGAATATCTCTCTTTTGACCCATCAGAATGCTCCATAATAGGCTGAAGTAATCGCTTTCTATAAAAGCGGTGGAGTGATGATGCAGCAAAAGGGTCAAAATTTTAGCAGTGAACTCTAATTATAAGACAGAAGACAAATGTCACAGTAAATCAGAAATTGTGCAAAGAATAATTATTCTGAACGATTTTAAAGTACGTGTAACGTAATGGGATTTCATAGCATTATCCTGGAACGAGAAGTTACATCTTTTTTCCATCAGATGGCGTATTCGAGGTTCCCATTCAAAGAAAATGTTATAAAATAAACACTACCTCCAGATGGCGCCACCAAATTTTTTCTATCTTTCTTTGAATGTTGCTACTCTGATAAATAAAGCTACTTTGCAAAACTTTGCTATTGAGAAAAATTAGACTCAGACAAATTATGTTTATCCGGAATCCAGCTATATATTTAGCTTGCGAAACGATATTGACTAATCAGAACCATAGATACAGAACCCTGCATTTTTGCAAAAAATTGATGAATCTCGTTTCGCTAACAGCAAATTCTTCTCTGTGACCGCCAGAGCAGCCGGGAATCCTGCCGGCGATTGCGAGGGCGATTGTCTAATCTGCTTAGCGTGGTTTATGTTCTTGTGTTTTAGTGAAAAAACAAGTTTAGATTTCATCAAATTTCTTCTAAATAAGTAAAGATGAGTAAAGCGCAACCACCAGAGTTGAAAAGGTATTTTTTTCCCACGATTGTTATATTATTTCATAATCTTTTCCTATGTGTGTGTGAATGAGAAGTTTCTCTCTATTTATCTTATTGTAATGTTTCTATTTTATCTGCTTACAGGTACATGGACAAGAAGCTGCATTGTAAGTTTTTAATATTACTTTTCATACTGCCTTAACGTATTTCTTTATCGATATTTAATAACAGTTTGATAGTTTATTATTGTATAAAGAAACTGCTTAGCAATATGATGTTTAGGTTGTAAATTTGTTGTTGCAGTGTATATAAGTTAAAATTATACATGAATGGGACGTAAGGCACAAATTCGGAAGTATAAATAAAATTTTAAAGCCATCACTGTATCAACTACTTTTTCTTTAAAAATCATAAATAAAATGGCTGAAGCTAGTACAGGGGTGCTACGGTTCTGAACCCCCCCCCCCCCCTAAAAATCAGGAAGTTCGACAATGAAATCAAATTCTATGAACTTTTTAAATATTAAATGGTGATCAAAGAATTTGTGTTACTTTCAATCAGAATCTCGGTTATTGTTATAAAATAATCTATTTTGAATTCATCCGACTTAAATTTTTGGCGCAACTGAGTTTTAACCCCCTTCTTGGCGCGCTTCCAAAATATCGCCACGTTGGCGTGCTTTTACGTTTTGTCTCCCGGAGCGGGATTTAAGTCCAGGGGATACTCTAGTGGTGTACCGAGTAGTACTTTGGCCGAGTACCGAGTACTCGGCCACTGACTACTCGACCGAGTACCGAATGCCGAGTACCGAGTAGTTGTGTAATAAGAAAGTGAAACATTGATGTGTGCATAATATTAGCTTAGGTGTACATGTACATATATCTATACCTGTGTGTATGTGTACATATATATAATATACTAGAGTTTCCCCCAGAGGGTTTCAGGGGGGCGCTCCGCCCCTCCTGCCCTTTAGTTTAAAAAATAGCACCCCTCTTGCCCCTCATCCAAAAGCTAGCGCCCCTCTTGTCATTCATTCAAAAAATAGCGCCCTTCTTGTCTACATTTGAAAAAACGCAGCCCTCCAGCGATGATCCAAACGTGCTACCGCGCTTAAATTTCGCAAAAAATCGGCAACGGAACGCAAAAAAATAGCCTCATATGCGTCCCGTGAAGCGGGTGATTTCGTCAAAAAATCTCAAAAAAAAAAAAACAGCTAATTTCGTCACAAAATTCAACAGAACGGCAGATTTCCTCAAAAGAAAGTGGAAAAACAATAAATTTCTTCCAAAAATCACAATAAAACGGAAAATTTTGTCTAATAATTCGCAAAAAAGGCACTTTCGTCAAAAAAATAGCGATAAATCGGCAGATTTTGTCAAAAGATTTGCGTGAAAAAATGGCAAATTTCGTCCAAAAATCGCAATAAAACGGAAAATTCTGTGAAAAGTTCCGTTTATTGCAACATTTTTGCGAGATTTGTAGTTTTTTGCGATTTTTTAGCAAAATATGCCGTTTTTTGTGTTCTTTTAGCAAAAACTGCTGTTTATGCGATCTTTTGATAAAATTCGCAGTTTTTTCGCGATTTTTTATTTTTTTTTTTACAAAATTTATTTTTTTTCTTTTTTTCAATTTTCTGATGAAATTTCTGTTTTTTCACGACTTTTTGAACCAGTAGATTCTAGATTCAACTCTATAAAAGTGCCCTTAAAAATTAAAAAGTGCCCTTTTCAGAACAGTAGCGCCCTGCCCCTTTTTAAACCTAGGGGAAACTGTAATTTGCATTTTTTATGCAATTTATGAATGTAATTTGTATTTTTTGAGCAATTTATGGATGTTAATTCACATTTTTATGCAATTCATGAATGTGATTTGCATTTGTTATGCAATTTATGGACGTAATTCGCTATTTTGTGATTCATGGATGTAATTTGCATTTTTTATGTGATTCATGGATGTAATTTTGTGTTGTGCAGTTTATGGACGCAATTGAATTTTTTAGATTAATGAACATGATTCACTTTTTTAAACATGATTCTTGGACATAATTTGTGTTTTCTGAACGATTTATGGATGCCATTTGCATTTTTTGAGCAATTCATGCACAAAATTGTTTTTTACGAAACTCGTGCACGAAATTTGCATTTTACGTGATTCATGGATGGAATTTACATTTTAAGTACAGTTTTCGGCCAAAAATCATCTTTGTGCAGTATTCATTGAAATGTTTTTTTTTTTTTTTAACGATTCATTGTTGAAATGAACGTTTTTTATGCGATTCTTTGTCGAAGTGAACGTTTTTACGCAATTCTTTATTGAATTTCATGATTTTTTCAAGACCTTTTTTTAAGACATTCGCGTTTACAATAAATAATTCGTTCATAAAATTAATGGGAATATTTTTATTTTTTGTTACTAAAAAGTTGCAAAAATAAAAATTGCTTCTTTCTTACAGGGATGAGATTCTTCCGCGGATCCGCAGTTTTCAGCTTTTTTGTTTCCAAATTTCAAATTTTCTGATTTACCAAAAAAATACAGAACTCGTAATTTTGTCAAAAAATCTCGAAAAAACGGCAAATTTCCATAAAAGATCGCCAAAAAACGACTAATTTCCGGCCAATTTTGTCAAAAGATTCGTGAAAAGATGGTTAATTTCGTCACAAAATACCGAAAAAACGGCAGATTTTGTCAAAAATCGCGATAAAACGAAAATTTTTGTCCAAAAATCTCTATAAAAACGACAATTTTCGTCCAAAAATCGCAATAAAATGGCAAATGTTTTGCGAAAAATCACAACTTTCGTCAAAAAATCAGGATAAATTGGTAGATATCATCAAACGATCGCAATAAACTGGTTTATTTCGTCAGATGATCGCAAAAAACGGCAGATTTCGTCAAACGATCGCGAAAAAACGGTAGATTTCGTCAAACGATTGCGAAAAAACGGAAGGTTTTGTCAAAATATTTGCAAAAAATGGCAAATTTTTTTAAAAAAAACTTTTGCCAAAAGATTCCAACAAATGACAGATTTCATGAAGAGATAGTGTTAAAACTAAAAATTTCATCAAAGGGACTCTGAAAAAAACTAACCCAAAAATTAATTTTCAAAATTATTTTTTTGCCACTCCAAATAGACTTTCCTGCTCCAAAATCCATTTTTGACACCTCTAAATCTTTCTGAATGAATGTGACTTCTGAAAGCACCCATTCATTGAACAAAAAATACGCTTATATTCAACAAAAGTATCCTTTTTTTCAACAAAAATGTTTTTTTCAATAAATCACTCTTGCCCTTTTTAAAAAGAAATGCAAACAATAGTGATACATGTTATCTTCTACACTCAAATAAGCATTAATTTATAATTAAATTTGTATCTTGCACATTTATTTTTTTAAAAACAAATGAAATTTTTCTCAATAGTTTTTAAAAATAATATTGATTTTAATTATTCATTAATTATTGTTAAAACAAAAATTATTGCATTTCAGTCTTCTTTTCCAAATGAACAAGTTTTGCATCTAAAAATGATTTATCAGTGAGGACCCACTTTTGTAAAAAAGAGACCCAGAATTTAAGTTCTGGGTCCTGGAGACCCAGGATTTTTAAAGTCCAGATATCTTTAATGTGTAATATCCAAGAAAAAAGCAGGAGAAAGAAATTTACCTTGTGCAAGAGCAAAGCTAAAAAACAAAGAATTTCTATTTTCTTTCCCCTAATACTTAACCAAAAGTTTCTTACTGTTAGTAAATTTCAATAAAAAAAAATATTCATGCCAATAACAGGGTTTTATTAATGTACTGTATCTTAATAAACTAAATTTTCATTAGAGTAAGTATAACAGACATGCTACTTTTCCGCGGAAACGCGGAATTCCGCTTTTTCGGCGACGAATTTTATTATCCCTGGGATCAATGCAAATATGCATTAAAATTTGTTGACATTTATATGTAGGGGGGGGGTGGGTAACGATGAAATACAACGAAAACGCAAGTCAAACGGCGCTAAATTAAGAAAATTTCTTCAAAGGATTGCAGAAACAAAGGAAATTTCTCCAAAGGATCGAAAAAAACTATAAAATCGTCAAACAATCGCGGAAAAAATACTATTTTCTTCAGAGGATCGCGAGAAAAAACACTATTTTTGTTAAATGATCACGAACTAAACGCGATTTTCGTCAAAAAAGTGCTGGGAAAACACGATTTTTGTGAACAGGTTGCGGAAAAATACTCTAATTTTGTCAGACAATCGTATTTTATCGAAAGATCGCGGAAAATGCTCCAATTTTGTAGAAAAATCGCAAAAAATACGCAAATTTTGACGAAAGATCGAGGAAAATACGGAAATTTTAACGAAAGATCGCAGAAAATACACATGTTGACAAAAAATCGCAGAAAACATACAATATGTATATGTATATTTGGCAATTTGTATAATTTGGTGAAATTGATAGACATGATAACAGAGTAGTACCAAAATTTTCGTATTGGTTTGTGAAAATGTTGGTAGTAAAAACATTTTCTGCACAATTGCTTTATATTTGAAATGTTGTATTTATTTTTAAATCTCTTATCTTTTAGTAAAACTAAATGGAGGTCGTCACGTTGTTGGTGTTCTTCGTGGATTTGATCCATTCATGAACTTGGTCTTGGATGAGTCGGTGGAACAGCTTAAAGATGGAAAGAGTAACAAGATTGGAATGATTGTGAGTACCCTTCATTCTATTCCTCCACCAAAACAATGTTACTTGATATCGTACCTTTTTATGTTTGTACGCAGTAGAGGGCAAAATTAGCACTAGCCACCGGCCACAGGGCCAGTAAATGAGGAAAAGTGGCTAGTGAAAAATTGTCTATCAGCGGCCACCTCCCGGCCATTTTTTCTTATGGAGAGAATAAAATTTTCTAGCATTTCATCAAGGATTCTACTTTTTTTTTTTTGTTGTTGTTGTTGTTCCAATATATTCATATTAGCATATTTATTTTTGCTATTCAGTTTTAGATTAATACTTAAAAAAATTTTACTTTTTAGTATTTTTAAACAAAAAAGTGGCCACTAATGAAATTTCCCAATTTTGCCCTATAGTACAGTTTCCATTTGCTGGGTTGCCAAAAAGCTGGCTAAAATTTAAAAAAGCTACGCTGGTGGCTTTTATAAGTTTAACCTGCTTTTTTTTTTTTTTTTTTTTTTTTTTTCCTCTCATGATTGGTTTTTAGAAACAGATGTCATATACACCTCATTTGTGTGACTGCAACAAAATGGCACATTTATGACTCACAAGGTAACCTGCCTTTATCTTTTTTTTTTTTTTTTAAAGGATGTAAATAGTTATTCCATAATTATTAACTAAATTTTATTTCTTTTTTAAAATAATAAAAAATAATGTAACTGGTACTTAGAAATGAAGTTTTCACCAACTTGGCGTCAGAAAAAATTTGTACTGATGTGATGTGATCTACATATGACATCGGTGTCAAACTTTATTTCTTTTTTTAAATAATAGAAAACAATTAATATGTATTTGTATTTGAATACGATGTTTTTGCCGAATTGGCATCAGAAACCAATCTGCATATATATAAAATAAAACATTTTAAATTTTAAACTACTTTTTTAATTAGTTTTAATGGCTTTTATTGACTTAAAATTTGATAAATAACAACCCCAGAGGTTAATGGTTTATTTAACTATTTTTAAGAGCTGTTAACATGTCTTATTTTACTTTTCATAAACATTTAAAATCTTATTTACCTAAAACACAATTTCTCAGTATTATAAACAGTTATAAATAGCATTATGCATGAGTATGCTATCTTTTTAAATAGCTACAAGCTTTTTGAAATTTTAATTTTATTTGAAGATTTATTTTTAATATTGCTTGTATTTTATATATTCAAGTACTAAGCTCTTTTCACAGATGTCATACACACCCTATGGTGCAATTGCAACAAAATGTCGAGTTTATGTCTCAGATGGTAAACCTGTCTATTGTTTATTTATTAATATTTTGTTTACTTTTATTTTTTTAATGATATAAATTGTTTTATTCTAACTATTAATTAAAAATTTTTATTTCCTTTTTTAATACAATAGAAAAGTGATTTAAGTATATGTAACTGTGATACTTGAAAAATAAGTTTTGTTCAAACTCGCGACAGAAAAAATCATGCTGATTTGATGTGTATGACATCTGTGCCAAACTTATTCAAATTGTTTCAAATATTATGTTCATTTCTCTCAACAATTTTCACTTCATGATCAAGTCTTTCCTGTGGGCATAGTCAAAGAGCCGACTGCACAAAATCCTAAGTCATTGGGTACAAGAAAATATCATTTATTCTATGGAAGAATAGTAATAGAGGAATCTAATGATCCATGTCTGCCGGAAGTGAAGCGGTGCATAAGCCATATATTAATACCACTTGTGGTTGAATCATAGGTTTAGAATTGTACAATCAAAAGTAGGAAAACACAATGCTAATCGTATGAGTAAACCACTAGTGGTATTAATATATGGCTTATGCACCCCTTCGCTTCAGGCAGACATGGATCATTAGGTTCTTCTATTACTATTCTTCCATAAAATAAAGGATTTTTTTTTCTTGTGCTCGATGACATAGTTCGAGGCAACCACAAAAAAGCCTAACTTATAAGAATGTTTAAAATAACATTCATTTTGTTATAAATAATATAATCTTTCAATTGTTTAGTATATGTAGAATTTCAAAATATCACTTTGGAATGTAATCAATATTTTTTTCTATATATTTTTTTCCTTTTTTTTTTCTTTGCTCTTAGATATGATGCTTTTACAGTTATCAAATTGGAAGGTTTTACAATACATGTCAGTTCCATTTGTACAATAATTCTGTTGAATCATTTTTAATCGCTGCTATAAAAAGCAAACAAAAAACTAAGTAAAGTCTGTGGCTTTTTAAAATTATTCTGATGTCAGATAATGTTTCTGGCAATGTGATAATGTTTAGTTTTTATTTAGATGTTGAATAAGTAACTTGTTTTTTGTCATCATTGACTTGGATTTATGTGTGGAGAAAGTGTATTTATTGTTATGATACTACAGGTGTAGTTTTTATTTGAAGTGAAGAGCAGCGAGTTTTAAATTCACTTATTGGAAATAACAAAACCGTTTCAGCACAAGCCAATCAACACTTGTTTACAGCTGACACTAGCAGATAGATGTCTCCACACTTAATGTATGTCTTAACAAGTCAATGAGTTTATTATTAATGAAATCTTCCTATTCTGAAATGCTGCTAAATTGATGATTCAAATGCTTGAATACGCATCTGGTAGAGAAAAGATCGCACTTCAAAATAGTGCCAGCAAGCACATTGCATTACATGCATTTTTAATTTGCCCGGAATAATTATTTTTCTGTATAATTTCAAATGTCATGTGACATCTGTTTTCTGTGTTATATTTCAAAGTAAAAATTAATCAAATATGATTATCTTGAAACATTCAAATGCATTTACAATGAAGAGTTTTTTCAATGAATTTTAGCATTAGTTAATTAGAAATTTACAACTTGTGGCCCGTGGGCCACAATAACTCTATTCTTATGTAGATTAATTTTCCTTATAATAACAAACTTTGCTGCTAAATAAAACAAACGTCATTTTTTAAATTTTGTGGTGGCAAACAATTTTTTGGCAAAAAGTTTGTGCATCACTAAGTTAAAGGGACAATTTTGCTGTACTGAAAGATTAGCACCTATATAGGCCGTTTTAGTTCCAATTGAGCAGTGTTTGGTATAAGTTATTTCAGAATAACAGGACTCTACTGTATGTTGGTTTAATGTGAAATGTTATATAATAAAAATACAAAAAAAAAAAAAAAAAAAGTTTGCTAAGCCTAACAATATAACCATTTTACCCACTTTTTTTTTTTCCCCTGTAAAGAAAATTGTGCTTTATTTTTTAATTTAAAAAAATGCAGAAAGTTAATCCTGAATACTTGTTTTAGTTTTATACTTGATATTGATAGATAATCTCAAACAGTATTTTTTAATTTAAAGCCCAATTGTTTCACATCAAATCATATTGCATCATCTAAAATCTTAAAATGAATTTTAAGTATATTTCAACAAGTGTTCTGTTATCCATTGACAAATATTATTCCTATAACATGTTGATTTGGAAAGACAATTGAAAAAGATTATAATTTGCATTTATTTATGAATCTGTTTGAATGGTAGTTTTCGCAAGAAATACTACCCATTTTTTATCCCACGTGACATCTACCCTTATGCTCCATATTAATTTAAAAATAAGTTTTGCATTAAGGCTATGTTTAGTCTTTTATGAACTCATTTTTACTATTATGATCCAAACATTAAGTAAACTTGTTTTATAGTAGATGTAACTAAATTATATTCATTGGTTTAAGCACAAATGTATGAAAAATAAAGTGTGTTTATTCTGAGTGAACAGGGTTCTGTTCAGAGCTTTCTCAGTCTTGTTTTGTAAAAATGGGAAGTTTTTTTATATTTGTGAAAATTCTAATCTCATTTTGTGAATTTGAAATTATATTCAAAATTCCCCCCCCCCCCCCAAATACCCCTTTTTCGGAATAAGTTTTTAACCTTTTTTTTTTATGCTGTACCACACACAGGGTGTTGAAACTGATACAAAATATGTATATCATCTTGTAGTATTTTAGGCAAAAATAAATTAAGGTGGTCACTCAAATATTTAAATAGATTCTTAAAGTGTTCAATTAAAAAGAAGAAAAATTTTATAAAACTTGTACTTTTGTTGAAAAAATTTTGAAAGAATTATCCAGTATTTGTATAACATTATACATCCATTATTTTTCCGTTAAAATCAGACTAGTAGTTTAGGCACAATATGCCCTTTTTCAAAACTGTCATTAAAGGTGTGGACCCCCATGAACTTTGAGATATAAACTTGAAAGCGGGGAGAAAAATTTGTTTTAAAGGCTATCGATTCATGTAGGACTCGATGTGATTGACTCAAGGGCATATTTTACTAAGAAACCCAGCTATACCTTTTTGTTTAAAAAATAAAACCAAAAATTTCATTAAAAGATTGTGATAAAATCAAATTTCATCAAAAAACTGCAAGTTTAGTCAAAAACACGATAAAAACAAAATGTCATTAAGATTGTGAAAAAGCATAAATCTTTGCAAATAAATGCAATAATTAAAGAAAAAGTGACATTTTGTTGAAAAAAAATCGGATAATTTTTATCATAGGATTGCAAAGAAACTGCAAATTTCATCAAAAGATTGCAAAAAACAATTTAATCAAAACCTGCAAATTTCATTGAAAAAAAATTGCAAAAAAACCCATCAATTTCTATTTTAAAAAAATCTCATTAAAACTGCAAATTTTGATGTGCCCCCACCCCTTTTTTCTGCTATAAACTTTCGGAAAATTTGCTATGAATTTCATTTTTGTTATTACTCAGAATCATGTATGATTTACTTGATATATATAAAAATGTTTTTATTAATGACTTTAACAAGGAGAAATTTCTTCCTCCTCACCCCAGCACTTCCTATAGTTCCAATACCAATTTTAATTATACATTACATTAAAATATCAGTTAATTTCCCTTTATTGTTAGAATTTTAGGTTCAGGTTTCAAATTGACAGGGTCTTTTTTGTTAGGTTTTACCTGACATGCTCAGGACTCAAGTCTACTGCTCTCCCAAAGTAATTCTAAAACTTTGCATGTTTATTTCATAAAAAATAAGCTCAATAAACCATAGAAAAATAACTATATTGCATAAATGTGAAAACTGAATCATGTTTAATTGTATAAACAGTATTCAAGTAAAAAATTTTACTGAAAATCAGTTTTTATGTTTTTTGTAGAAGTAATTTGATGTGCAACATGTGTGGATTTGCACATATGAACACACACACGCGTAAAAATAGGTTAGTCTCTTATTTTGAATTCTGTGCCTAAAATCACTAATCTCCACCTGAAAGAATTGGCATGCTGCTACTTAATCATACTGAAAGGTTGACAGATCTGAATAACCTCCACTAAAGAATTGATTGTGTTGTTTTTCCTGAATAGATATTGATGTATATGTGTGCATAAATGGCTGCTCATATTTTTTTTTTTTTTTTTTCTAAATCTGCTTACGGGTGCTTATTTTTAGAACTAAAATGTTGCTATTCACCTTGTAAAAGTATGTTATTTTTAAATTTGTTACTTAATTTGAATTTTTTGTTTTACAGGTTATTCGTGGAAATAGTATTGTTCTGCTGGAAGCAGTAGAAAGAATTAGCTGATAGTTATATGTACATTCTGGCAGTGATGCTATTAATATTCCCTTATTTCATTTGTGTCATGTCTGTATTCATTTCTGTAAATTTATATTAAAAATCTTCACTTCATAATTTTTTTTCTATTTGAGTGAATTTCTGTATGCCATATTTGCAGGATATGTAGAGATTTCTTAAACAGAAAATATTTAGAATTTATATGAAAAAATTGTTTCTGAAAGATTTAAGAGTAAACCCTATTAAACTTCAATGAAATTCAATAACCAACATTTATTCTATGGCTGAGAGATTTAACCATAATATTTGATATTGCTCTCCTTCCATCCCCACCCCTTACTCCTAACTAACAAGAAAGATCTCCATACTGGGCATACTCAGAATTTTATGAAAAAAATACTAATTAAATTACTCATGTATGTAATTAAGGATCAGTGAAAATTAGCGGCGGAATTGCAGAAGAAAATATGTAAAAAAATAAAATACTTTCGAATATTTCGTGTGAAAAAAAACGAAGGTGTCACATGATTTGGCGAGCAGCACTTTTCCCCACCAAAAGCAAACGATATTAATGCAACTGTAAACTTTTGGATTTTTAGAATCCGTGTAAATGGTGTTTGAGGAATTTAAACATAAACAATGAGAGAGTTTAATAGATTTTATACACACACATATATATATATATTTATTAAATTGCATATGTGTATATTATTTGTTGCTGTAGTTATTTAATTTAGCCCTGGGGAAAAAAAAACATATAAAAAATTCATATTCCGTAAAATTTTCATACATTTAAGCGTATTAGAAAATAAGATAGATGTTTCCATAGCAACAAACTCAAATTGATAATGCTCAAATGTACTTTGAATTTGAAACAATTTTAATTTAAATTTGAATTTCGTTTCAAATCTCAAATTTTCATGGTACATATAAATACATATAAATATCAATATAACAAAATTATACTTAAAACAAGCTAAAACTGACAAAAACATATTTATCTAAACACGTTGAACATGAAACTTTTTCCCTTTAAAATGCATTTGACGTTTTTTTTTTTTTAAACATTTTTTGAAATTGCTTTTCATTGCCAACCGATGATAAATCACCAAATAACGAAATTTTCATTATTTTTTTTACGGACAAGGATCGTAGGTTCTACCGAAATTTTTTTTTTATAAACGTATATATCCTCATGAGAACATTCTGTAATTTTTTCAGATTTTTCGGAGTATGCCCGTATGGAGGCCTTCCTTGTAAGTAACTTGAAAGTGCAACAGGCTCTTCAGCCTTAATCCAGTGTTGAAAGTGCTTATGAATTCTGCAATGCTTTAATCCAACGGTTCTCATACTTTATTGGTATGCAACCCACTTAATATAAGGTGCATATCAGTAAGGCATTCGTTGTATCACCTCCTAGCTATCGGCTGTTCAATTTCAAGAAAAAAGAAATTTTTCATCCCTTTCAGCATAAGTATAAGAATTTTTAATGGCTATGAGTGTAAACAGATTAATGATTAAAACAACCCACTAACCGCAAAGATAAACATATGTTTAATCATTTTCAAAACATAACTTTATAAACAGATTTCTGCACTGATGTTTACCAATGAATGCATCTATATCAGGGTTAAAACTGGCTAATTTTAACTTTAAATAACTTCTACATTCAGTTTGTTTCTGTACTTGTTTTTAAAAAAGTAAATTATGAAAAGAATGTTTCCATAACTATATTGTAATGAACCCAATCGAGGAACTCAAAGTTGATTTAGATATTTCTGCATTTGCTGTTCGTATATTCATCCAGAAGGATATTAATGATTTTCTCAATAAATATTATCTACTGTTGAAAGTGTTTATATTTTTTAAACAGCTGAAATAAAAGATTTCTGTGACATCTCAATTGTTCGCGACCCACCAAAACATCTGCTGCGAGACCCATAGTTTGGGATTCACTGCTCCAATCTATTTATATAAAGTCTATGCCCCTCACAATTTCGGTTGGACTGCCTCATTGTAGTGACATAAGTAATTGAAAAAAAAAACCAATGACCGGGGGGGGGGGGGGGGGTTACTACCAAGATTAGGTTTTTGGCATGACAGTGGAAGAAAGTGCTTTTACAGGTTATTTTCGTCAATCAGGGTTGTTTGATTTAAATCAGCTCATTTTAAATCACAATTTAAGTTAAATGATTACAGGGTTCCCAGCATTATGGAAAGTCATAGAATTTCAAAGTAGTCAGGGAAAGTCATGGAAATTTCAAAATGTATCTGAAAAGTCAGGGAATTTACAATGATTTTCTAAAAACGCATGGAAAAATCTTCGAGAAAAAAACAAAAAATGATGCGAAAGTTATCAAGTAGTCAAGTTTGAAAAAAAAAAATTGATGGAAAAGAAACATTCGTTTTGGCAAAGGATTGGGTAAATAAGTTGCAAATTTTTCTGTATTCCCATTTGATTAAAGACATTTTTGAAATTTGGTCAGGGAAAGTCATGGAATTTTTGGAGATTTGGTCATGGAAAAACGGGGAATTTGGCCGTTATGTTTTGCTGGGAACCCTGGGTTAAAAATCAGTGATTTAAATAAGTTTTTTTTTTTTTATTGATATTTACAGGGTAAATAAGCCAAATTCATTATTTTATGTTATAAGAAAAGTCATCATTTATGTCAGATTTAAACATGCCCTTTAATAACATATAAAATTTTTATAAATTCAAAATACTATTTTATGAAAGTAAATGCAGCTAACTGTATATCATCCATCTATTAGAGCCTTTCCAAAAAATACTGATAAATGCTCTCTCATTTTTAAATTATCACTTCATTTCATGAAAGTTAGATCCTTAAGCTATAGTTAAATCTATGTAACAAAGTGTTTCTTGTAATATTCTCATTGGTAAGTTCCCTAATTTGAAGTAGATTGCATACAATTCACGTGTTTCTTTAATGCAGGGGTGATTCTCGTCCGAAATTTCCGAAAATTTAAGGCATCCAATTCCGAAAATTTGAAATTGGGTTATCAGTTCCGCATAGTTGCCAACTTGTACGGTTTTGCGCGTGGAGAAATACAAATTTCGTTAAAGGATTGTCGAAAAAGCACACATTTTGTCAATATTTCGTGGAAAAACGAAGATTTCGTCAATATTTTTGTCAACGAACTTTGTCAAAAGGTCTCTGAAAATCGCGAATCTTGGAAAAAACAGTTTAACCAAATATCGCAGATAAAACGCTGATTTCGACAAAGAACGCGGGAAAACGTCGATTTCGTCTAAAGATTGCGGATATAACGCCGATTTCGATAAAAGATCGCTTAAAAATATTTTGTCAAAAGAATATTGGGAAAAAAAGGTCCAATTTCATCAAAAGATCACGGGGGGAAAAAAAACTCCGATTTCGTAAAAAGATCGTTTAAAAATATTTTGTCAAAAGAATATTGAAAAAAAACAGCCGATTTCATCAAAATATCACGGAAAAAACGCCGATTTCGTCAAAAGATCGCCTAAAATATTTTGTCTAAAGAATATTGGGGGAAAAAAAGCCGATTTCGTCAAAAGATCCTGGGGATAAAACGCCATTTTCGAGAAAAGATTGCGTAAAAATGCAAATTTTGTCTAAAGGTCGTCAAAAAACGCCGATTTCATAATAAAAAAAAAACACGGAACAACGTCGATTTCGTCAAAAGATCGCGGAAAAACCGCTGATTTCAACAAAAGATCTGCAATAAATTGCCGATTTTGCTAAAATATCGCAGATAAATAGCTCATTTCGTCTGAAGATCGCGGGAAAATGCCGATTTCGTCTGTAGATCGCGAGGGAAGGGGAGGGGTCTACCCCCCCTCCCCCCGCCAATTTCCGAAAATGCAATGTAAATTTCCGAAAAATTTGTTTCACTCAGAATCACCCCTGCTTTAATGTTTGCTTAGACTTTGCCGTATCCCATATGTTAGTCATTGAGGTGTTGATTAAACAACATAATAATTGGAGTAATTGTGGCATGATACATTTTTGAACTGTTTGTCTAACATAGAATTATAGAATTCCAATTTAATCTATAACTGAAAATACGTTAATAGCTGCGACTAATATTTTTTTCTTTTATTTTTCTGGAATTATTTACTTACTGCAATTGAAAATATAAAAATATTGTATCTTTTTTATGAGTCTGTCCGGTATTTGTATTTTGCCTTTGTAAAGTTTTTTTAATTAAAAAAATTGACACTTTTATGAACTTTAATTTATCACTAGCAGGGGTGACCGAGCTGAGCTCGTAAAAATTAACTTTGTGTTCAACTCGATATAGCATTTTCACTTTATCAGTCTCTCTGTATTATTACTATAAAACATATTATTTATAATAGTATTATTTACAAAAGCAATCAATAAGACAACTACGTATGTATGCACATTTTTACTTTATTTTAAAATTTAAAACAATCCAATAATCTTCTTGTAATCCAAAACGATAAAATACGAAACTTGATTAAAGTCGTTAGAGCCGTTTTTTAGATAAAATTTGTTTAACCTAAAATGACCCAAAAGTCACCCCTTAACCGAAATTTCTTGAACATGTGACCTAGCCCAATAGTTTTCTTGTGCGAAAAAAAAATGTTGTATACAAAATTTCCTTAAAATCGATCCACTCGCTCTATAGATATAGCTCGACCATGACCCATAAATTCCCCTTATAATCGAAGTATCTCGAGCATGTGGCCAACCCCAATATTTTTCTCGTTCCAAAAAAAATGTTGCATACAAAATTTCGTTAAAATCGGTCCATTCGTTCTTTATCTACAGCTTATTATGATGTATTATGACCCGACCTACAAATGACCCTTATAATCGAAATCTCTCGAACATGTGACTTAGCCCATTAGTTTTCTCGTGTCAAAAAACTGTTACGTACAAAATTTCGTTAAAGTTGATCCTGCCGTTCTTTAAGTATAAATAGCTTGACCCAGACCCTTAATGACCCATTAAATTTTTTTCTAGAACATGTAACCTAGCCCAATGTTTTTCTCGTGCCCGAAAACTATAAAATGAAATTTTTAGTCAAAATTGCGTGAGAAAATCTCTAGATAAAAAATAGAATGACCCCAAAAATGACCCTCTAACCGAATTTTCTCGAACATGTTACCTAATCCAATGGTTTTCTTGTAATCCAATAAAAACAAGGCCCGAGCTTGGCCCGGCCCGGAAAAAAAGTTGAAATTTCGCACCGAACCTGGCCCGACCCTGAGTACATTTCTACAAGACATTGATATTTACCTTTACGGAAGAGTTCTGGCCAAAAAAAACTTAGTCTGTTTATAATCTCCATTTAAGCAGAAGTGCCGTAGGCTGCGATGTTTATGCTTTTTTTTTAAATCTTTCCGATTTAGACATATTTCCGCCTTACACAATCCACCTTGTATAGAGAGTTTACTGTATATATCTATTTTCGGCGAAATTCTATACAGCCCAAGTCCGGTTCGGCGCAACCCGAGTCTGCAGAAGTAAGACTAGGATATTAAGTGATATCCAGACTTAACCCGTCCTGAGGCTCGTGTAGGCCTCTAAATGGCATTTGAAAGAGGAAAAAAGTGTACTAAGGTCTGGAAAAATTTTAAATAAATTATGAAAAAACAGAACGAAAATTTGAACATAAATTTCGTTCAAACTCGTCTATTTTTTGAGTTTCTGTTCAGTTCAAACTCGTTTATAAAATAGTGAGCGAAGTTCAGTTCAAAGTTCACAAATAGTGAGCGAAATTCGTGAGTTTTCGTTCAATGAGCGCGTTCATACCCAACACTGATAAGGATATACAGTAGACTCCCTCAAATCCGCACAGCTTGGGACCAGAGGTTTTGCGGATTTTAGAATTTTGCGGATTTCTGGTCATTGCTTTGTTTACTTTAAAAAAAATAATTTGAATGTAATTATTAATGAAATCAAAAGTATAATGAATGCATACAATACACTAAAATATTAAAATAAGTAATAAACTAAAATAGTAAAAATTTAGATATTTTTTAAAATGATTAAAATACTAAAAGGAAAGGTCAAGTTAATAATCAATGTACAATTAAATATTCATTATAAAAGATAAAATGTGTTTTTCCTAAATTATTCAATGAAACTTGCCTCATAAAGGTACATTACTAATTCACATCAGGATCATAAAATAATGAAACTATTTCAAGTTTAGCCAGACTTAATAATTAGATATTAAAAGCTTCATTAATACATAAATATGTTTGGTAGGATTTTGATTACCAATGATATTAGCAATATCTTTATTTTTTTCAGAAATAAATTATTCTTTCTTCATGAAAAAACATGAATTCAATAATCTTAACAAAAATTATAAATTAAAAAAACTGAATATATATGATATAAACTGATATAAACTGAAAAAATCAATTTTTGTACCTACATCTGAACTGAATGTTTCATTGTTTACATCCGTAAAATATGTGCGGATTTGAGAGAGTCTACTGTATAGCTAAATACAGCCAAATATGTATTCGAATACTTTTTAACATCCCTGTATTTGATCTGTCAGTTGATACATACTATATAATAGGAAAATTTAGTTTAGCAAGAAAATGCCCTGTAGATTGCAATATTTTTCAGCAATTTATATTAATAGGTAGAAACATATTTGAATACTTTTGTTGAGCCCTGTCATTTAGCTTGTACCTTTATTACACATCAGTTTTAAGCTAAAATTTATTTTAAACTAACACAGTGTTAAAGCAAGTGAAATCACATTTTCATAAATTATCATTTACAGGCGTCCATGTACCCTATATTTTGCGTGACCCTGTATATCATTTTATCTATATTCTGCAAAAATGTCTTACTAAATTTAATGCAGTTCAGCGTAAAAATGCACAACTTATTTATGAAGCATTTTTAAGTTATTTACGCTGATAATCCGTAACGTTGGCGAGTTTTTTTGGGTAGCCCTGTATATCAGCTATACCATTTATACACACCATATAACGTGCACAGATTTAGTGAAACTTAAACACGCATATCATAATTAAAATGCTTTTCATTCATCAGCCATCATCGGATACATATACCAATACTTCGGAAAAAATATACTATTTGAAATCTTTTGTGTGCCTGTAATTGCTATGTATTTCATATTATATAAGACAGTTTCGTATAATTTATATTAAGCCTCAATGACATATATAAATTTAATTATGTGAAACAGTTTGATATATTTAAAATATGTCGCACACAATTGCCCCCCTTTGCCATTATCTAATGGAATTCTTTTGTGTGGCCCTGTGTATGAGTAATAGCTATATTTTCAGCGTATATTTTATAGAATGTATAATTTAAAGCACCTCGTAAATACATATAAATTTTAATGCGTTTGACAGGGTGTAACATCTTGAAAATTCCTTCGAAAAGATTTTTCCCCATATCAAAAAGATTTTTTCCCAATTTTATGGAAAACTTTTGACTCTCCCTGTAAATAGACTAATCATGGTAGAAACTTCATTTTCAATAGGGTTCGTACAAGGGTAAAAGTCCATAACGTCCAAAAATTTCAGGGCAATCCGAGTATATTTACGAGAGTTAGAGCGCGGACAGATGGCCAGACAAACCAAATGCATAAGCACATTTCAACTTTGTTGTAAAGTGCTCATAAAAAGGAGCAAGAAACAGATGTAACTAATTAAGACCCCTAAAATTGCTGGGAAAACACTACTTTTGTGAACAGGTTGCGGAAAAATACTCTAATTTTGTCAAATAATCGTGATAAATAATCGTATTTTATCGAAAGATCGCGGAAAATGCTCCAATTTTGTAGAAAGATCGCAGAAAATACCCAAATTTTGACGAAAGATCGCGGAAAATACGGAAATTTTAATGAAAGATCGCAGAAAATACGCATATGTCGACAAAAGATTGCGGAAACCACACAAATTTTGACAAAAGATCACGAAAGATCGCGGAAAATACGCAAATTTTTATGAAAAATCGCGGAAAATACGCATGTTTTGACGAAAGATCGCGGAAAATATGCAAATTTTGACGTAAGATCCCGGAAAATATGCATATGTTGACGAAAGATCGCGGAAAATACGCATACGTTGACGAAAGATCGCGGAAAATACACAAATTTTTATGAAAAATCGCGGAAAATACGCATATTTTGACGAAAGATCACGGAAAATATGCAAATTTTGCCGTAAGATCGCGGAAAATACGCATATGTTGACGAAAGATCGCGGAAAATATGCAAATTTTGACGTAAGATCGCGGAAAATACGCAAATTTTGACGAAAAAGCGCAAATTTCGCTTTTGGAGAAATGCAAATTTTATTAAAAAGGCTGTGGGAGAAAAAGTGCAAATTTCGTCAATTGGACGCGGAAAAACGATAATTTCGTTAAAAAAAAATTGCAGAAAAATGCAGATTTCGCCAAAAGTATGTGAGGCCGTGAAAATTCAGCCTTTTTCTTGCTGAGCCTGTAGCATGTCTGAATATGTTTTTAAGTATGAAAAAGTTTTTGACAAGTGCTTCTAATTGAGCATGAGAGAGGACAAGGGGTCCCTTCTTGGCTGCGGCTCACTGTCAATGCCAAATTTGAAAAAAAAATCATATTTTGGCTTTTTCCGTGTAAAAGAAATCAATCACAATTACGATAAAAATGTGTAGCGCAAAGTCAGAAAAAACGCAGCGTAATTAAACATAAATGTAAGGCGAAATAGTACCAGAAACCTTAGTTCCTGTAGCGCAGGCATGTCCTACACGTGGTCCGCGGGCCACAATTGGCCCGCCAAGCATTTGGTATTTTCGTATGTTTGATTCAATTCTTAGTTGATGCAGAAAATACACTTTGCATTGCAAATATTGCAGCGCTGCGAAATTGGAGAATGATTTTATTCAAAATATCTACCATTATTTCAGAATGTCTTCATTACATTTAATGGCAGATATTGATATACTTTAAATTTAATGATCTGCTATTGAATACAGAAAAGTTTAAATTTTTAAATTAATGGTTGTTATTTTGGATGAAAAATTTTCAGTTTAGGAGATGCAAACAACACAGATTCAACAACACTGTGGCATAAAGATGCCAATATACTGTATTAATTATGATCAAATCTAATTTATTTTAAAATTTCGTTTCAAGGAGATAGGGTATACAAAAGTTATCAATAAGAACTTTAAAAAGAGCATATCTTAATCTAAAAATTATAAAAGTTTTTTTTAATAGTTTATTATGCATTTTATGTTAAAACGAATACATTATTTTACTGCTCTCTTTGATTCACTATGACAGCGGTTCCCAAACTATGGGTCGCACCCACTAGTGGGTCGCGGCGCCTATTTTACTGAGTCGTGGAAACAATCGAGGTTTTTCACAAAAATATGTTTTGTATTTCATCTGTTAAAAGATATAACAATTTCGCCTGTAAATAATATTTCAAAGAAAATTCCTCAATTTCCATATAAAGAAATATATAGGAGCAGAATATCCAGAAACATCCAAATGAGATTTGAATTCCTTGATGAAGTTCAACACAGCATACTCGTGTGAACATGCTTTTTGTACTTGGTTTTTCTTGAAAAACAATTATAGAAAAAACAGTGTATTAAAAGTGAATTAAGGTTGAAATTGACAAGTTTTAACCCTGATATAGATTATTTCATCGGTAAACACCAATGGCAGAAAAGAAAGTAATTAAATGTATTTTTAATTATCTTTCTAGTTTGTGTGTTGTGTTAATTATTATTCCACTTACACACATTGGAATTTCAAACTGTTGTTTTCTTTGATTGTGTATAATTCGAGAAAATTTGACCTTTTCTTACTATACGATAGCCGATAGCTTACACGTCATACAACAATTTCCATACTGATATGCACCATTATATTAGGTGGGTCACGAAATAATTTTTTACTGAAAAGTGGGTCGCGTACCAATAATATTTGGGAACCTCTGCACTATGACATTACAAAGTAACGCGTGGTATTTGTAAGGTATTAAAAATGTCGAAAATCAATTAAAATACAACGCTAATTTCTAATTAAAAGTTTCCAAAAAAATTCAAGAGAAATAAATAGCTGTAACAGAGAAAGTGACACGATTTCTCGTTTTGTAAATTATTATTAATAATAATAACAAAAAATGTTACCCTGTTTTTAGGTGCGTTCGTAATTATGTAAATACGTAGCACCTATTGTTGGCGCTCAGTCCGTCCGTCTGTCTGTCTGTCTGTCCGTCTGTCTGTCCGTCTGTCTGTCTGTCCGTCCTCATATAACAACGCAAAAACTACCCAACCGAATCGTTTGAAATTTAAAATACATAATTATTACATAATTTTGTCGAGTCATTTCAAATTTTATGAAAATCGGATGGATAGATCAATTACAGGGACACTCAAACGGATTCCGTTACATTACGGTCAATGGGGAAAGCAGTTTCAAATGCATTTTAATCGTTTGAAATTTAAAACGTATATTTATTGCATAATTTTGTCGAGTCATTTCAAATTTTATGAAAATCGTATGGATAGATCAATTACAGGGACAATCAAAAGGATTCCGTTACATTACGGTCAATGGGGAAAAAAGTTTCAAATGCATTTTAATCATTTGAAATTTAAAACGTATACTTATTACATAATTTTGTCGCGTCATTTCAAATGTTATGAAAATCGGATGCATTGATCAATTACAGGGACAATCAAAAGTATTCCGTTACATTACGGTCAATGGGGAAAAAAGTTTCAAATGCATTTTAATGGTGTTACACTCATTTGTATATAATAGAATCGACATGAATCTATGAAATATGTACTAAAAATACATTTTGTATAATCTGTGATGCAAAGGACCTTTATTATTAAACTACATTGCCACACAAATGTATTCCACTAAATAATGTTATACGGGGAAACATTGTTTGGGGGGTGTTTTAATTATATTAAACTACTTCACATTTTATGAATAAGATATACGTTAATGAAGTATAATAAGAATTACTCCCTGCATATTTACAGGAACACAAAGATTTCGACCACTATAGTGTATCCAAAGTACGCTCTACTATATCAGCAAGATCTGAATATTTTAAAACTTTGTTTTCAACGAACGCACCTCATTTGCTACGCTTTACGTGCAATTTCCAACTTGTTATAATTTGGCTGCATGCATAGTCGAAAGTGAGCATTTTGGACATAAGCACATTAATTAATTTTATTCTTAAAGGTTAGTAAACGTATCGTTGTAAATTATCTCTGTGTGACCAATCTTTCACTTTCTTCATGATGAAGATATAGCATCACAGATTTATAAAAGTCGATTTGAAATAATTTTTTTATACTCAAACAAAGACTGAAAAATTGTGTCTAGTATGTAGAAACTTCGCTGAAGTTTGCTAAGAATTTACTCACAAATATCTACACATAATTTCGAAAAATAAATAGATTTTAAACTGAAACTTTATTGAAAAAAGTGTGTTTGGGAAACACTAAAAGTAATCCATCTGCTTTTAAAAACAATGATAGGATGCAAATACTCACAACTCGAAATTATTCAAGGTAGAATAAAGGATGTCCAGAATAGTTAAATAAATTAAAAAATATACAGGGACATTTCTATCAATATTAATGATGTAACTAGAAATTTCAGTAATGGCATGAAATCCATAATTTCAATATGTGTTGCTATAACTGAAAATTATTATTACAAGGGGCGATTAAATGAAAAGGTACGAAACGACGTAAAGTCGTAACAGTTAAATATTTGCATATTCAACCATGGGACAACGTAGCGAGACATCTCGGGCTGCGACTAGAGTCTCTGACTGGGATCGGAGCATGCGCAGTAGAGAGCAGACGCTCTTATCAAAAGCGGCATCCAAATGATGCGGCAGTCCGTATGAGGACAGGAGGGCGTTCGCGTTGCAAAATTCGACGATTGAGGCGCAGCGAGGTATTATCCGATTTCTGACAGCAGAAGGGGAGAAACCGGCTGTTATTCATCGCCGGATGGTGACAATTTACGGAGAGATATGTGTCTCTGACAAGTCTGTTCATCTGAACGAATTTTTCGAGAGTCCGAAAAAAAATAGTTCCGGATAATCGAGGTTACTGATATTAAATAGTCTTCGTTATATTCTTATTTACCAAGTACATACAAAATTTTAAGTCTCTATCTCCATTTGTTCGTGAGATAGAGCGTTTACAGACAGACAGACAGATGGACGGCAATTTTTTTTTCTAAAAATGCATTTTTCGGAATCTCCAGTATCTGAAGCGTGTAAATCCGTCAAAATTTTTTTTTTCGATTTTCAAAACGATTGCAAGATTTACCCTATACTACGTATGATAGGTAAGTAAAAGTGGGCCGCAATTTTTGACATGACACTTTTTAGCCTCTCTGAAAGAAATAGCATCGGAGGCTAAAAAACTGATGTGAAAAAGGAAAGTCCTAAGAAAAAAAACTTGATATCAAACGAGGAGGAAGATGAAAGTGAAGCATGCATCTTTTGAAACAGCTTACATGAACAATCTAAACCTAAGGAGAGTTGGATACACTGCTTTCATTGCAGAGGGTGGGTTGATTGATTGGTTGGTTGATTTTTGTCGTCCGATTATCTACGCTAATGGGATATGGGACCATGGGGAGTGCCCTCCGTGGGGGTCTTTCTAAGGGAACCTAACCCGTATTTACGCAAGGTTCGAAGAAAACCACGGAAAACTCCGAACGGTTAGGCCGACAGCCGCGATTGGGTTCGAACCCAGCACCTGCCGTCTACCAGTTAAGAGGTCCGAACCTCTCGGCCACTGGTGGGGCGCAGAGGGTGGGTACATGAAGTGTCGCATTATGTATTTTAATAGATACTGCCGAGCTTAAATATAAACATTTATCATCGTAGAGGTGTGCAGTTAACTATATAATACAAGATAATATACTTTTAAACACAAGACATTTAATTACAACATTACACAGAGCGCTAGACATACATATTCTAAAGTTACAGTCAACTTAGGTTTTACCGGTAACAAATAGCACGAGATGGTAATAACATGGATAATGCCACATCTCCCCTTTCAAAGATTTAGTCTGTCAGGAGCTTTCACAGTCCTACCACTTTGAGTGACTACAGGTTGATTAAATTGTGGTTTAACTTTGTCTTTTCCTTTGGTTACGACAGCACGATCCGATCTTACTGTTTTGGAAACTTCTCTTTTGGTAATCTCTTCTGAAAGAACTTCTTCCATGTTATGTTCCACTGGATTTGCTTGTAGTTTAAAACCTGGAATTAAATGCTTCCTATTTCGCCTTAGTGTTTGTTGTCCTTCCCTAACGGTATACGATCTTGGTATATCTGCCTCCTTTTCTACAGTATCAATAGCCTTTCTATCTGTTATCCAAACATTTTCACCTGGATTTATTAATTTCAGTTCATGGATATTATATCTTCGATTATAATCTCTTTCTTGAGTTTTTATTCGATTTTCTTCTCTTTCTTCCAATCTCTCCTTCTGCACCAATTTTGGTTGAAGTTCTGAGAGTGCTATAGGTAGAGTTGTTTGTAAACGTCGCCCCATTAGTAACTCAGCAGGGCTATAACCGTTTTTCAAAGGCGAAGCTCTGTAACTCAACAAAGCCAAATAAGGATCTCTTGACTTTTTGAATCTGAGTTTGATTATCTTGACTGCTGTCTCCACAAAACCATTGCTTTGAGGATATCTGGGACTAGACGTAACATTCTTGAAACCATATGCTTTAGGGAATTGTTGAAATTCAGCAGTTCGAGTCACTTCAAACTGTTTTCCATTGTCAGATCTGACAATATCAGGTATTCCATGTCTGGCAAATATGGACTTACAGTGCAAAATTACTTCATTGAATGTAAGCCCGTCTAGTTTTGCAACTTCTGTATAACTTGAATAAAAATCAGTTACCAGCAAATACCAGTCTGAGTGAAGCTTGAATAGATCCATGGCTACAATTTCCCATGGTCATTGAGGAAAACTAGTTGGTTTCAGTAGTTCAGAACAATTTCTAGCTTTCAGTAAGCATGATGGACATTCTCGAACGAGTTTTATCTGCTTACTCATTCCAGGCCAATAAACAGCTGAATTAGCTAAAGCTCTGCATTTAGTTATTCCCATATGACCTTCGTGGATTTTCTCCAGTTTTCTTTTCTTAGTTTGTCTGGTACAATTATTTTAGTTCCTCTCATAAGTAGCCCGTTTTGAACTGAAATTTCTTATCTTAAAGGCCAAAAGATCCGGCAAGATAATTCTAAATTCTTTTTCTCTGGCCATCCTTCTAAAGCATAAGTAGTTAACATCTTGCACGTTGAATCTTTTTCTTGTTCCAACTTTAACTGAGAAAGCCTTTGAGGAGCAATAGGAACAGTTTCTGTGATTTGATTGACGAAGAGCTTGACATCTTGTTCTAAATCAAAAGTTGAGACCTCCTGTTGGTGAGGTGCTCTCGATAATGCATCTGCTTCCAGTAAATGTTTTCCTGGAGTATGAAAAACATCAAAAGAGTATCTCATTAACCCCATTTTTAGTCTTTGAAGACGAGGAGTGAGATCATCTCAAGATTTTCTTGTTAATATAGGAACTAGAGGTTTTGATCGGTCTCCGAAAGAAATTTTGTACCTATCAGGTAATTGCAAAACTTTTCGCATGCCCAAGTGAGTGCCAATGCCTCTTTCTCGATCTGGGCGTAACGTTTTTCTGTTGGAGTTAAGATTCTGGAAGCATACGCAATTACCTTCATCTTAGAATTTTCTTGTTTTTGGCATAATGTAGCTCCTAATCCATAATATGAAGCATCTGCTGTTACTATCGACTGTTTGTTAGGGTCAAACACAGTAAGTACTGGTTCAGACGAGAGCATTTCCTTTAGCTTTTTCAGTGCATTTTCTTGGGGTGTATACCAAATAAATTGATTTTTTGTTGATAACAAGGAATTCAAAGGAGCCATGATATCTGAAAATTTTGGGATGAATCTCGTCAAATAGTTCCTAGAAGTTGTTTAAGTTCCGTTTTGTTCCGTTTTGTTAGTTGGAGTTTTGAATTTTTTTATGTCTTTTACTTTGTCTTGGTCTGGGCGTATTCCGGACTCATCGATTACATGATCTAAGAATTTTATAGACTTAATCGAAAAGCAGCATTTTTGTCTATTTAGAGTGATCCCTGTTTCTTCTGGACGTATCAAAGTTAATTTCAGACGCTCGTCATGTTCATTTTGGTTATACCTCCATACCAGGATATCATCCATTTGGCATATTACACCTGATAGACCTTCTAAAGCTTGAGATATTCGACGCTGAAAATGTTCAGGCGATGAAGAAATCCCGAAAGGCAAACGTAAGAAGCGGAATCTACCGAAGGGTGTGATGAAAGTCGTAAGATACGATGACTCTTCATATAGATAAAACCTGCCAGAAACCAGAATTGGCATCTAATTTTGAAAATATTTTGGCTCCTGCCAACAGAGATAGGTTATATTCTGTAGTTGGTAACGGGTGCCACTCTCTTCGAATACTTCTGTTAAGTACTGTTAAATCCACGCAGATTCTTACATTTCCATCTTTCTTTCGTATTACTACTGCTGGTGAACACCAATAGTTGTGGGTGTTTCTACAGGTTTAATTACGTTTAATGCTAGCATTCTATTAATCTCCGCCTTTGTTTTTTCTAACAGCAGTATTGGTATTCTACGTGGAGAGGTGTGTGCATAGGGCTTAGCATCACCGATGAGTTCTATATGGTAATTTCCTTTCAGTAATCCCAATCCTTATAAAAACGAGGAAATTCCTTAATAGGATTGAAGTCTGTAATACTTTGTACGTATTGTGATTGGATATTAAGACCCAATCCAAAAGCTTTAACCCGTTCGCGACGGCACGCGCATTTTGAAGTGCGCATCTGAGGACGGAGCGGGGAAATTCGATTTCACCTTCTGGGCCGGAGGATTTCGCGCAGTAAAGCCTAACGCTTGTCAAAAATTCTTTAAAAATTAATAAAAAAATAACTTTCGCATGAAACTTTTTGAAATTCACATACATGGAATTTGATGTTATTTTATATATTCATTCAAAAAATGATGTATATTGTGTGATATTTTAATTGGAAAAAAAATGTTTAAATGTAAATAATGAATAGTTAATATCCTGTTTTTAGCTTTTAAAATGATATAACATGACAGAAAAATACTTACCAGGCTGTTAAATATCAACCTATGAAAGATTTTGCTATACTAGAAAAACAAGCCTAACCATCTTGATATTTAATAATTTTTAACTTTCAGTAAATAAAATAAATGTTTTACAAAAAACGATTTATTTAGAAATGAAAAATATTAAATAAAACATACAAACAACCTGCTACTGTTGCTTTGTAACACTTATATATATATATATATATATATATATATATATATATATATATATATATATATATATATATATATATATATATATATGTGTGTGTGTGTGTGTGTGTGTGTAAAAGATTGGATTTAAAAAAACCTTAGTTTAATTTTATAATATTTTTGAAATAAAGAAAATATATATAACACATAATTAAAAACAAACAAACAGTCTTGAATAATAATCAGTAATGATGTGCAAATCAGAGTAAAAATTAAAAATGTACCTTTCCAAAATATGTTTATGTTAAAATTATTTCAGAAATAGAAAATATATTTCCATATGGTATATCGTATAATAAGGTATATCAAATAAAAATTATTGGATAATTATGAATAAAATTTAATAATGATTTGAAACTTTCAAAACTTTAGTTGATGTTAAAATTATCTTTTAAAATCTATGTAAACATATAATCTAATATATAAGTAAGAAAAAAATCTTGAATAATAATGAATAAAGCACAATAATACTTTAAAATACTCTGTAAAACTTAAAACACTCTTTAAAAACTTTTGTTCATGTTACTAGTAATTTTTAAAATGAAATGTATATATATGTGCAAGCATGTAATGTAAAACATATTAGATAAATATATAGAATTATAGAAAAAAAACTGGTCAGTAACGCAGAAAAATATTCTTAATTTAGCTGCACTGAGAAAGAATGTTATCAGCGTATCAGCTCCCACAATCAGTATGTAACACTTTTCTTTCTTTCTTATTTTTTTTTTACTGCGAAGCACTCCTGAAATAAAATAAAAATATAAAAAAGATAAATCTTTCCTTCTACAAGAAAGAAAACACGAAATATTAATGACCTCGGTTTTTGCCACTATTTCTAATCGAGATAAAAGAGCGGGGGAAAAAGCAATGAATGAGATGTTCATGTTATCATTCGTAATCGTAAATGTGCTTACTAATACGCTTACTTACGTGAATTATATTCTTTCTTATGATCCAATTCTTTAACCGCAAATTTTTCCTTCTGAAGTTCAGTAGCATTATTTCTAATAAAGAAAAATAAAGTTTTACTAGACGCGTAAAAAGATTTATGAAACACAAAGACGTGATGAAAAAATAATCTTTTTCCCATTGTAGTATTTCCATAAAAAATTAAATTCGCGTGGATTAAAAAAAAATGTTTTCATTAGCTTTCCCAGTTTGAAGGAGAAGTCTTCTTCCTTAATATACATTCAAATAGAATTAGGATCAATTTTTTATATGCTAAACTGTGAAAAACAAAACGTTCCGTTTGATCGGCATGAATGGTAGTCTCGCGGGATGTGAGTACAAACAGCGCCGGCATGAATGGTAGTCTCGCGGGATCTGAGTACAATCGGTGCCGGCATATATAGTGGTCGCTCGTCCCCAAGGGGTTAATGGCTGGTTTTCCCAACAAACATGTATGAAGACCTTTTATGACAAAAATTTCTTCTAAACAATTTTTTCTATTATATTCTATGTTTTCGACTAATTTCTCTATTAATTTCAAGCGTGTTCTATCGGGACCAAAATTTATTTTATCCGTACTCTTAAGAGGAGCATTTTTTAGTACTGTTTTGGCGATTTTACTAGGAATTATTGAGTGATCAGCACCACTGTCGATTTTAAATCGAATAGATTTTCCCAATATTTTGATAGGAATTACCCAATCATCACAGGTTTGGTCCTCTGGCGTTAGACCGATGAACCCAGTTTGGCAATTACTAACTTCATTTACTCTGTTTGTAGGTTGTAAACAAACTTTTGACCAGTGCCCTTTCTTGTTACACTTACGACAGAAAGAGTCCTTGGCGGGACAAAATTTTCTATCATGTGGTATATTCCCACACCATTTACACTTTTTCACATTAGAAGTCAATTTGGAATCATGAAATTTGGCATTCTTTTTATTTACATTTTCAGATGTTTGGCGAATTTTCTTTTTATGCGTTACAGCATTAATCGAAGTATTATTCACTAACAAAGACTGTTGCCGTTTGATTGATTCCGATAAACGGACTTTATCGATGACGGTTTGTAAAGTGAGATTAGGATCAAGTTGTAGTATTTCGCTCAAACTTGATCAGAGATACCGACAACAATACGATCCCGGAGTAACTCGTCATGGAGATTCCCATAATCACATTTATCAGCTAATGCATATAAATCGGTAATAAAATCGTTAACTAACTCACCTTCTTTTTGTATCCGACAATTAAACTGCGCCCTTTCAAATATTATATTTCGCTTTACTACGAAATGATTATCAAATTTTTTTTAGCACTGCTTTAAAATTCTTCTTATCAACCTCTGTGATGTCGAGTGACAGAAAAATATCTTCGGCTTAGTCGCCCATAACATGTCCACCTGTTCTTCTTGTGACTTCGTATTTAATCCCGAAGCAGTTCTGAAACGTAAAAATCTTTGTTTCCATTTCGGCCATTCGCTTGGCTTAGAAAAGGGAAAAGATTACACTGTAAAAATTTTTTGTAAAATTCCAGTAAATGTACCGTAAATTTCACGTCACTTCTACCATTTTCACTCTTTACGGTATGAATACCGTATTTCTAAGGTATATTAAGTGTAAAAAACAGTTTTTTGTACTGTTTCGATTAAAAACGGTATTTACACAGTAAAATTATTATTTTTCCGTAAAAACTCGGTATTTATACCGTAAAATAATTATTTTTCAATAAGGAAAACGACATTATAAAAATTTTCGTAGCATTTCAATAGATGTACCTAAATTTTACGGTACGTCTACTGTTATCATTCTTTACTGTATGAGTACCGTATTTCTAAGATATGTTATGCATTAAAAAAACCAGTTTCTGTGCTATTTCGATTATAAACAGTATTTATACCATAAAATGACCAATTTCTGTGCTATTTCAATTATAAACGGTATTTATACCATAAAATGATTGTTTTTCAGTAAAAAGGCGATATTTATACTGAAAATAATTATATTTCAGTAAGGGAAAATATGGTATCCTCGCCTCAGTGCATAGCATTCTCTCAAGCGATGTTCTTGTTGTTGCTATGTAAATGCGCGCAGATCTGAGGAGATTGGGGGGAGTGCAGCCGTTAACTTGTTTTGGAGTCCAAAAATCTCAAAGGGTCACAACTCTTGCAATACACACTGTTTATTATAATTTTTATGGATACCATAATGTAACAATAAAAAAAAAAGAAAGGACTGTATTTACTTTTGTTAAATAGTATTAAAGAAGAATAGATAATTATTAGAATATATCATTATTATCTTTAACTACAAGAAAATAAATAATGTAATTTATGAAAGGTGACTTAAGTAGTCTACAAAATAGACGAGGCTTTATTTAAGATTCACATGCATTTTATGTGTCTTGCGTGTCTGTGTAAGGGGGGGGGGGGGAGGTGACTGATTCTGGGCCCGTCATTGTTCTTGACGGCCTGAATAGATGTCGTCTTTCTAGTGGGAACTTTTAATCTATCATACTGAATGATGTCAAATCCATCCTTAATTTTTATTGGAGAATTATACAATTCATAGAAGTGAAATTCTAAGATTTTAAACTAGTTTAATTAATCACTTATTCATAGTCATGCAATTCGAATTGTAATATTATGTACCATTGAATATATATACCAGTGATATTCTTATATGTTAAAAGGGTTTGTTCACCTTTATGTATGCTCTTTGTGTTTCATTCAGTTGGATCCTCATACCGGACGTGCAGGACAAAGAAGTATGTAACATTTTAACTATTTTTAAGTAAAAGTAACTATTATGCATGTATTTTTATTACATTTTTAACTTGCATTAGTTCTTAATAAACTTCTCTTTTACTGTTATATATTTGTCTTATTAATTTATTTTGGGTTTAAAAATTATGACATTAATAACTAATATTTTTTTTAGGTATGACAAATAAGAAATTTTTCAGCTAAAAATTATTTGAAATTAAAAATTCTTATTAATTTCTTTAAAAAAAATCTAATAATACAATGTTAAAAATTTCCGTGGTGGAATTTCAAAGTGGAGTCTATTCATGAAGTAAAATAAAGAGAAGCACCGAAATATGGTACTGCTTATTTTTTGAAAACTTCAAGCTGGGCAACACGATGCGTTTTACCTTTTTCTTTTTCCTTATTCAGCGACACACTAGTAACACGCATGTTCACGTTCTCTACAATTCTAATGTATTGAACGTCGCCTCTCTCAAATAATGAAGATTGGCGGCTAGTAAGTTGTCTGTTAAAAAAAGAAAAAAAAAAAATTAAATGGTATAACGTATCGTGTGTGCTCAGATGGTGACAATTTGGGGCCTATAAAGACCCATTTCCCGTGAATCCCCACGGTCAAAATTTAGACAAAATTATCATAAAACTAGAAAAAAATACATCATTATCAGAAAAAAATAATAAAATACCAAACAGTCAATTGGCTTAGATTTACGCTTAAACCACCGGTAAAACTGCAAACACCGGTCCCCTTTCCTCTAACAACCTCATAAATTACTAAAATTCAAAAATCTTTTTCTCTTACGTTGTTAGAATTTTATCGAACTCAGACCCTAATCTCGATGAGCTCTGGAATTTCGTAATCAACAATTCTGTTGATCTAATCCTTAAAAAGGTGGTGAAGTTCAAAAACTCTAAAAATCGCAAATCAAAATCTTAGAACCTATCTCACTCGATGCTCTTTCGCCATACGGCTCAGTGTTGAATTCAGACACTTTTCTCCGGGAGGGACTTCTGTGGCTCCGGGGGGTGAGGGAATGAAACCTTTTTTACCAGTGAAAACACAAGAACTCTATTTTTCCGGGGGGGGGCATTTCATTGCACTGGGGGGGGGGGGTTCCCTCTGGGGAAACCTATTATTTCAACACTGATATGGCAAGACTGTTATTTTTGTTAAAAGGAAGGTCTCTCATTCAGTAACTCAATCTCTCCCCTCCAAATTCTGGAAAATTAAACACTAAAAACCATTTGGACAGTTAAAATTAATTCACAGTCTCATCCATATGTCTTCAAACCTTGGAAAATCCCCCCTCCCCCGATCTCTCTTCAGTCCGGCTTGGATAAATTATTCAGACTAGATGTTGAATGATATTTTGAGATTACTTCAGTGGTCATCAGGGGAATTTTGATGCAAACACTACTACTGACGTTTTTAAAAGAAATATTCGATGCCTCCTACAAAACTCAATATGATCCATCGGATGGATCGACCTTGCTCTGTTAAAGATGTCTATAAAATAATGATTCCCTATTCCCTGATTTTGCACTCACTTTACCATATTTCAAGTAAATTATAGAAACGCGGTTATTTACAAAAATTCCATTCGACCAGTAAGGGGCTATTTGCAAATGTAACGTTATTTACTTTTTATTAATTTTGGATCCTTTCCCTCCCTTTGGATATCATACGTTACTTCCATCAAACTCCCTGCCTCGGTAATGATATTGTTATCAAAGTGTAAAAAAAAAAAAAAAAAAAAAAAAAATTAGAATTCAGTTTTTTTGTTTTGAGTAACATACAAAACGGGTTAAATTTATTTTTCGCAAAATTTATTGATTCATTTGAAGATAATTTAATAAAATATCGCTTTATTCAAATAAAAATAGTTAACAAAAAAAAAATATATAATGTACTATTTTGAACAAAATACCACGTTACAGAGAAAAAGAGATAATTCTAATTGGGTCAAAAGTGATATCGATATCAAAAGGCAAATACCCCCCCTTCCCCTAGAGATATCTTACGATATCATGTGTCAGACCCTCCCTCCCCCCTAAAAGGATAATGTTATATATGCACAGCACCTAATAAAAAAATTTAATATATCATTCTTGTTTCTAGTAAAACCATCGTAAATATTGACTGAGCAAAACATTTTCTTTGAAAATGTCTTATTATAGGTAAGATAATGCAGAGCGTGAAGTTTGCTTCCGGCCGAAGTAATGGTGTCAGATTTTCGAGGCAAAAGCCTTCTTTACGGGTAGCAGCATGAGTTTCAGTATTTACCAACCAACCAACAAATCTAATGGCGTCAGTTTGTTTATTTCGGGCAATGGGAAACTTGAGATCCGAGTTATTCATTTAAGTAAGTTAATCATCTGTATTTCTTGTTTTCCTTTAACTTACATAATTAGATAACTAATTTGAACTATACATGTTTTAAATTGTTTTTTCTTAAAAGTATGTTATTCATTTCTTTGGCTAAGTTATATAAAAATTGGAAAATAAAATTACTTTGTTTACGAAAAGTGCGTGTTGGATTAAGTTGTGTTAAAAATAGCAAACTGATATCTATAAAATTTTGAATATTTTCTGTTCAATATTTCAACTATTTCCTTTTAAATTTAATCATTTTTACTAGAATATTTTCGTAATATTAGTAATTTACATTTATCTTATTCAAAAGAAGGAATTCGACTTATTTCATTCCTCCTTTTGCTAGCTTGTCCCATTCCTAACCATTATGTTCTGTTATATTAAACTGCTTATATAAACAACAGTGCTGCTTTTAAGTTTAGTTAAAATTATGGATAATGTATAATATTAGGTTTTCTAAAGAGGGGAACTATTACAGCTACAGGTAAACAAGTCATTACTTTACAGCAAATATTAAAATTATAGTAAGCAAATTTATTTTTTTAATAAACAATTTTTTTATACAAATCTAAGTTTATGCTGAAAAGCAACTTTTTTCAACTGAAGATTTGGTTGTCATTGCTCCATCTCAGTGGCGTAGCTAGGATAGGTGACACCCAGAGCGGATGTAAATTGTGTTACCGCCAGCTACCATGGTGTCACCCCCCCCCCCCCCCAACGATCCGTTATACTTTTTCATTCACAATTGTACGCTATTATAACAAATGACCATATCATTTCTCATTTACCTTTTGACCTGCATTGAGAAAAAAAAAAACAGATGGGAGAATTTTTACTTAACCCATAATCCGCTTACATCAATGTGGTGTCTGTATGTCGAAGAAAATTCTTTCTTTTAAAGTTTGCTTTTGTTACCCACTCGTTGGATAGATTAGATTTTTGTTCCCTGGTGCAAATATCTTATTTAAACACACCAGTCTGCATAAAATTTCAACTTCTTTTAGAAAAGAAAATTAACTCTATTTCGTCGTACGCTAGAAATTTAATTTTATTTCAGAATTCTTTTTCCAAATGGTGTAAGATTATACATATTTATTTTCAAATAAATATTGGGTGACACCCGGGTTGGAGCACCCCCCTGCCCCCACTAACTACGCCACTGCCTCCATCTAGTATTGTGATTGATGTTTAGAATAATACGTAATGAGGAAAAATTTCTGTCCAATTCTATCCCATTCTCCATTACTAACTAATATTGTAATAAATATTAGTACTATTTATTACTAATATTAGAACTAGTACTATCTAATATATCCCGTACTTGAATAACATTAATTAATTAAAGTTTGAAAACATAGTATATTAACACACGAAAAAAATCATAAAAATCTGATTTAAATAAAAAGAATCTGATTTAAACAAAGATATACATGTATATTTTTTAAACTATGATTGTTTTGCTATTAAAAGCATGCATATTCCATTCATAATACTAATTTTGAAAATAGTGAGAAATGGTGTTTATATTAAGACTTTTTTGTTTTAAATGTTTATATATAAAAAAAAAAAAAGACTTGTGCATTGATTGCTCTTAAGAGCCCACAATAGTCACAGGAAAATTACAGAAAAAGACCCGGATGACCATGTAAAGTCTATGGGAGCGTTCTTTTCTAATATCTCGTTCAAATTTTAATATTTTGACATGATTTTTTTTGCATAAAATAGTTCAGGACGATCCACAACCGGGCTAGTTTTCACTTTTTCGATTTTGGTTATATATTTTTTATATTATGATAGTTTCAGTTTCAAAACCGGTTTAAACCGGTTTTGAAAATTAAAGTAATTTTTAAAAAAAAATCTAAAACCAAAATCGAAAAAGTAAAAACTAGCCCGGTTGTGGATCGTCCTGAACTATTTTATGCAAAAAAAATCATGTCAAAATATTAAAATTTGAACGAGATAATAGAAAAGAACGCTCCCATAGACTTTACATGGTCATCCGGGTCTTTTTGTGTACTTTTCCTGTGACTATTGTGGGCTCTTAACCCGGGAGAACATGCCCTTACCCAGTGTATGAATGGTTTTAACTTTGTCACCAATAAAATCAAATTATAACATCTACTTAATTTAGATGAAAACAATTCATACAAATTTTGTGATAAAATAAGTTGAAGATTACTTTTAAAAAATTAGTGGTTATAATTGTAAAAACCATACGCACTCAGGGTTTTTTGGGCCCTGCGCGCGTCCTCCCGGGTTAAAATTAGAGTCATCGTCCTGTTTAATTTTATAGAACGCAGTAAAAAGAGGGGGGGGGGAGAAAATTAAGTCAAAGTAAATCAGAATAAACCAGTTGATTTGGCCCTTATAAAATTCAGCTGGCATATTTGCAAATCTGATTAAAAAAATTCACTGGCAGCTCATATCTATGTGTTATTACAGTATTTATGTTTTCACTAGTGAGAAACTGGGTTATTTATTAAATTTTAAGTCAATTAAATGTCATTAAAACTAGTGTTTGATTAATTAGTCGATTCGGTATTTTGTGATTCCGCATATTATACGATTATAAGTGTCATTAAACTAATTAAAAAATACTTAAAAATGTGTAGCCTATAATTCAAATACTTCGCTGAATAAATGCGAATTACGGCGTTTCTTGATCCCCCCTCCTCTCTAGAAAAAAAAAGCACCCAAGTAGTCAAATTTCTGGAGTGATACTTTTTTTAATTTGTCTTTTTTGCACACAGAGAGAGTTTATTGGATCGGATTTAAGTCTTTGTGTTAAGTTTACTTTCTGGTAAACTTAATTTCGCTTTGATTGTGCCTGATTACGTAAGTTTACATTCAAAATTGTTTTACATATTTAGATTTTAGACCATTGGTGTAAAAATCTAGGCACCAGCGGGGGGCAATCACTCACCACGGGGTAAAATTTAATAGCATTTTAGCAAGAAATTTATACAAATTATTAGATGATACAAGACGAAAAAAATTAGTAGACTAATTGGAGCAACTGGAGCAAAGACTTTTGCACCCCTGTCTTAAAACAAAGAGGTGTACCTGCCAATCCATATTTTATCACATGTTCTCAATATTAGAAGTTTTACGGGAAGTGTAAATTATAATTATCATCTATTTGAGATCTTCTAAATCAGCCTGCGTAATTTTTGTGATAAAATATTAATAACAGTTGTTGTTGTCCGAGATTCATGAAGCAGTTCTTTAGTGTTGTCAAGTGAAAATAAATTCGCACTAATATATCTTTTTTGCTTTATATTAACAACTTAAAGAAACATTTAGTAAATTGAAAAAAACAAGATACAGGAATGCAGTTTCCTGCTGCGGTTGCGGGATTAACATATCCAAGTATGCGACACAGTAAGAGAAATATAAGCACCGTGTGTGCTTTACAAAAACATAAGAGAAACTGAACTGAGTTCGTTCACAGTAAAATGCTGTCCTTGAAGTAATCAACACAAATGATTTCGCAATCCTGTGCAATCATCCACTTATGAATTGTTTAAATAAACAATGATATTAAATATTTCATTAATGTCACTTTTGAATAATGGATTAATTTATAGTTTATAAATATTATGGTTTTAAAGTAAACAGTTAATGTAATTAATGTCACTTCTGAAATATGAAGTAATTTGATGTTTATCAATATTACTGTTTTTAGAATAAACACTTTAAGTACTTAAACACACTCCCACCCTATCAGGCCTTAGTCCTGATATATAGGAAGGAGCGCTAATTTGTGTACAGGTCGTCTCAAAAACGATCCTCTACACTGTAAGGTCACAACACGGACATGTTCGTCTTTTCCTGGGTGCACCTCTGTTACCCGGCCCAATGGCCAAGAGTCTGGTGGCTGGGTATCATCAAGGAGTAGCACAACTTGTCCAGGTTGAAGATTACGTTGCTCGACTCTCCACTTGCTTCTTTTTTGGAGCGAGATCAAATACTCCTTCTTAAATCGCTGTGAGAATCCTCTTTTTAAATTTTGCAGCAGCTCCCAGCGATTTCTAGGGTTGCATGTGATGGATGAGGTCTCCTCCGGTATTGAGAAGATTACATCACCTGTAAGAAAATGTGAGGGTGTGAGAACATTTATGCAGTCACTATCATTGTCATTTAAATGTATGAGAGGTCGCGAATTTAACAAGGCTTCGACTTGGCTAAGTAGGGTGGCGAGCTCTTCGAAAGTCAGGAGTGTCTCTCCTATTACTCTTTTTAGATGATGTTTGGCGGATTTTATCGCAGCCTCCCAAATTCCGCCAAAGTGAGGGGAAGAAGGAGGGATAAAATGCCATTCAATGGATTTTTCAGTTAAATATCGAGACATGATTTCATTTTTAGGAAATGACAACCATGCCCTCTGTATTTGGTCGATTTTTCTTGATGCCCCGACAAAGTTCTTCCCGTTGTCACTATAAAGGTGACGTGGGGTACCTCTTCTTGCACTAAAACGTCGAAGAGCTGCTATAAATGCTTCAGTTGTTAGATCACTTACAGCTTCTATATGGACCGCTTTCGTAGCAAGACAAATAAATAAGGCAATGTAACCCTTAGTTGTTTTTGCACCCCTACCCTTGCTAAATTTAATGGATATGGGGCCTGCGTAATCAATTCCACTGGCAAAAAAGGGGCGTTCAAGATTTACTCGAGGTTTAGGTAAATTCCCCATTAATGGAGGAGTTGTAATAGCTTTCTTGTATCTGAAACATTTTAAACATCTATTAATGCATTTGTTGATGAGCTTTTTTCCACCAATTATCCAAAAAGATTGTTTTATGATGTGCGACAGTAGAGAAGGTCCAGCATGTAAAGTGGCAATATGCTGTTGTATTATCAATAGTTCACTCATTTTATGTTGTGATGGAAGTATTACCGGATGCTTGTGATTAAATGCTAACTGTGAATTTTGCAGGCGTCCTCCCACCCGTAAGATACCCTTAGCATCAATAAACGGATATAGGGAGTGTAATTTGCTTTTCTTAGCTAGAGGTTTTTGTTCTTTGATGCAATTTAACTCTTCTTTAAAGTAAGAATTTTGAATCCAAAGAACGATCATTTCTTCAGCAGATTTTATTTCGTTAAATGTAAGTACTGTTGAAGGGATTTGATATTCATTAGCATTTTTGCATTTTTTAATGAATCTTATGCAATATGCCAGAATGCGGATAATTTTTGAAAGTGAAGAGTGCTTTTGAAACAAATTATCTAGTACATCATTTGAAGCATGCGTGTGAAATGAAAAAATGGGATCCGACCTTTGCTCGGATTTGATTTGCTCATCGAATTCATCAACATTTAAGTCATCTTTCGGCCAATTAGATGGGTCTAGAAGTAGCCAGCCTGGCCCTTTCCACCATAGCTCGCATTCTGGCAAACACTTTGGGTCGATACCGCGAGAAGCGATATCTGCGGGATTATCTTTTGAGGGAACGTGTCCCCAGTGCTTAGTAGGTAAAACTTCTGTTATTTGAGAGGTTCTGTTCGCGACAAATGTTTTCCACTTGCGGGGGTGTGCGGATAACCATGAAAGGACTACTTTAGAATCAGTCCATGCAAAAATATCGAACTTGTAATTCTTTAGTGTGTCCATAACTGTGCGGAATAATTTAGATAATAAGTGAGCACCGCAAAGTTCTAATTTAGGGACAGAAATTTGCTTGATTGGTGCAACTTTTGTTTTAGAAACCAAAAGAAAAGCATTGGTTTTTCCATTGCAAGTTTGTCGGCAATAAATTGCGGCAGCATAAGCTAGTGTTGACGCATCGGAGAATCCGTGTAATTCGAAGGCATTCTCGGATGAAAGCGTAACACATCTTGGTATCGAAAATTGATTGATTTCATTGAATGAATTTTGAAATTTGAATAATTCCTCAGTTAGATGTTCTGGAATAATAGTGTCCCAGTCCCCTTTTGTCAACCACAGTTTTTGATAAAATATTTTTAAAGTTACAGTGCATGGTGAAATTAGACCCAGTGGGTCAAAGATTCTAGCCGATTCTGCTAAAATTTGCCTCTTTGTAAGAGGTGGAGTGAGATTTAGTGAAACCTTGAAAATAAAAGTATCTGAAGAAGAGTTCCAGCTTAATCCTAGAACTTTAGAGCTTCCGTTATCACTAGGAATTATTTCAAAATTCGATTCGGTATTGGAATCATCTTGAAACTCTCTAAGAAATTCCTTTGAATTTGAATTCCATTTTCTTAAGTGGAAACCATGCGCGTGCAAAACATCGCTAATTTCTTTACAAGTTTCTATTGCCTCGCTAACAGTGTTTGAGCCTGAAAGAAGATCATCCATATAGAAATCTTTCTCTAATGTTTGAGAAATAACAGCGTTTTTTGTATAATCATCAGCAATTTGTTTGAGACATTTAGTGGCTAGATAAGACGCTGGAGCTAGCCCATAAGTAACTGTTTTTAATTTGAAATTTTTTATTTCCTCATTAGAGTTAAACCTCCAAACTATTTTCTGATAATTTTGATCTTCTTCAGAAACTAAAATCTGGCGGTACATCTTTTCTATGTCAGCGCAAAAAACAATTTTCGGAACTCGAAAATTAAGTAAAATTTCAAATATGTCCCTTTGTAATTTAGGACCTACTCCCAAAATTGAATTCAAGGAATTACCTTTTGAAGTATTACATGATGCATCAAACACAACTCTCAACTTGGTAGTAGTACTAGAAGGTTTAATAACCGCATGATGAGGAAGAAAATATTGTTCATTTTCAGAATCGTTAATGTCATTTTGTGTTATTAATTCCATATGGCCTAACTGTATATATTCGCGCATAAAATCCTTGTATTGCTTTTCGAATTCTGTGTTTTCTTTCGAACGTGAAGTTGACATCGCATAATTTTGTAGTTTATTCTCGCATAATAGCGTATGGTGTTTAAGCTGGCAATGATGACAGCTAAATGTAGAATTACATTGATATGTGTAGTGTCTGTCAGATAAACAGTTGCTACATAATTTGTTTTTTCTCACAAATTGTTTTCTATCTCTTACATTTAATTCCTTAAATTTAATACATTTGTACAATAAGTGATTAGCTTTACAAAATAAACATTTGATAACGTTATTGGCGGGAGCTTTGTGAAAATTAAATTGTTTCTCTTTTTTATGTAACCCTGTATAATCATTATTATACAATTCTAAAGATAAACATCTGTCATTAATGAACTGAATAAATTGATCAAAAGAAGGAAAATCATCCTTCGATGAATATTGAGCCCATTCTTCACGTGTTTTATTATCAACCTTTTGAAGAAGAATATGAATTAACCAAATGTCTCTCTCTGATGCTTTAACATCGATTGATTTGAGAGCACGAATTACCTCGTCAGAGATATCTGATATATTGCGTAAGTTAAGTGCATTAGCATGAATAATGGGAGGTATATCCATAAATGTTTTGATAAGAGCTGCGACAATTTGTTTTCTTTTGTCGTATCTTGACAATAATTTTTCCCATGCTTCTGCATAACTGGTTTCAGAAATGGGAATATGTTTTATAATTGACGATGGCTCTTCACCGAGCAAACCTCTTAAGTATTGAAATTTTTGAATGTTTGTTATACTGGCATTATTATGCACTAACGATAAATATAAGTCTTTAAATGACATCCAGTTTTTGAAATTACCATCAAATTGCTCAATATTCAATCTGGGTAATTTAAAATTATTAGTTGTATTAACTATAGGTAATTGTTCATTAACAACTTGAGAATGTGCATTCATACTATTTATAGAAAATTTTTCAAGTTCTGATTGCAGTTTGGCTTTGGTTTCATAATATTTTGTTTCAAATTCCTCCATTTCCGAGGATTCTTCTGGTAATTGTGCATCATATTTATCAAAATCGAAATAAGCTGTTTCTAATTTTTCTAATTTATTCAATAAATCATTCTTTTGAAAAACTTGATCAGCGTCAATGAAGTTCGTGATACGTGTTAATGCAGATTTAGCTCTGCCACGTAAATTTATTGCTGTCTTTTCTAAATCTTCTTGACTCATTATTAAAATAATGAGGGAACCAAGTTAAAAAACAAAGCCAAACTGATAATAAACCAAAAATGTACTTATCTGAAACAGCTGGGCTGTAGGGTACTCCTTTATGGTGACTTTGTACCGTTGTAATCCAAAAAAAGCGATGTGTGCAGGTACATCTGAAACAGCTGGGATGAATGGTACTCCTTTATGGCGACTTTGAGACGGCGTAATTCATCAAAAGCGATGTGCGCAGGTTATCTCGCCGGTGGTGCCTCCATAATGTTGGTGTCCGAGATTCATGAAGCAGTTCTTTAGTGTTGTCAAGTGAAAATAAATTCGCACTAATATATCTTTTTTGCTTTATATTAACAACTTAAAGAAACATTTAGTAAATTGAAAAAAACAAGATACAGGAATGCAGTTTCCTGCTGCGGTTGCGGGATTAACATATCCAAGTATGCGACACAGTAAGAGAAATATAAGCACCGTGTGTGCTTTACAAAAACATAAGAGAAACTGAACTGAGTTCGTTCACAGTAAAATGCTGTCCTTGAAGTAATCAACACAAATGATTTCGCAATCCTGTGCAATCATCCACTTATGAATTGTTTAAATAAACAATGATATTAAATATTTCATTAATGTCACTTTTGAATAATGGATTAATTTATAGTTTATAAATATTATGGTTTTAAAGTAAACAGTTAATGTAATTAATGTCACTTCTGAAATATGAAGTAATTTGATGTTTATCAATATTACTGTTTTTAGAATAAACACTTTAAGTACTTAAACAACAGTAAAAATCATTGATTTACAGTATAACTATTTAGTTTCTCTTACACGTCAAAACCTTGTGTGATTTCTTTGTTTTTCAAATTGATTATTTAGAGAATTATAAGAATATAGTTATTATATTTTCGGGTTTTTTTAAACACATTTACTTTTTGATAATGAGTAATTTTCATATGACGGAAAAGCTAGCGGTCTTCCTCTGGTATTTTATTTATTTATTTATTTTCATAGTCATTATCGTCCAAACTCTTCAAAAATTTTTGGAATTAAAACATGTTTTCACAGTTTTTGACAAGCAATCCAGAAAAAATATTGATATACAGGGTGTCCCTAAACAAGTAGTATATACGCTAGGGGGTGATAGAACACATCAATACGAGTAATAGTAAATAGGAAACCAAGGGTCTCAAACGTTTTCCAAAGGAGATAGCCGCCATTAAAGTTTGGGGTCCAAAATTTCAAATACACATAAAAAACATCAAAATTGATGGATTGATTTGCGGTTTTCACTAAAACTATTCTTTATGTTGGTATTTTCTTAAAAATAAATTATAAAGATAAATTTCGAAAAATGCCGATAGAGGGCGCTTTAGACTTTGACATAATGAAAAACTAATTTTTTGCCGTGATTTTTTGCATCTGATTAAATGTTTTCGTAAACTTAGACTTAAACTTAAATTTTGAGCTCAAAATCTGAATAGTTGGGAGTGGTTAAGTAGCACAAACTGAACTGTGTTCAGAGAGTTTAAATTTCAAACGATTATAAAAAACGGAAAAATTAGTCGATTCGTTTGCGGTTTTTGCTAAAACTACTCTTTAAATCAGTGTTTTCTTGAAAATAAATTTTAAAGATAAATTTCACAAATGTCGATAGAGGGCGCCTTAGACATTGGAGTAGCGTACAACTATTTTTAACCGTTATTTTTTTTAATCTCATTAAATGCTTTAAAATGCTTAGATTTAAATTTTGAGATCAAATTCTGAATCGTTGCGAGTGTTTAAGTAGCGCAAAAGTGAACTGTGTTCAATGAGGGGGGGGGGGGAGTTAAATTTCAATCCTGAACACATTTCAGTTTGCGCTTCTTAACCCCTCCCAACGATTCAGAATTTGAGTTCAAAATTTAAGTTTAAACCTAAGATTTCGAAAACATTTAATAAGTTTTGGAAAGCATTTAATTAGATACAAAAAAAAAGGTTAAAATTAGTTCTTGGTTACTCTGAAGTTTAAGGCGCCCTCTAACGGAATTTTTTGAAATTTATCTTTAAAATTTATTTTCAAGAAGATACTGACTTAAAGAATAGTTTTATTTTAAACCGCAAACGAATCGACCAATTTTTCCGTTTTTTAAAATCATTTGAAATTTAAACTCTCTGAACACAGTTAAGTTTGTGCTACTTAACCCCTTCCAACTATTCAGATTTGAGCTCAAAATTTAAGTTTAAGTCTAAGCTTACGAAACCATTTAATGAGATGCAAAAAATCATGGCAAAAAATAGTTTTTCATTACTTCAAAGACTAAAGCGCTCTCTATCGGCATTTTTCGAAATTTATCTTTATAATTTATTTTCAAGAAAATACCAACATAAAGAATAGTTTAAGTGAAAACCGCAAATCAATCGACCAATTTTTCCGTTTTTTATGTGTATTTGAAATTTTGGACCTCAAACTTTAAAAGCGGTTATCTCCTTTGAAAAACGTTTGGGACCCTTGGTTTCCAATTTACTATTACTCGTTTTGATGTGTTCTATCACCCCCTAGCGTATATACCATTTGTTTAGCGACACCCTGTATATTAATAAAATGGCTGATATAAAGACTTTTTTTCATTTGGTATATTTAAATCGTTAAGAAATAATATATGTTTATTTTCAATAACAGAAAATTTGGAATGGAGAAGGAATATGGCTACCCAATTTCATTTTTGAAGTATGGTGGAGGAGTAGACTTGGAACTATCTGATACCCAGTAGGAAAAAAAAATTCTCGATTGACTGCGGCAGATACTACAAAAGCAGAAAATAATCCATAGGTAAAATGTTTTGAAATTGCAGCGTTAATTAAACATTTACTTTTAACGATTTTACGCGTTTTATTCAGTTCTGTTAATAACTAACTCGCGTTTTTGCATTCAGTAATAATAGTCCAGTCATTTTAGCACCTTTTTTTTGCAAATAGCGGAAAAAATTAGAACAAAGCTGGATTTTTGCATAGGTGCTAGTTAGAGTATGTAGTTTAACATACTAAAAGTCCCCATCGATCCGATGTGAGCTTTCGCCTCCAGGGGGCGCTAAAGAGCTTGAAAATCGGTTTTCTGTAAATATCTCCCGAACAATGGCATCTAGACAAAAAAGTTCAATTACAAAGATGTAGGTAATTTAATTTCCTGCAAAAAGTGTCCTTAACATTTTTTTGTCACACCAACCCTTCCCTGCCAAAAATTAAGATAAAATAAATATTATTGAAAAAGAATGTGCAAGCACAATCATAACGCCGCGAAGAGGCAGAACAAATACTAAACAACTTTTGATTCGCCCGCTTCATCTCTCCCCCATTGTTTGTATGGCGTTTTCGCGGGCTTGTGCAATACATCACCTGAGAATAAGGTTCTATGTGTGTTTTTGAAAAAATCGACTTATCGATATAGAAATGTTCTATTTGTATCTATGAAGGCATTTGTGGATTAAAATAATGTCATATTATGATTGTAAGGTCATATGTAAATTATATATAACATCATTTTGATGCAAAAATGCCTTCATAGATACAAATAGTCTTTCTATATAGATAAGTCAATATTTTCAAAAACACAGATAGAACTTTATTATTCTCAGGTGACGAATAGTCATTGTCCAATACCCTATTTCTCGTTGCATTTGTCGAAATGTACCACGTGCAAACACTTTCCAATATTTTATTTTTATTTGGTGCTCATTTCGCTAGTATGAAATGACCCTAATTTATTGAACGAAGTATTTTTTCTTTTTAAGATTTTAGGAAGGGAATAATTTTATTTTCAACGCATGTTGTAGAAAGTTTTAAATTATTTATGACAGTTTAAAATGACTTTTTCTTAATTGCTGATTCTGAGCAAAAAATGGAGATTGACAAAATAGTTTATCTTGCATGAGATGAGGACTGGGTTTCGAAAGATTTTGTAAAAACAGAAAAAAAGGGTCTGAAGTCGCTTGTGACAGCAAGTTCGGAAAGAGATGACCATAAGGGGAAAATATTTGAAGAAATGGCTAAAAACAATAATGAATTTACAGTTCATTCAAAGAGTAAGAAAAATTATTCACGAAAGAATTCTATTAAATCATACAATAAATCTATTGCCGAAAAACGATCAACATCCGCACAAGTTAATCATCCATTGAAGGAAAAATTGAGAAATGACAGTCCGTTGTTTGAATTTAAGGGAAAATGTTTGTTATTTCTGATACGTTAGACGAAGATTTTTTACAGAAGGAAAAAAAGAAAGCTCTAAAGTATCGCGAAAAAGAATTTTTTTAAATCTAATCATTAAAATAAGACACGTCTCATATCTATGCTTATGGAGAAATTTATGGAAAATGGTTTCGAAGCGAAACAAGCAGAAGATGGTGCAGACACACTAATTGTTAACACAGTTATTGAAGTAGCAAAGTCTGGTGCGCTTACTGCTGTTGTTGGCGATGATGTTGACTTGCTCGTATTGTTGACAGTTTTAGCACCTCCAGAGATAGTTATTTTTTATTAAGTCTGGAAGAGGACGAATCGTTACCACCCTGTATTCATCGCACAGTTTTAACAATGATGCTGTTCTGAAAGACCATATATTGTTCCTTCACGCTTTTTCAGGTTGTGACTCGACATCAGCAATGTTTGGAAAAGGTAAAATGTAGTTAGCGAAATTTTTGAAGAAGGTAGAAGATCATAACATACAAGCTGCCAGCCTTTTTAAAAGTATTCAAGTATCTTAATTTGAAGTTTCCGAGGCTGGAAAAACTATTTTTCTTGCTTTAAACGGTAGTGAAGCGGAAAAATTTCTGCAAAAGTACCATTATGTATGTTTCAAGAAAAGAGTTGCTGTTAGTAAAAAAAGCCTTTTATCATTGCCGCCTGCCGAAGATGCAGCTAGATTGTACAGTTTACGTATTTATCATCAAGTACAATACTGATTGAGCAACAAACTACTTCCTGAGAACTGGGGCTGGCAAAATGCACCTAATTTGTTTCCAATTCTTGCTATCTTTACCGCCCGCACCAAAAGATATTATTGAATCTATTTTTTATACTTGGTCCAAAGAATGTGGAAAAGCATGTGGATGCCGAAAAATTGGATTGAAATGTTCTGATATTTCATAAATTGCTGCGGAGTTTCATTTCATAATGCAAGTAAAATTGAATTTGAAGACGAGGAAAATATTGAGAGTATCCTGCCCACTGCAAGAGAGGGGGGAAGCGCTACTTCTGTATTCAGTGATGATATCGAAAGGCAAACAAAAAATACTGAAAGCAGTACAGCAACGAAAGAAATAAATACAGATAATTACGAATCTGAATCGAGTGTAGAAATTGAAGCTGTGCAAAGAACTACTAAAGCAGTTATACAACTTAAATTGGATTAAGCCAGTCACTATAAGTGGAATATGCCTACGAGAGAAATCACACACACACACACACACACACAAAAAAAGCATTAAGTGTTTTACCTCAAGGGTGGTGTGGAAATAAGCATAAATGTATATTATATTTTCACTTTCCCCATTCAAAGGTGAGAATTATAGATCTGTTTACATTTTTTTTAAAAGTAGCAACAGATTTTTTGAATTTTTATAATTTTACTTTCAAATATGGCCACGTTTTTACATTTTTGACAGGGAAGGGTTAATGTGACAAACAAATGTTAATGACACTTTTTATAGAAAATTAAACTATCTACAACTTTGTAATTCACCTTTTTTCTCTAAATGCCATTGTTCGTGAGATATTCACAAAAAACTGATTTTCAAGCTCTTTAGCGCCCCCTGGTGGCGAAACCTCACATCGGATCGATGGAGACTTTTAGTATGTTCAACAACATAACCTAACTAGCACCTATGCAAAAATCCAGCTTTGTTCTAATTTTTTCCCCTATTTTTGCTAAAATGACTGGGCTATAAAGTGTTAAATATAACTTAAAAGAAATGTTTGATGAAAAAATAATCCGCAAAGAAGAAAAGAAAATTTTTTGCACCCGTCTCCATTCTTTAACTTTCTGCTATAAGGCTTGCAATATGAATAGTGATCGCAAAAAATAGTGGATATGACTGAGTATCAGCATTTTTTTATTGCACAATCTTGATCACAGTTTCTTATTTTAATTTTTGAAAAACAAATAAAATCAAACACAAAGTCGATATTTGATTTTTTTTAAATCAAAGGCTTGATACATTTCTTGTAATATTTCAAACCCATAATGGTAACAATAATATAATGACTTTTAGTTATTACTAAAAGCATAATTTTATTTGTAGGTACATTTAACTCACACATAATCTAGCTAAAATAGCGTCTCAGTATTATCATTGTTAAACGCATACTTTTTACTTATTTCTAGTTAGATTTTAATTCCATACATTCCTCCATTTTAATTCCTCCTTTCTTCTCCAAATAAACTGAGTTTTTTAATTGACTTCTTTTTCATAACCTGCCCTTCATTATAATTACAGATTCACTGTCGCGAGATGCCACACGCAGCTAATTTTATGCTGCGACCTGTAACTTTCGGTGCGGGAAACAAAACTATTCAAATTTTATTAAACAGTTTTATTACATTAAAAATTCTGCTTAAAATTACGTTTAAAACCTTGTTTCTATTTTAACTGTAACAAGAAATATTATTTTTTTTCTTTTTGGTTTCTTTTTAAAATCTAGTTTTCAAAGCAATCGTTCTCATAGAAATGACTTTCTGTGAAAATGCTTTTTTTCTTCATGAGTTTTTTCACCATTTCTTGTATTTAAATTACTTTAACCCAATAACGGTTAATAAAAACCTTGTTTAAATTTGGAACAAGTCTTTTTCAAATGTTTTATATTAATTTTGCTTCAGCAAATTAAAAAATATATATATATTTAATTTTGAAAATATGATTGTATAAAATTACATTTTTTTAAAAAAAAATTTTTACTTTAAATATTTTTTAATTTTATTCAAATTAATGCTTTTAAAATTCCTAAATCAGAATTAAAGCTTATTATACATTTCTGTTTATATAAATGAAAAAAATTCTACAAATAACATTTCGAATTATAACGATTTTAAATTACCCCACTTTTTAATAACTACTAAATTTAAAAATTAAAAAAAAAAAAACATTATGAGAAATTATGTCACGTGCTTTTGTTTCAAAGTAATATGGTAAACCATCAAAAAATTTTCAAAATTTTAACTGAATAAATAACAATTACTTGATAATGTGTGCATTGTTGAGAAAATGTATTAAATTAAGGATTTCATTTCCGACAATTCCATTTTTGTTTAAACACATAGCCTACACTAGGCTCGGTAAGAAATTTTCAAGCTAAATATTAATTCTATGGTATTGTTATTTACAGACCACTGCCCCCCCCCCCCTCTTTTAATATTTTTAAATGATTTTTTTTTCACACAGGGTGCAGTACATAAATTTTATTGTGCATTTCTACTTTTTCAATTGTTTGTTACAGTTTTAGGTAGCTGTCATTAGAAAAAAGTAGAAATCTATCTATTGCAGCTGTCCGGAGAAAAGCACTCCCGGAAAATTTTGGTATATTTTCATCGATCATGACCCTCAGACCCCAAAACCACCCTCCGTTCAAATTTTGACATATATATATATATATGTGATTTTTGTCACGCTAACTATCGTATTTATGAGCCGATTTGAATGAAACTTGGTATGAGTTATCCGAATTGCTTCAATTTTGGATGTAGGTTCATTCTGATAAGGTACTTTTCTGATTAATTTTGGGAATTCATTAGATAAAAATAAAGGGGGCGAATGGGAGGCTAATCCCTCAACGTTAATTTTGAGAAATGGATTTATCATGCAGAATTATCACTTTTCATTTAAAATTTTAGCTATAGGATCATTGTGACAAGGCACCTTCGTGATTAGTTATAGATGTTTATTATTTAAGTCTAAAAGAAAGGGCAATGTAGGTAACGCAATATAATTTAGATAAATATTTTTGACGCAGAATTGACGAATTTGCTTCAAATTTTGGATATAGGTTCTTTCTGATAAGGCGATTCCCTGAATAGTTTTGAGGGTTTAATGGTTAAGTATGAAAGGAAAAATGGAGGATTACCCTCTTACCTAGGAAAAACTAGATTATCCTATGGGCATTTAGATAAACAAGTTTGGTGTAGGAAAAACCAGTTTATCCAATTGGCGTTAGGATAAAATAGTTTGGCCAAGAAAAACTAGTTTAATGTAATTTGGCTCGAAATTTTGTTTGACCGGTAAAAAGTGTCTTTCACAAGAATAAGGATAAATGTGTGTAAAGACTAAAGAGTCATTCCCCATAACATCAATACAGAAATTTAACATGTCCACCGTAGAGACATGATGCATCAAACAGTGTTTTTTAGCAGACTCATACCAACTGAGATCTGACTTGCATTTATTATTATTATTATTATTATTATTATTATTGCATTTTCGAGCGAGATCGGAACTGAACATAATTTGGAATCGAACAGCGTTTTCCTTTTTTGAGAAATTAATTACCTGTTGACGTATTAGCTATTCCTGTCATGACATCAAGTTTTTCTTTTCCGTAAAGTCGTAAGCGGAATTTCGATTCAAAACGTAGCTTTAATAGTATTTTCTCAAAGGTACAACGCTTTTATGAAAAAATGGTTAACGCCATTCGATTACATGTTTTCTGAGTGAGAATGCCTGTTAATCTTATGCATTTCCAAGAATGAATTAGTTCTTAAATGTGTCATGATATAGCTCTTTTGGATTTGAGAAAAACCTTAAGGAATGACAGAGAAACATATTCAGAAATCTTTATAAAATTTGTAAAATTTTTTGCTGAACAGATCCAATAGTTATGATATTTATAATTCTCCTTTTTTTTTCTTTTGTTCTAAACTGCATTAATTATTTAATGAATCCCTATTTGAATACTGAAAGGTCTAATAATCTAAATAATCAATAATACATTGTGTATTTTCAATTCTGCGAACGCATCGTAATTTAAAAATACATTCTAAATTTATCCAATAGATATGTATGCAGTATTTTTTAAAGGAATCTTAATTGTATGTTAAACAAAATCTGAATTTTTTGCAGAAATTGTGTAGGGCCGATCGAGCCGGACTGAGTCTCTTTTCATTGATTAATGTACAGGCAGGGCTTGAACTGAACTTTTAATTTTTTCACCGAGTCCTGGCAAAATAGCTTTCCTTCGGGAAGGGCGGGGCCTTCCCGAAGGCCTAGAAAAAGAATTAGCCTAATTAAAGAAGCAATTGATCAAATGAATTCATGTCCAAAATTTTAAGCAAATTGGATAATTCTGTATTATAACCAATTTATCTAATTTAAGAAAGGAAAAAAATTGTAAGTTTCCCCCTTTATTTTAACCAAAGAATCACAAATTAATCAGTGAAGCGATTCATCAGAATGAACAAATCCAAGATTTGCAGAAAATTGGTTAATTCTGCATGAAAAAACTCATTTGCCAAAATTAGGCGAGATGCCCACGTTCTTTCCGTTGTCTTATTCAATTAACCCCCAAAACTAAATAGGAAAGCGCTTTACCAGAATGAATTTAATTCTAAGATTTGAAGCAAATCAATAAATTCTGCGTGAAAAAAGCATTTACATAAATTATGGGTCGTTACCTCTATTCCCCCTCCCTTTATACTTAAACAATGAACACCCACAACTAATCATGGGGTCGTCTCAAGAGAATGCTCCTATATCTAAAATTTGAATAACATATGCTAATAATGCATAGAAACCCATTTTTTTTTAATTAAGGGAAAGGGCGAATCAGCCTCTCGTTCCCCCCCCCCCCCTTATTATTAATCGCAAATGACCTTCCAAAATTAATCAGAAAATCTCCTCATAAGAATAAACATTTATTGAAAGTTGGATGCAAATCGAGTACTTGTATCAAGAATTATTGCGTTACGTACTTACGTACATACACAGATACAGAACCTACGGGCAGATTAGTTCTCAGGCTTTGGTAGCCTGATGAGATAAAAACACGTCAAATTACATTATTTCTATGAAGAGTTATCGCGTTACGCACATACGTTCGTACATACATACGTCCGTACATACATGCGTACATACATACATACAGAACCTGTGAGCCCATTATTTCTCTGGCTTTGACGCCCGTGAGCTAAAAACACGTAAAACTACATTGACCGAGGATAAACTAGATCAGCCTAGGACAAACAAGAATGTTGGCGTTGTGGCGGTCATTGAATTTAATAGTATCACGCCAAATTGAATTGGCCTAGGATAAACTAGTTCAGACCAATAAACAGCAGGCTAAATTAATTTATCCTATAAGAGTTAGGCCAAACTAGTTTGGCCAAGGAAAATCTAGTTTGTCCTATTGGCCTTAGGATAGACTAGTTTGGCCTAGGAAAAACTAGTTTATCCGATGGGCGTTAGGATAAGCCGGTTTGGCCTAGAAAAAACTAGTTTATCCGATGGGCGTTAGGATAGACCGGTTTGGCCTAGGCCAATCTAGTTTGGCCTAAAATCGGGTTTGTCCTGTAACATATATATTAAAATCAAAACGAGAAAATTGAAAATAACGCTCCCATAGGATTAATATTAGCACTCTTTTTCCTTCTTGTGAATATTGAAATAACCTCTTAAGATGATTTTGTGAAACCATTTCTACAAATTACTTTTGTATTTTTTTCGATAATTTATTTTAATGCTTATACCCATGTTGAATGAATCTTTTTCTTTAAGGTACTTGATGTTGATCAACCCTGTGTGTGGTACAAACTACAAATAATCAATTGGCGGATAATCAAAATCCAGCAAAGTGGGCAAAAATATTGGAATTTGTATATAAATGTAAATGACACACTGTGTTGAAGAAAATAAATTGTATACATAAATATTATAACTATGCATCATGATATAGTGTATTAATGTAATTTAATCGTTGTAATAAATATCTTTTTATATTTTAATTGCTTGTTTTAAATGTGTCTGAATCATAATGATATTAATTTATTTTGTAAATGTTCTAAAACATTTATATTTGTAATTTTAATATGATTCTCAAACCCTCTCCTTAACAATGCAAAGTTTTTATGCAATTTTAAACTTATTTTTATTCATGAATGTATAAATTTAGTCTTGACTATTTAAATATTTGGAAGGAAAATACATCTTTCATTTTTTATTAACTTTTTTTCGCGTTATAGGCAATATTGCCCACGACAACTAGTTTTTACTTTTCTTGATCTGTAGGGAGAATTAAAGTTTGTTATTAAGATTATAAGCTATAAATTACATATCAATTCTTGCAAGAATAATATAATAGCACATTTCCATTAAAAAAAATTAAAAAGTGGTGATTTGCTAGACAGTGACATTTTTAAACTTTTAAATGAATGTAAGAAATTTTAGATTTGTATGTTGAGAAAATAAAAATAAAAATCCTAATTTCCAAGAAGGTAACAAGAATATTAATGTATATGTATAATTTTGACCACTTTTATTAATTTTACCTTATTTTTTGAAAGTGTATGTGATTTGTATTCTCTTCACGCTCTTCTGATCCTTTAGTTTTTTTAATTATGTCTGTGAAACAACAAAAGAAGTGTGAAATAATTTTTCGGCAGTCAGTACTCTTGAATTATTTGTTAATATTTAATAAAATTTAATAAATAGTTACTATTTAATAAAAATAATATAAGATCTATTAATTATTTTCAGTTTTAATAATTTATAGAAATGTAAGAAAGGAATTTAATATTAGCATTTTATTTTATCAGAGATCATCTCACATATCATAGCGGTCACAAATGTAAACACTGTTTTGTGATTTTTTTTTTAATCCTCTAAGTGCATACTACTTTTATAGCATCTTTATACCTTATTTTAAAATAATAATTTTCGCTGTATATTTAAACCTGAAATGTGACAGCAGTAACTATTTTAAAATAGTGGTATAAAAAGTAAATGTAGAAAAGGTGTAGTAATTGGCAGCTATGTAAGTGTAATTCAAATTCATTGTTTTTAGTTACATTTTACCATTTTTTTTTTTTTTTTTTTTTTTTAAACAATTGTACGTAATGACAAAAAACAAAAACAAAAACAAAAAAAAATATTCCTTAAGAAATACAGAAAATTTAATATTTATAAAAAATAATATATATATATATATATATATTTACCAGCATACATATCTTTGCACAACTTGATGATCTACAAATGGTTTTATTAAAATTTTTATCAAAATATTTAAATGTATCCTCCCATATCTAATATTTCTCGCCAAAATAAGTTTTTATAATAAGAGTAAGACTTGTGCTTACCATGTATATTCGTCGATTTTGATTACAGAATAACACATAAAAATATCCCATGTTTGACAGGAGTATATAAAACAAAAAAGGACTGTAAAGAGAAACTTGTTTGTTTTAAAATATGCAATGGGTATGACAAGAGTTTAAAATGGCTATGTTTTAGAAATGATGCTTGGTAAGTGTTATCCATTATAACCAATAGAAATTTCTAGACAATATCTGAAATATATCATCCACTAACATATTATGTCTTGTAAAAGCGGCTACCTCTGCTTGAGACAATCTTGAGACAAGTCCTACACTCATTCTCACCTCAAGAGAGTAATTCAGGTGGAAGTAGCAATTCTCTCACAAGACGATGCGTTCGTGATGATATCAGTCTTGACATCGTCTTGAAATGTATATTGCTCGCAATGGAAGACACTTTCCAGACGTCATTTCTGAAAAATAGTCATTTTAAACTCTCGTCATATCTATTCTATATTTTTAACAAATAAGTTTCTCATTAGAGTCGTTTTTTTTTTTTTTTAACCTGTCAAATGTGGGAGGGTTTTTTTTTGGATTATCCTGTATTTTTACGGTATATATACCGTATATTTCTTTACGGTACACATACTGATTACAAATGTTTTACGGTACATATACCGTACATTTAATTTACGGTATATATATTGTATAAATATTTTTTACGGTACATATGTCGTACATTTAATTTACGGTATTTGTGCTGTAAAAATATTTTTTACGGTACATATACCATATATTTAATTTACGGTATATATGCGGTAACGATATTTTTTTAAGGTACATGTACTTTAAATACTTTACGGTACACATACCGTCCAGTTAAATTACGGTACATATACTTTAAATATTTTACGGTACATATACCACAAAATATTTAAATTTATGTTCAGTTAAATTACGGTACATGTACTTTAAGTATTTTACGGTATATATACCGTCCAGTAAAATTACGGTAAAAGGAAGTGTCACAAAGTTGACGGTATAACCACCGTGATTCGAGACCAAAATTTTTTACAGTGTACGGTGTTACAATGTGATAGGCTGACGCTACTGCAGTTGATACCATTTCTGATGCGTAGAAAAGAAATTAAATATTTAAATTAAAATCGACTGCCACCATGTCGCTTTATGTATCTTAATAGATACTGCCGAGCTTAAATATAAATATTTATCGTCGTAGAGGTGTGCAGTTAACTATATAATACAAGATAATATACTTTTAAACACAAGACATTACAATTACAACATTACACAGAGCGCTAGACATATATATTCTAAAGTTAAGTAGCGGATAGGGACAGTTTAATTTAACAATGTTAAAACTTAGACTGAGTGAGTAATGAAATGGGGAAAAAATAAAAAAAATCCCTACCCGGTTTCGGCGAGATATTTTCTTGGTATTGATGCTGAAGTGATGTTATACACATATAAACTTAGACAAAGGTTATAATAAAAATATTATTTCTTAAATTTTATTTTTAATGATGATTTTAATTGTTATTTTATAGAAATGTACAATGAAAACATGTTATATTTTTTTAAATATTAAAATATTAATAATTATAATACATTCTCTTCAAAAATTTTAATGACATATTAAAATAAAGACAAAAAAAGAGAGAGAGAGAGATCATTGGGCACAAGAAACTGACTTTGCAGCAGGCTCTAAGATGAACGAAACTCGTCAATCCCGCGATCACTAACGTGCAATTGAGCGCTGCACGCCCATTTAAACCAAAATACATTAGTGGATACTGGGTGTACGAAAGTCGCTGTGCAGCAATTTTTAAAGTGCACGAAACTCGCTGTGCAGCAATCTCTAAAGCTCACGAAACTCGCTGTGCAGCAATCTCTAAAGTTCACGAAACTCGTCAATGCCGCAGTCATTAACGTACGTATGAGCGCTACGCGCCCATTTAAACAAAAGAAGCATCACTGGATGTACAAAACTCGCTGTGCAGCCATCTCTAAAGTGCACGAAACTCGTCAATGCCACGGTAACTAATGTACGTATGAGCGCTATGCGCCCATTTAAACCAGAAAAACATCACTGGATGTACAAAACTCGCTGTGCAGCAATCTCTAAAGTGCACGAAAGTCGTCAATGCCGTGGTCACTAACGTACGTATAAACGCTACGCGTCCATTTAAACAACCAAAAAAAAAATCACTAGTTGTACGTAAATCACTGAGCAGTAATCCCTTAAGTGCATCAAACTCGTCAATGCCGCAGTCACTCACGTACGTATGAGCACTGCTTGGCCATTTAAACCAAAATAAAAGATCACTGGATATACGAAACTCGATGTGCAGCAATCTTTAAAATGCACAAAACTCGTCTATGCTGCTGTTATTGATGTACGTATGAGCGCTACTTGCCATTTTAACTGTTAAAAAATACATCAATGGATGCATGAAACTCACTATGCAACAGTCTCTAAAGTGCATGAAACTCGCCAGTGCCGCAGTCAACGCACTTATGAGCACTCTGCGCTCATTAAAACAACAACAAAAGTAACATAACTGGATGCACGCAACTCGTTGTGCCACAACGAAACTCGTCAAAGCTGCTGTCTCTAACGACACTAAAACCCAAAGAAATATCTCAGGATGCACGAAAGTCGCAATAAAGAAATTTCTAAAATGGACAAAATTGGTTAATACCGCGGTTAGTAACGTAGGAAACTATTAAAATCTGTATAAGTTTGTTCAATAATATACGATAAAATTTTGAAATATTTTTCTAATATTTATGAGGCATAAATATTATGCTTATTTTTAAATAAGAAAAAAAAGTATTTCTGATATAGGAAAGTGCAACCGTATTAACATCTTACATTATAATATTAAGAGTAATAAAATTAGGAGAAAAATAAAATATAAAGCACAATAAAATGTAAAACAGGGAAAAGTAACGGAAACGAATATCATTACCAAGAAAACAACTTGCTAAAACCGGGTAGGGAATTTTTGATTTTTTCCCCGTTTCGCTATGCGGTCTAAGTTTTAACATTATTGCATTAAGCTGTTCCTATCCGCTACTCTAAAGTTACAATCAACTTAGGTTTTACCGGTAACAAATAGCACGAGATGGTAATGACATGGATAATGCCACATGAAGCATGCAGCAATGCAAATGAACAAGATCGAACTTTCTTTGTGATTTTTGTGACTAACAATTTTAACTCTTAAAGTATAACTTAACTCATTTTTATTTTATGTAGATTTGATATAGATTCACATTCTGTAAGTATAATATGTCAATTTTCCTTTAATAAACAATGTTATTTCAAAATAACAATGCGCTTTTAATTATGTTTTTCAGTTTCCGGTTTTATCGCCCTGGTCGAACAAAACCGGGACATTGCACTCTTCTAAAGAACGTATTTTTACGATCTCAATTTCTGTTTTTCGTGACTGAATGAATACTTTCTTTTTTCCTAAGGAATCAATTTATCGGTTTAATACAAATTTTGACTGTTTTGTTCACGTAGTGCACAATAATAATAATTTAAAAAAAAACATTAGGGTCCCGGTTTTATCCGACTTTCCCCTACAAATTATAGCTGACGTAACAACCAACCAATCGTGTTCTTTAATATAAGCACCTGTCATTGTAATTATTATTTTATCAGACAACCGTCTGATAGCCAAGATAAGTATGCTGGATTGATTAAATGGGTGCTCGATTTAATATTTAAGAAATAATATATAATATTATTTTACTTTTTTTCTGGGTTGAGTTTATTTTTCAAGATGTTCAATATCTTTTTCATCTATTTAATGTTACTACAATTTCTTTTTCTTTCACAAAATTGGAAATGAGTCATTTAACGATTCATTTTGGCAAGCAGCAAAATGTGTCATTGTTAGTCATTATTTCTTTTTATTGATTTGGTGAAATGACAAAATGAAAAGCAAGTAATAATGTATAATAAATGTACCATATGGATGGAGTAGCCGACACCAGGGACTGTATTTATGTCACGTTATCAATTTTTTGGCGATTTTGGAATCCTCTCTTACGATATCATATGCTATCATTACTACCTTTTCTCCTAATGCATTGATTCCGAATCTTTTTTTTTGGCCACGCCCCACAAAAATCATCGTAAATCTTCAAAGCTCCTCCCCCACGTAAGCGTTGGTTTGTAATTTACTGATGATAAGTACTACTACTGTCAACAATTCCCCATATTTGTACGTATGTATATTATAAAGGCCAAACGTATCTGTGCGTAACACAGACATCATTTTGCGAACAACAACACTTTCACATGCAATTTCGGGTTTGCAATTTTCGGTACTGCAAATTTTATACTTCTGAACATCACACATATTAAATTTTTACACCATCGTATAGAGAAAAATATGTACTTTTAAATGCAATTTGTTTGAAAATTGTATCTCAATTTATTCTTGACATATTAATTTTTTTCATAGCTTTTAGTACCAATTTTGTAATTTTGGCAACAGAAATACGTTATTTTCTCTTAAAATTGATAAAAATTGAAATGTGCGCTGTAAATTTTGAGAAGATGAAAATTATTACGGGTTTAGATTTCACGTGAAATTTTAAGATCGTGTCAATTTGAAATATATATATATTTTTTTCATACGCATTTATACCAAACATAAGAGCCTCAATTGATAACTTCATCTTAATAACTGATCTTTATTATATTTTATTTTGTCATTATATTTTTACATATGCGATTAAAGTTTAATTTTAATAATTTGAACAACTCAGTTTTATAGAAAACACATTTTTTTCCCTGATTTATCTTTAAATAATATTTGTCTGAGACCAATATAAGATGCATTTTTTTAGTATAAATAATTTTGCAGGTTTATTAAAAATCAATGAAACAGTTCCTTCTTAAAAACTTACTTTCGTCGAATTTCGATGGGTTTCACCTCGTTTTATATAAAGGCCGAAAGTGTGCATTAGATGTAAAATGTAAATATTGTCAGAAATATGTGTAAAATAGATAATACTTATTTAAAGGCATTATTCGGGGCGGAGCTATTCAAATTTCACACATTCGATATTTTTTATTCAAGTTTGAATAATACTAGTACTGGTATGTTTTACTATAACTATGGATATATTATTGAGTTAAAACATTGAAAATTGTTTTTAACTGCATTTTTATGTTCCATATGAACAATAAACAGTTATTTTTTATTTCTAAATCTTCATGGTTTTCTTCTTCCACTCTTCTTATGTGTAATATTTATTGTAATATCATAAACTATACGAATCTTGTGATGTTAGAAAATGTAAATTAGGAATCTTTAAATATCTGAAAACATTTTTCTTTGAGTACGAAATTGTCCTAACAGTAATAACCTTTTTTTTTTTTTTTTTTTTTTTTTTTTTTTTTTTTTTTAATATACAGAATTAATGGCACTACTCTGTTATCCCGTCGACCGATTTCGCCAAATTATACAAATCGCCAAACGAATAGTTAAATTATACATATTGACGTAATTTTTATTTTAAATAATAATAAAAAACAATTAGTAGAATATTAATAAAAATACAAATAAAAAGTCGAAATAAAAATCACTTAATGAAGTTTTAAACACGTTTATAGTATTTAATGTCATTGAATTGACATTCACGATCATCCATTATTGGCATTTAACCTTATAATTTGGCGATAGTATTTTGGTCGACGGGGTAACAGAGTAGTACCGAATTAATTTAGATGGTATTTATCATATGGTGCAAAGTTACCCATACATGGCGGGCTAATTTTGAAACAGGTTAAAAATTCACTTTTTATTGTTTATATCATTATTATTCCTTGATTTCTGATAATCATAGGATAATTTAGAACCCTGTCTTCTCTTTTATGCTACTAGTTGCAACAATATTCTTAAAATAAGTGCGAGGCATCTGAAAATAGAGAAAATATGGATCAAAGTTACCCTGAATGACTATATGTAAAGTGCGGTATTTTACCGCGTTTTTAGTTTATGGTGTCAAATAAATAAATAAATAAATAAATAAAGTGAAATAAAAGGAACAAGTAAAAATTAAATATTTTGGAATGAAAGGATTTCACAGTCATTCAATACTCTTAGTAATAACTTTGTATTATCATAAAACTAGCTAACAGACTATATTGATGTACTGAAAAAGTTATCAAATAAAGAAAAGTTTGGTTGTATCAAAAATGCTAACGGTATCGAAAGATAACTCCTTTTCCTTAGAGATATCTTACGATATCAATTGCCAGACTCCTCCTCCCCCTTATAGTGCTAATATTATTGTTTTGTACATCATCTCAGTGTAGCAGAAATGGTAATTTACCTAAAATCAACATTTATGTCCTCTATCTTTGCACAAAATTCAGGGGGATCTGATTCGTGTAAGAAAAAATGACCATTTCAACGGGTTGAAAGTTATTAGATTGGTTGACAAAAAAAGGGATTGCTTGTTAATCCCTTGGGAACGAGAGACTAATATGCTGCCGCATAAGGTGCTTAGAATCCTTGATTGTTCTCCCCAGTAAATTTTGTTTTATTTAATCAGAACATTTCCTCGATTAGGTTAGGCAAAAATGTCTGTTTTGAAAAACCCGTGATAAAAGATTAAAAACCTCGTAAAAGTCTTCGTTCCGAAGGAATTAACACGCCCTTTTCTTATACAGGATTACCATTGGTCAGGTGTGCCCAGAGAAGTGTTTGGTGAAGAAATATGCGTCATACAATTTAGTTTTTTTTGTGGGGGGGGGGGGGATTTGAGAAAAAGAACACTTTGGAGGGATTTTTTAATTCTTAATATTTTCCCTTTTTTAATTACTGTTAAAAAATTTTTATTTTTTTAAATATCATTTTTAAATTTCTTCAACATTTAATTTCCAGAGATTTTTCTGTGTGTTCTTTTTTTTTTAACCCTTTCCGGCGCAGTGTGTCCACTCCGGGCATACTTAATTTTAATTCCAAACTTGCAAACGGCACCAAGAGCATTTTAAAGAAATTTCTGTTTTACAATGAAAGCGTAAATTTAGGCATTCTTATTTTCTATAAAAGTTGTTTTTAAATTCCGCTGTCAATCAATAATTTCTTATTTTATGAATAGAATTTGCCTGCGCCGGAAAGGGTTAAATTCTAGATAAGGGCAATAAGAACTCATTCTGTTAGGCTTAACTCGTTATCGTTTGTAAGTAGAATATATTTACAATTGATAATCTTTTTTTTTTTTTTTTTGGGGGGGGGGTGGGGGTGGGGGGGTGGGGGTGGGGGGGTGGGGGTGGGGTCAATGTTAAGTGTGAAGATTTTTTTGTGGGGGGGGGATGGTCACCACTGCCGTTGGTAACATGTTTTCTATTGTTATTTTATCAACGCTACTTCTAATCAATAAAGATTTACCTTAGAAACCAATCTATCTGTAGAAAGTTTCAAATAAAATAACTAAACTTATAATTTTGAGTTTAATATGATTAAGTAATGCTTCGCTGTTCCTTCATGATCGCAAGATCTCAAATTAACTTATGAGAAAATTTAATTAGATGATTATTTAGATCTTATAAAAAAATGATCATTCGTCTCTTATATTAATTCTCGAAATACGATTTTTAACCTTCATAAAACAGATGTCCAATGACGACGTACTGCATTTTCAAAAACGTGCATCCTTAAATTTAAAATATTTTCTTAAACGATAATAAAATTTGATATTTTTTTATAAGTAGAAGTTTCAAAGATTACGGATGGGTCATTCCACGTAAAATGAACAAAAGTTTAAAAAAAAGTCTCGGCCACACGGTAACCGATTTTAATAAAACTTGATACACAGGTTCAATTCATATTCGAATAGAGCTCTGCAAAATATTTTGACAAAAAATAAATTATTTTCGCAGTTTTGGACATTTAAAAAACCTGTGATATAGAATGGCATGTGTGCAATCTTCCAAAGTTGCATGTTTAAAGTTTTATATCTTGAAAATCATTTAAGAGATATAAATTTTGCTTATAAAATTATAACTTCTGAAAAATTATTTTCTTATTTAATAGTAATAATAATCTGGTAACGCCATGATTAATTTTAAATTAGTTGTAAAAATTGAAAATTTGGGAATTTTGAGAAAATTAGAAACGTTATAAAAATTGAAGGAACTAAAAAGCTTCTGTGAAATTGGTGCGTGATGTAGTATAATACATAAAAATAGTTTTCTCCAAGTTTGAAAGTTACCATTTATTTCCTTCACATTGAATAAAAAGCAGAAACTTAAAAAAATTGCAAAATCATAATTTTTCCTCTTATGTATGCATAAAAAATAAAGAAAGAAAAGGACCGACATTAACAATATTGCACAAGCATAAAGCTTAATAAGTCCATAATATTTTTAAAAAATTCAATGTTGCCTTTTGATTCCTAACATAAAAAAAGGGGGTTCAAAAAGGTAACTTTGTTACATTCCATGAACAATTTCTCTTTGAATTTGAGCGTTTTTCTTGGTGCTGCCATCTACACGAATTTAAAACTACAAGATTACTATTTGTTCAGTTCATTTAATTTTTAACATAATCCTGACGTAAAAAAGAAGAAAAAGGTTGAAGTAGTGCATCAGAATTAAAAATAAACACTTTTATCTATAATATCAAGTAATTTGAAAAAATATAAAAGATTTCCTTTATGTCCAAAAAAGCAACAGAAATATTACCTTTCCCCGTCAATTTTTCCCTTATTTATTTTTTTTCGCATTAAGGAATAAAAATGCACATATGAAAATTCCTGTATTTAAAATACGTACTGTTATCTACAACGTCAAATAATTATAAAGTTATAGTACATTTGCATCTTCTTTAAATAAGTAATAGAAACAATGAATTTTCCCCCTTAAAATTTTCCCTTTTCTATATTTTTTTCTCATTAAGAGATAAAAATTCAAATCTTAAACTATGCCACTACTTATTATCCATTCTTACCTAAAAATAATTTGTGACATAGTTTTTTTTATTCCTAAAGCTAATAATCAAGATTAAAATTTCAAGCATGTCGACAAAAACTCGATTTTGCATTAACTTTTAATGTGAGTTTATAAACTTAAATAAACTGTCCTGAAATCTATTACTTTGCATTTGCTCAAAAATAAACATTTTGTATTTATATATCAATTTTCATTCAAATCTGGGACATGCTTTATAATAGTAAAAATCTCATTTCGATAATTATATTAGGAAACGAAATAACCTGAAGTAGTTATCCTGTAGGTTAGCAAATGATTTCGGGATCAACGATGGAGAACCTCTATAGACAGTACGGTAAAATATATCTTTTGGGTGTACCTGTAAATGAACGATTAATGCTTTGAATGCCTTATTTTACAATAATCATCATGTATTGAAATTCAATGAATTATTTTTATATATTTCAAAACATTTGAAGTTGTGTAATGTAAAATACACTGCAAACGATATCTCTCCATTTACCAAAATGTAACTGACTTCTTTGAGTTCACTAACAAAGACTGTTTAGTCAAGGCATTAAGTGCTCAAAAAGGACAAATAAATGCAAGTTTTGGTGTAGTTTTGATTTTTGGTTCCCTTTATGTTTTTTGGGTCGCTGAACACGAATCTGGCATTATCCAACAAAATTTCTCCCCGGAAACACGTTTTTTTGGCAAAAAACGTGGCTTTTTTTCGTTTTTTCAAAATAACTTCAAATTTATGCATTTTACATAAAAGTCATTAATACATAAATCAAAGAGCATAAAATTTCCTACATTTTATGTATTTAAAGTTTTTTCTCTGATCAATGGTTTAGCCATGAGAACGCCGCAAAAATGAGTGTGAAAAGCAAAAAATTCTGAAAAACGTGAATTACAGCACCGTACGTCGATGAAACATGAAAAACAACCATTTTACGCAAATTTTTCCCACTTAATAATACTAAATATATTATTATTGACTATATTTTATTAATCTTATGTTCATTGTTTCTTTCATAACTAAAAAATAAATAAAAATGAGCATATTTGTGATCAAAATCTTTATTTGCTATTACAAAAAAATAATAGTAATAAGTTCTTAATTTGACTTTTAAATAATGTAAATAAAATAATTAAAACAGGCTTTAACATATAAAAGCTGACACGGATTTCAGTTCTTAAAGTTCTAGAAGTTCAAAATGTGGTTGTGAAAATTTAAAAAAAAATCCGGAAAATAGGAATTATAGCACTGTACATAGATTTAACATGAAAACTGATCATTTTTCGCAAAGATTGACTTTAAATGATACTGAAGTTATTATGATCGACTATATTTTACAATGAAGTTGCTAACAATAAAAACGACTACTCATTATGAATTATTATTTAATTATAAATAATTATGTAGATTAGTAAGTACATTTGCTTAAAAAACAAAGTACTATTTCCGCTTTCTTTTATTTGATGGTCCCTGCTTTTCACCGACATCTACAAAATAGAAAATAGACGAATGGAATTAGTGGGTGTTTTTATAACTATCAATATTATAAATAAAAGGTTTTTTTAATAGTAAATATTTGATACCTTATGGCATGACTATTTCCTCTTCCATTGGGTCCTCTGATTCATAGTGTAGGCAATCCATTTCCAGATCGGCTTCAAAGTTTAGCTCATTTTCTCCGTCTTGACTCACAACTGCGATGTTGTTGCAGTTTCCTGAAGAAAATCTTCTATCTCATATCTTCGCAAATAATTTTTGCTGCAGCTTCAACCACTCGATCCGATTTACATGTTTGCTGATACCATGCATTAGTCAGTATCTTCCCTCCTATATTCTTGAAACACACAATGGACTTTTTTCTGATTCTTTGTGATCAGTATGTCGTCTCCATATCTCTCAATGAGGTTAAACTTTACAGTTCTCATATCAGGTTGATAACTCCCTGTAACCTGTTTCATTAGCTCTTCCATGGAAAATTGACACTCGTCATCATGATTTTCAAGGTAATCGTTTATACTTTGCATTGCTCTGTCGATTCCTCGGCAAGTGGACCACGTTTCTTCTGTTCTTGGACCTTCGGCCTCCCATAAATGTATTTCAAACATTTGATGTAGTATTGAGCATCTGCTGCGCTCAAATCATTCACTGGTTCGATGCGCTGAAATTATAGCCTGCCCATAATCATCATTACGAGTTCTTGCTGCTTTCAGAAATGTACTTTTGAATCCCATGTGTCGCACACTGTATACAGTATTGCGTTCGCTTGGTGGATTTTTCGCTTGTGTTGCAATGAACTTTTCCGGAATGCACAGTCCACATATAAAACAGTTAGTTCGAAAATTAAACTGAGGAGTTGATGATCTTAAAATTTGAGAAGTGCTAGCACTTTGTTCTTCAACCTTCTTCGCATAAGCAGTAATCATCCGTTCATTTACGTATGCTTTTCTACACTTAATATGCACATCTACTGAGGTCTACACTTAACTTGCACATCTACTGAGGTTTTCCCCTTTAGGAAAACTGCCTTTCCATCCTTTATTTCTGTACTTGCCTTGATTAACGCTGCAATTCCTCGACTAACTTTCACTGGCGGCCCTTCATCTAAAGGAGAGTCACATATAAAACACAACGACATCGCGCAAAATCACTTTAGATGGTCACTATATTCACGAAGACACAAACAGTGAATTATTAAATTATAAGTAAGCATTTGCATATGGAAACTGAGCGGAATGTGTCCTCCTGATAAGCTAGTGATCTGTGCGACGTATATTTTTTTTAACAGAGGCGAGACTGGTGGGGAAAGGGGGGGGTAGTATTCTCCTGAACGTGGACATGGGATGCGGGGGTGGGCGCTTCACCAACGTTATTTCACACTTGCACCCTTCAATCAAGGGGGAAAGTGCAGATGGGATCAGTTAAAGCCTGTTTTAATTATTTTATTTACATTATTTAAAAGTCAAATTAAGAAATTATTACTATTATTATTTTGTAATAGCAAATGAAGATTTTGATCACAAATATGCTCATTTTTATTTATTTTTTAGTTATGAAAGAAACAATGAACATCAGATTAATAAAATATAGTCAATAATAATACATTTACAAGGGGACCACCAGACATGGTGCTCACAGATTTTGATGATTTCAAAGTATGTTGTAGGGGTCATACCACTAATTATTCTGGTGAAAGGGTTCCTTCAAATGGACCTTGGTTTTTGAGAAATTGGGGGTCAAAGTTTACCGTATGTTTTAAATACTTAATTGTACAACATGTGAATGTCGATTCGTGGCGTCGTGCCAAAGCATGTGTTTGTGAGTCGGAAGGTTGTGCGTTCGAATCCATCCTCGGTTTTATTTTTTCTTATATTCATCTTTTTTACACGTTACAAATTTTAAGAATTTTTATTTCTAGAGCAATTGCTACAACTTTTATATTTTCTTAATATAAAATTTTTCTTAATATGCATTTACATTTTTTAATTTTTTCATGAAAATTTATTTTTTTCTGCAATTTTTAAACTAATATTTCTTTTGATAACACAGCAAAACTAATTTAAGCCTATAACTTTTTTTTCTTAAATATTATCTATATTTTTTACTTTGTGCCTTTAAAATTATTCTTATAAATGCATAAAGTGATTTAGAAATGTTATTAATCATTTTACGATAATTTTTAGGACTTGATAAACACAGAAATGTCATCACGAGGAAGCAATTAGCAGTCGCGTACGGAAATTTAGTATAAATGCCGAATTTCATAGAATGTTTGACATTTTTCATTTGATATATTTTTCAAAACATTTTTCAATCTCATAGTTTCCAAATAACTACACTTGCAAATTACACGATATTAAAATTGCTTTTACAAATGTGTCACATGTTACCTAATTTTGATTTCAGTAGACCTTTTTCAGAATCAGAAAGATTCGCATTATTGAACAAGGGGGGGGGGGGATAAGGATTTAAGGCATGTTTATTTTTTAAAGTAATTTTTAGAATATTTCTGCTGTACAGCACGTGTGTGTGTATGTGGGGGGGGGGGGTGATGAATCCGTGGCCTCATCTTTAAACCCGCTATTGAGCTACGCAGATGAAAATATGAGCTTCACCCTACATTTTCTTGAGCGCCCCCCCTCCCATTACACATTTTTAATTATAGCCCTGTGTACAATTATGCATTGCATTTTAATCAGGGGCGTAGCTAAGGCGGCGTCTCAGCCCCCTAAAACCTTTTGAGCCCCCCCCCCCCCCGAAAAAATTCCAAAGTCATTAAATGAATTTATGTTCCAAAAACCCAAATGAAATTCTATTGAAAAATCTAATTTAGTTTTGAGGACCTTTCATCGTTTAGAAAAAATACTAAACTGTAACTAAAACAGGTGTTTCAACACTTGCTCATTTTACTTGCACATATGAAGCCAACATTATGTTTAATACTGCACTAGTTATGCGCTCGAATTTTCCATAATACTGTTCTTTTCTTAGCATAAAATGAAGTTATTACAACAGTTTAATCAGAAACATTGTAACTAAACTACAGTGTAAATATGCAGTAATTTATCTTTCTGCGTCACAGAGAGAGAGAGAAAAAAATATATGAGTCATCCCACTACATTTTCTTGACCCCCCCCTCCCCCCACACACCCTAATTATTGACTTCTCGTTAAGGCCCTGGTTTTAATATTCTGTTTGCATTTTTAAAATAAAAATTCAAAATTTCAATAAATGTAACTTTTACGGATAGATGGCAGCACTAACTAATACGAATTCTAGTGAAAAATATCGTAATCACTGGCGATAAATTGATAAATAAACTAAAAAACTTTGTAAAATCACCATAAAATGAAAAATTAAGCAGGACGCGTTTCGAGCTACAACAATAACAGCATGGTGATTTTACAAAGTTTTTTAATTTATTTATTAATACGAATTCTTCCAAAGATTATTCTATAGTCTATACGATGTATGCCGTATGCTCGATGACTGCGAATGCCCAGTTTCTGAACAGTAACGACTAGCGAAACGAATACTTTTTAACGGGTAGAGAATTCTAAATCAACGTTAACATACGGGTATTCATTTAACCGTTATTTTCACAGCACTGCATTACATTATCTAAAAATCCATGCACAGTATTGTGTAATATACATTTGAAAAAAAAAGTGATTGATTAATCAAAAATATTATTATTTAAAATTGTGGAGATTTTAAAATATTAAAATTTTCTTATACTTTTTCAAAATTTGAATTAAATACGCATTTTTATTTAATTATCTGTTGCAAAATGTACTTTTAGTTGAACCCTGAACTGCAGTCAGTTCACCAATTGAGCCATATTTTTTGAAATAATAGTAATAATAAAATATTGAAAAAGTAAAGTGCCCTCTTCAGAAAATATCAAAAGGTTCAAAGCTGTAGAATTCCCAATTCTGCTTAAAATTTATATCATGTAAAAAATATAAATATAAGTAAAAAAAGAAAATAGAAGCCGAGGATGGATTCGAACTCACAACCTTTCGACTCACAAACACATGCTTTGGCACGACGCCACGAATCGACATTCATATGTTGTACAATTAAGTATTTGAAACATACGGTGAACTTTGACCCCCAATTTCTTAAAAACCAAGGTCCATTTGAAGGAACCCTTTCACCAGAATAATTAGTGGTATGACCCCTACAACATACTTTGAAATCATCAAAATCTGTGAGCACCATGTCTGGTGGTCCCCTTGTTAGTATTATTAAGTGGGTAAAATTTGCGTAAAATGGTTGTTTTTCATGTTTCATCGACGTACGGTGCTGTAAGTCACGTTTTTCAGAATTTTTTGCTTTTCACACTCATTTTTGCTGCGCTCTCACGGCTAAAACATTGATCAGAGAAAAAAACTTTAAGTACATAAAATGTAGGAAATTTTGTACTCTTTAATTTATGTATTGATGACTTTTATGTAAAATGCATAATTCTGAAGTTATATAGAAAAAACAAAAAAAAGCCACGTTTTTTGCACGTTTTTTGCCAAAAAAAACGTATTTCCGGGAAGAAATTTTGTTGGATAATGCCAGATTCGTGTTCAGCGACCCAAAAAACATAAAGGAAACCAAAAATCAAAACTACACCAAAACTTGCATTTATTTTTTACCAAATGCCTGGACTAGTTGTCGTTTGATTGATTCCGATAAACGGACTTTATCGATGACGGTTTGTAAAGGGAGATTAGGATCAAGTTGTAGTATTTCGCTCAAACATTGATCAATGATACCGACAACAATACGATCCCGGAGTAACTCGTCATGGAGATTCCCATAATCACATTTATCAGCTAATGCATATAAATCGGTAATAAAATCGTTAACTAACTCACCTTCCTTTTGTAAACCGACGATTAAACTGCGCCCTTTCAAATATTATATTTCGCTTTACTACGAAATGATTATCAAATTTTTCTAGCACTGCTTCAAAATTTTTATCAACCTCTGTGATGTCGAGTGACAGAAAAATATCTTCAGCTTAGTCGCCCATAATATAGATAAGAGCATCCACTTGTTCTTCTTGTGACTTCATATTTAATCCCGAAGCAGTTCTGAAACGTAAAAATCTTTGTTTCCATTTCGGCCATTCGCTTAGCGTAGAAAAGGGAAAAGATTCCGGTGTTACAATGTGATAGGCTGAAGCTACTGCTGTTGATACCATTTCTGATGCGTAGAAAAGAAATTAAATATTTAAATTAAAACCGACTGCCACCATGTCACGTTATGTATCTTAATAGATACTGCCGAGCTTAAATATAAACATTTATCGTCGTAGAGGTGTGCAGTTAACTATATAATACAAGATAATATACTTTTAAACACAAGACATTACAATTAGACCGGGCGGCGGCGACACGAATGACTACGTCATCGAGTTACGGGATGAAATCATGATGTAGGACAAGATTTTTGGGTGTAGATTAAGGAATGACTGGTCTGCCTCGTCATTTCTTGGTACGATATGAGTAACAGCGGGCGCCAAAACGCCATTTTGGCGTCACTTTCACGTCATCGAGTTACGGGATGAAATTGGTGCCAAATTAAAACTAAAATAAAGTATTTTAAGAACATTTTGGTCTGTCTGCGCATATCATGGTACAAACTCTCGGCAGACTGAAATTTATAACAAAAAATGACGTTATAATGTAAAATTCAATAAGACTACGTCATCGAGTTAAGGGATGAAATCATGATGTAGGACAAGATTATTGGGTGTAGATTAAGGAATGACTGGTCTGCCTCTTCATTTCTTGGTACGATATGAGTAACAGCGGGCGCCAACTCGCCATTTTGGCGTCACTTTCACGTCATCGAGTTACGGGATGAAATTGGTGCCAAATTAAAACTAAAATAAAGTCTTTTAAGAATATTTCGGTCTGCCTGCGCATATCCTGGCACAAACCCTCGGCAGAGTGAAATTTATTACAAAAAATGACGTTATAATGTAAAATTCAATATGACTACGTCATCGAGTTACGGGATGAAATCATGATATAAAACAAGATTATTGGGTGTAGATTAAGGAATGACTGGTCTGCCTCGTCATTTTTTGGTACGATATGAGTAACAGCGGGCGCCAACTCACCATTTTGGCATCACTTTCACGCCATCGAGTTACGGGATGAAATTGGTGCCAAATTAAACCTAAATTAAAGTAATTAAAGAATATTTCGGTCTGCCTGCGCATATCCTGGTACAAAGACTCGGCAGACTGAAATTTATAACAAAAAATGACGTTATAATGTAAAATTCAATATGACTACGTCATCGAGTTAAGGGATGAAAACATGATGTAGGACAAGATTATTGGGTGTAGATTAAGGAATGACTGGTCTGCCTCGTCATTTTTTGGTACGATATGAGTAACAGCGGGCGCCAAATCGCCATTTTGGCGTCACTTTCACGTCATCGAGTTACGGGATGAAATTGGTGCTAAATTAAAGCTAAAATAAAGTATTTTAAGATTATTTCGGTCTGCCTGCACATATCCTGGTACATATATATTCGGGATGAAGGCAAGAGAAATCGCTAGCTTCAGATCCCCGCCCACCCACTAACCGAGTTTCATTATCTTTAATTAGTCTAATTTTTCTGTTAAATTTGTCAGGTTTCAATTCCACTTAATTTTTTTTCTTTATTATTAAGAGTGCAAGGCTATTCGGGTCGTAACTAAATGATTTTGGCGCTATCCGTGGTCGCCTGCCGGCGACAGCGCTGCCACGCAATTGACTAGGTCTGTTTGGGTCGTAGGTAGGGGTCGTCGACGAAAATTGGTCGCTCAACGTGACGGTTGACCCACTCACCCACCCCCACCGCCGTCCGAGACATAAATATTTGGGATGAAGGCAAGAGAAATCGCTAGCTTCAGAGCCCCGCCCACCCACTAACCGAGTTTCCATATCTTTCATTTGTCTAATTTTTCTGGAATGACGAGGCAGACTAGTCATTCCTTAATCTACACCCAATAATCTTGTTCTACATGATTTCATATCGTAACTCGATGAACTAGTCATGTTGATTTTTACATTATAAAGTCACTTTTTGTTATAAATTTCAGTCTGCCGAGGGTTTGTACCAGGATATGCGCAGGCAGACCGAAATATTCTTAAATTACTTTATTTTAGATTTAATTTGGCACCAATTTCATCCCGTTATTCGATGACGTGAAAGTGACGCCAAAATGGCGAGTTGGCGCCCGTTGTTACTCATATCATACCAAGAAATGACGAGCCAGACCAGTCATTCCTTAATCTACATCTAATAATTTTGTCCTACATCACGATTTCATCCCGTAACTGGATGACGTAGTCATATTGAATTTTACATTTTAACGTCATTTTTTGTAATAAATTTCAGTCTGCCGAGGGTTTGTACCAGGATATGCGCAGGCAGACCGAAATATTCTTAAATTACATTATTTTAGCTTTAATTTGGCACCAATTTCATCCCGTAACTCGATGACGTGAAAGTGACGCCAAAATGGCGTGTTGGCGCCCGCTGTTACTCATATCGTACCAAGAAATGACGAGGAAGACCAGTCATTCCTTAATCTACACCCAATAATCTTGTCCTACATCACGATTTCATCCTGTAACTCGATGACGTAGTCATATTGATTTTTACATTATAACGTCATTTTTTGTTATAAATTTCAGTCTGCCGAGTCTTTGTACCAGGATATGCGCAGGCAGACCGAAATATTCTTTAATTACTTTATTTTAGCTTTAATTTGGCACCAATTTCATCCCGTAACTCGATGGCGTGAAAGTGATGCCAAAATGGTGAGTTGGCGCCCGCTGTTACTCATATCGTACCAAGAAATGACGAGGCAGACCAGTCATTCCTTAATCTACACCCAATAATCTTGTCCTACATCATGTTTTCATCCCTTAACTCGATGACGTAGTCATATTGAATTTTACATTTTAACGTCATTTTTTGTTATAAATTTCAGTCTGCCGAGGGTTTGTACCAGGATATGCGCAGGCAGACCGAAATATTCTTAAAATTCTTTTTTTTAGCTTTAATTTGGCACCAATTTCATCCCGTAACTCGATGACGTGAAAGTGACGCCAAAATGGCGATTTGGCGCCCACTGTTACTCATATCGTACCAAGAAATGACGAGGCAGACCAGTCATTCCTTATTCTACACCCAATAATCTTGTCTTACATCATGATTTCATCCCGTAACTCGATGACGTAGACATTTGTGTCGCCGCCGCCCGCTCTAAATTACAACATTACACAGAGCGCTAGACATATATTTTCTAAAGTTAAGTAGCGGATAGGGACAGTTTAATGCAACAATGTTAAAACTTAGACTGAGTGAGTAATGAAATGGGGAAAAAAAAAATCCCTACCCGGTTTCGGCGAGATGCTTTCTTGGTATTGATGCTGAAGTGATGTTATACACTTATAAACTTAGACAAAGGTTATAATGAAAATATTATTTCTTAAATTTTATTTTTTAATGATGATTTTAATTGTTATTTTATAGAAATGTACAATGAAAACATGTTATTTTTTTAAATATTAAAATATTAATAATTATAATACATTCTCTTCAAATATTAATGACATATTAAAATAAAGACAAACAAAGAGAGAGAGAGAGAGATCATTGGGCACAAGAAACTGACTGTGCAGCAGGCTCTAAGATGAACGAAACTCGTCAATCCCGCGATCACTAACGTACAATTGAGCACTGCGCGCCCATTTAAACCAAAAAACATTAGTGGATACTGGGTGTACGAAAGTCGCTGTGCAGCAATCTTTAAAGTGCACGAAACTTGCTGTGCAGCAATCTTTAAAGCTCACGAAACTCGCTGTGCAGCAATCTCTAAAGTTCACAAAACTCGTCAATGCCGCAGTCACTAACGTAGGTATGAGCGCTACGCGTCCATTTAAACAAAAAAGCATCACTGGATGTACAAAACTCGCTGTGCAGCAATCTCTAAAGTGCACGAAACTCGTCAATGCCGTGGTCACTAACGTACGTATAAGCGCTACGCGTCCATTTAAACAACCAAAAAAAATCACTGGTTGTACGTAAATCACTGAGCAGTAATCCCTTAAGTACGTATGAGCGCTACTTGCCATTTTAACCGTTAAAAAATACATCAATGGATGCATGAAACTCACTATGCAGCAGTCTCTAAAGTGCATGAAACTCGCCAGTGCCGCAGTCAACGCACTTATGAGCACTCTGCACCCATTTAAACAACAACAAAAATAACATAACTGGATGCACGCAACTCGTTGTGCCACAACGAAACTCGTCAAAGCTAACGACAGTTAGGTTTTAGTGTCGCTAACGACACTAAAACCCAAAGAAATATCTCAGGATGCACGAAAGTCGCAATAAAGAAATTTCTAAAATAGACAAAATTGGTTAATACCGCGGTTAGTAACGTAGGAATCAAACTATTAAAATCTGTATAAGTTTGTTCAATAATATACGATAAAATTTTGAAATATTTTTCTAATATTTATGAGGCATAAATATTATGCTTATTTTTAAATAAGAAAAAAAAGTATTTCTGATATAGGAAAGCGCAACCGTATTAACATCTTACATTATAATATTAAGAGTAATAAAATTAGGAGAAAAATAAAATATAAAGCACAATGAAATGTAAAACAGGGAAAAGTAACGGAAACGAATATCATTACCAAGAAAACAACTCGCCGAAACCAGGTAGGGAATTTTTGATTTTTTCCCCGTTTCGCTATGCGGTCTAAGTTTTAACATTATTGCATTAAGCTGTTCCTATCAGAGCTGCTAGAGCGTACCAACTTAATGCTGGAATCTGTCGTAAGTTAACAAACTGCGCCAGCTGGTGGCAGGGGTGCAAATGAATACGCGGGTTTGACGTCATATATGCGCAGATGTTTATTATCTCCGCATCTCTTGCGCATATTTTCTGAATTTTCACTCAATCATGACAGATTAATCAAGTCTACGAGATATATTGCAAAATATTTTTGTTACAGTTTGTATCGGTAAAATCATGTACATTTAAAAAAATAGTCACAATATCATTTTAATTTCGGGAGAAAAAGCACTAATTAGTGCTAATAAGTACCATATAATGCTACGAAAAATATTGACTTTTACCCTAAAATGACAATGTGACTTTTTTTTTAAATACCCAGATTTTTTTTATTAAAAATATATGTATTTAAAAAAAGTCGCATTGTTATTTTAAGTTTAGGGTAAAAGTCAATATTTTTCGTAACATTATACGGTACTTATGAGTACTAATTAGTACTTTTTCTCCCGAAATTAAAATGATATTGTGACTATTTTCTTAAATGTACATGATTTTATCGATACAAACTGTAACAAAAATATTTTGCAATATATCTCGTAGACTTGATTAATCTGTCATGATTGAGAGAATAGCTTGAAATTTGTGATTGAATTTTTAATATGAAATCTCGAAATAGCTTTGTCTGTTTAAAAAAAAAAAAAAAAAAAAAAGAGAGAGAGAGAGAGAAAGAGAGAGTGTGTAATCTACGATTTTAAGAAAATTATTGTCTAGAACGTTAAATATTTAAACAAATAAATTAACAATATTTCTTTGTTTAACAAAACAACATTTAATACATACATTTAAAATTAAAGTTATTCCGAATATACGTATAATGAAATAGGTTTTTAAATTAAAAGAATAAAATGTTTGCAAGTTAAATAATAAAAGTCGGTACGACCAAGAAAACATTGGATTTTTATCGTCTGCAATTGATAATTAAAAATGGAGCTAAAGTTAAATATTTTATTTAGTATTAAATTCTATACATTGCTAAACATTATATTATCATAGGAAATACTAAGGTGTATACAATTTTGTATAACTTAGCTCATCAAGAATTTAGGAAAATGTGACACTACTTCAAAATTCTGCATTTATATAATCTACTTACTAAATTATATGAGTCATCTTTCATTACATTAAAAACATAATTAAAATCGAACATATTTTAATCAGCGATATTTGTATCTCATAGTTAAAGGATATTTCATCTTAGTATATTTTATGTTAATATTTAGTCGTACTACACTTATTTATTCTATATTTATTTACAATATTTCAAACCTAAAACTTATTCTACGTAATATTTTAAAGTAACATTTAATAGAAACAACAAGATAAAGTAAAAAAACTAAAACCCAACTACGACAAATTGCGACAATAGATTTACTAACCTAACTCAAACTAAATTGTTTTTGTTTATAGACCTATACTTATTATACTACTTCTTATTTCTATACTTACTAACTATACTATACTACTAACTTTTACTGCTATTTCGTAGACTATATAAACCTGGTACTTTTGGTGCAATACCAGCAAAATTATTTTTATTTATTTAATCCGACAAAATTTAAACAGTGTATCGAAGTAGGATGGCTGTGGTTGCTTCCCTGCGTTACCGGGTACACAACGTCACAACGAATAGGCAAATAGATACACACGCACATATAACAACATAAGCCCGAAGGCATATAATGCAGAGGACATTTTTATGGGAGTTTTAGCCAGTTATCAAACTGTTTCCGCCTTCACCGCGTGGAGGTACTCCCAGCTTATGTCGTTTACATTAGTGCATTAAATTATTCTATTAACGTTCACGCTGCTCTACATTACAGTTCCCGTGATCCGCGCTTTACTCTTATCGCTCATTTTTTTTAAACATCTTCAAAGCAGTCTTGTAATTATGTATAAGCATATAAATACTGGTGAAGCTCTTTCAAGTAATACCAAACACATTACATATATTTTTATTTTATACTTTTTGTCCGCTAGAGGGCATAATAGTAAATTTGGTGACAAACTTTATAGCTCACAACCAACAGAATATCAAGATCAAGACCCTTCTAATGGCACTGCAGTGGTCTTATTCTGATTACTAAGTACCAAAGAAATTAAGAACGAAAAGATGTGAATTATATGCAATTAGCCCATAAATGCAAGTAAAGTCACAAGCAAATGCTAGTAATATATATATATTCGAAATGTACAAGTGAAGCGCTTTAAAATGATACCAAACACGGCATATCTAGCTTAACTTTATTTTTTTACTCTGTATATTTTGTCCGCTAGAAGGCGCCACATTGAATTTGGTGAAAATCTATATAGCCTATAACCAGCGGACAATTAAGACGCTTCTAATGATATGTCATTTGTCGAATTCTGATTAGTGGTTTAGAAGTTACGAGGGAACAGATGAACATACATACATACATACATACATACATACATACATACATACATACATAGCCTGTCAAAATCATAACCCTCCTTTGGCTTTGCCGTAGTCGGGTAAAAAAGTTTTGTTGCTATTCACACAAAAGAAACTGCAATCTACTTAATAATCCTCTGGTTATGCACCCCTGCCACTAGGTAGCGTATACCTTGGCCCCGCCTTTAATCTTGCGGACACCTCTTCCATAGGAGTTGGAACGCTTGAATTATATGCAGTTTTGGTTCCTATCCGCTACTCTAAAGTTACAGTCAACTTAGGTTTTACCGGTAACAAATAGCACGAGATGGTAATGACATGGATAATGCCACATGAAGCATGCAGCAATGCAAATGAACAAGATCGAACTTTCTTTGTGATTTTTGTGACTAACAATTTTAACTCTTAAAGTATAACTTAACTCATTTTTATTTTATGTAGATTTGATATAGATTCACATTCTGTAAGTATAATATGTCAATTTTCCTTCATTAAACAGTATTATTTCAAAATAACAATGCGCTTTTAATTATGTTTTTCAGTTCCCGGTTTTATCGCCCGGGTCGGACAAAACCGGGACATTGCACTCTTCTAAAGAAAGTATTTTTACGATCTCAATTTCTGTTTTTCGTGACTGAATGAATACTTTCTTTTTTCCTAAGGAATCAATTTATCGGTTTAATACAAATTTTGACTGTTTTGTTCACGTAGTGCACAATAATAATAATTAAAAAAAAAAACATTAGGGTCCCGGTTTTATCCGACTTTCCCCTACAAATTATAGCTGACTTAACAACCAACCAATCGTGTTCTTTAATATAAGCACCTGTCATTCTAATTATTATTTTATCAGACAATTGTCTGATAGCCAAGATAAATATGCTAGCTTGATTAAGTGGGTGCCCGATGTAATATTTAAGAAATAATATATAATATTATTTTACTTATTTTCTGGGTTGAGTTTATTTTTCAAGATGTTCAATATTTTTTTCATCTAGTTAATGTTACTACAATTTCTTTTACTTTCACAAAATTGGAAATGAGTCATTTAACGATTCATTTTGGCAAGCAGCAAAATGTGCCATTGTTAGTCATTATTTCTTTTAATTGATTTGGTGAAATGACAAAATGAAAAGCAAGTAATAATGTATAATAAATGTACTATATGGATGGAGTAGCCGACACCAGGGACTGTATTTATGTCTCGTTATCAATTTTTTGGCGATTTTGGAATCCTCTCTTACGATATCATATGCTATCATTACTACCTTTTCTCCTAATGCATTGATTCCCAATCTTTTTTGGCCACGCCCCACAAAAAAAAATCGTAAATCGTAACGAGCTCCTCCCCCACGTAAGCGTTGGTTTGTAATTTACTGATTATTCGCGTTTGAAATGAAATAGACGCCCTCTCGCGGACAAAGCCTGAAACGAAATAGAACTGATATCTTCCGCTGAAATCAGTGTTTAAAAGGCCGATAAATAAATAAACAGTTCTATAATAAATAAATAAATAAATAAACAGTCCTATAACGCATGTAACGTTGGGTTCTTTGAATTAAAATTATCTAAAATCAAAATTTTATACACAAAGTTTAGATCTATAATATAAAAAAGTACTTTTGACTTACTCATGGCAAAATAATATGACAGCAACACAATGATTGCATGATTAATGAATTAATAATTGCTTCAGCTTCTCTAAAGCAATTACTAGATTTTCCAGCATCTAGAAATTCTAAAATTGTCGATATTTGTAATTTATCTCCCATAATTAAATAAAAAAGACAAAAAACTGCACTTTAAATAGATCTTTAAACGGGTTTCGCTATGCTACAGAATGGAACAAACAGCATACGTAAACAAACGATTATCAGGTCTATACAACGCCATCTTTCGGTCATTACAAACGCGAATAAGTACTACTACTTTTACGTTAACAACCGAAAACTATGTGTCACGGGTCGGAATTAATAATATTCTTTTCAAAATATCATGAGGATTCATTGACGGATATCTACCCGATATATTATAGCTGTCTTAAAAGGAATAAAGACTTCAATTTTAAATAACAGCACATTTAATTCACAATCACACCGAAACGCAACATTACAACATAAAAAAAGAAAATGGAATCAAAGAAAAGTTTGTTTCTCTCTCGAGGAAAAACATCAGTTCTGTTCAGTTCAATTCAGTTGATGTCATTGGCGCAACATATCCTCCCCCCTTTTGAGTTGGCGAATGCTGACTCAAAACCACTTTACTGGAGAGAAGCAAGCAATCAGGAGTTTCCACAACATGACCAGCTTTAATTTCCTTTGGCTTGACATGAAAGAAAGCATTCGGTTTCGGAATCAAACCTGAGTTCTTCTCTAATCCACTTTTAAAATTTGCTTCAAACTGAGCATCTTCTTTTTGAGTTTGCTTCTTCATTTTATTTAACTTCTTTACATAAGCAGGTTGTATTTCTCTTTCCATTTTTTCTCGCTCTTTCATTGGCGACATTGAACCAACTTTTAATTTGAGTGTTTCATTTTCTTCAGAAGTTTTCACAAACTCAGATCTAACGTTGTTTAACTCAGCTTGTAAATTTTTCATTTCATTTTCTAAATATTTGAATCTTTTTTCGTAGCCATAAAGAGTAAATTTCTTTTCAGATTCAGCCTTAGAAGTCAATTCTTCTTTTGGTTTCGTAATAATATTTTTAGGAGATTCTGGAAATCTTCTTCGACAATCTTGAACTATCTCTATATTTTCTTGCTTATGATTTTCTAACTTTTTAGCTGTAAAGTTTTTTAAACTTCCCTTTTGTCTTTTTTCTTTTCCTGTCAAGGAATAGCCAAGTTTTGTTTCTACTGCAACTAAACCCGATTTCAATTTAATTGATTTCCCAGTAAACAAATGCTCTGCTACATCAGCTCCTAAAATCATATCTATTTCATAATCAGGTTTTTTAAAATCATCTATTTCAATTCCCGATTCCTTTAACTCACGTATTGCCGTACTATCAGGTACTCTTGGTATGAAACCACAAATTTTATTTTCAGACAATACTTCAATTGGAAAGGAAAAGGTATCTTTCAAATTACAAATCTTTACATCAAAGGCTTCGTAAGAGCGGGGTTCGGTTACTCTCCCCCCAAATAGCCTGTGAATCAATTTTACCTTGCGCTTAGGTTTCAAATTCAAATCTTTAATAACTCTATTACTCAAATATGAGTTCTGAGATCCTGTATCCAAAACAGCTCTGATTTTAAGCTCACGTTTTTGAGCTTTCACTTTTACAATTAATGTCATCAAATATACATTATCAGTTTTAGAACTATTTCCCAAGGCATTGCAAGTCTCTGAATTAGTCTGGTTTTCCTTTTTTGTGATCTTATCTCGATCTGGACACATCAACAGATAATGATTTTTATAGCATAATTTGCCCTTTGGCTTAAATTTACAAAATCTAAATGTGTGTCCCACTTTAAGACAAGAAAAGCAAGCGCCTTTCTTCATCAAAATATTCCGCTTGTCTTCTAATGGCATCTTTTCAGACGAAAAACAATTGTGACTTGCATGCCGCCCTTCACAAAATAAACAATGTAAAATTCTCTTACCTTGTCTGCTGTTTTCATTTATCGTATTTACAAGGGTAGAAGCTGTGCAAATTTCTAGTTTTTCACTGGAATCTTTTTTTTTTGTGTAGTTTGAAACCCGGTGCGAGCAAGCGCAACCATTTCCTGACCTTGTACTTCCTTCTGGAGAAAAAACATCAATTTTTCCAACGATCTTTTTCCGAAATCTTCAGCACTGCGCTGTCTTTCCCAAGCAATCAAAGTTGACTCTGGCAAACACGATTCAACAAGAGGAGTCAAAAAGTCACCATATTTATCTTGAGTGCATCCTAGACTCTCTAACGCTCTCAGCTTTGATTCAAGCTCATCATATAGTCCAACCAAATCAGTTCTTGTTCGATTTGAAACAGCATTTTTCATAACCATAGACAAAAATTCTCTAACGTAAATCTGTATCAAGAGATCCTCTCTTCCAAACCTATTTTTTAACTGCTCAGTGGCTTTGGGATAATTTGCTGCTGTTGGGGGAAAGTTTTCTATTACTTTTGCAGCCTTTGACATAGGAACTATTGCTGATAATAAATATTGAAACTTATCTTCATCAGGCAAAGTGTCATCATGATGAATTTTCTCGAATTGTGACCAAAACGCTAAATAATTTTTCGCTTCACCATTGAATTTTTGCAGTTCTATTTTGGGTAATTTAAATCTTCTTTTTTCTGTAATTGTCATCTGCGGCAATTTCTTTTCTTGTATCAGACTTTCAGACTTCATTATCATTTCAGAAAATTGATCACGGTATTTTTCTGCAGCAATAAAATCTTCTTCATAATCTTTTTCAATGCCTTCTGTTTCTAAAAATTTATCTTCTATTAAATTTTGGTTATCTTCCAGTCGTTTAAATTTGTCCTTTAGTTGTGCCTGTAATACTGCAATAATCTTCAAGTCGGGATCGCTTTTTTTTAATTCAGCATCTAGTTTGTTCACACAGGTACTAAATGAAAGTCTTAATCCTTTTCTTTTAATTTTCAATGGTTCCATTTTAAAAGTTTCCGTGATCTAATCTTTTCAGCTACAAACCGTCGAGCCGCACGTCTGGGCGCCAAATTTTACGTTAATAACCGAAAACTATGTGTCACGGGTCGGAATTAATAATATTCTTTTCAAAATATCATGAGGATTCATTGACGGATATCTACCCGATATATTATAGCTGTCTTAAAAGGAATAAAGACTTCAGTTTTAAATAACAGGACATTTAATTCACAATCACACAGAAACGCAACATTACAACATAAAAAAAGAAAATGGAATCAAAGAAAAGTTTGTTTCTCTCTCGAGGAAAAACATCAGTTCAGTTCAGTTCAATTCAGTTCATGTCATTGGCGCAACAACTACTGTCAACAATTCCCCATATTTGCACGTATATATCTATATTATAAAGGCCAAACGTATCTGTGCGTAACGCATACGTCATTTTGCGAATGGCAACACTTTCCCATGCAATTTTCGCTGATGCAAATTTTACACTTCTTAACATCGCACAGTTAAAATTTTTATACCGTCGTATTGAGAAAAAAATGCACTTTTAAATGCATTTTGTTTAAAAGCTGTATCTCAATTTATTTATGAGTTATTAATTTTTTTATAGTTTTTAGTACGAATTTTGTAATTGTGGCAACAGAAATACGCCATTTTCTCTTGAAATTGATAAAAACTGAAATAAAAATATCATGTCAAAAGAAAAAGTCTGACATAAAATCCAATATTTTTTTATTTTTTTATTTTTATTTTTTATTTATTTATTTATTTTTTTTTGCGTTTTTATTCATTAATTAAATGTTTTTTTAGTTTATTGCAAACTTAATTTACAAAGGATACAATAATTTCTCCTTACAAAAATGTATTTTAAATAATATTCGAGTGACTTCACTGCATTTACTCAGTTCATATCAGAAAGCTAAATGAACGCAATTTTATTTATCCGCGTGTATGTAATAATATTTTTTAAATTTTGATAAAAAATACAAATGAATGATTTCTGATGAAACATGGAGCTATAAATAAAGAAGTAAAGATTTGTGAATCATCACATTTCCGATTTGTTTTGCCGAGTGTCTTGGATATTGCTTTTGCTGCATTTTTGTAATATTCTGTCCTAATGACGTCATATGCAAACTTTTCTATAGATCTATATATTTAAAACACCTGGCTGTTTTTTTAGTCATCAGCCCTGAGTTTTCTACTGGCCCGATTTTGATAATTATTTTTTTAAATGAAAGCTGTTCATGTGTAGATGTGCCCATTCTGGCTAATTTTTAATTTATTTCCATTTTTATATTTTATTTTTAATTTTAAAAGCTTTTTCGTGACATTTCCTCAAAACAGTGGCAACAGGTTAAGCTTTTCTTACTATAATAGAAATTTATTTTTCTTTATTACTTTCCACCAATCAGGAGAATGTAACTGATGTCATATTAGAAAAAAAAAGAAAAAGAGAAAAAAAGAATAAAGCCTGTGATTTGCCGGTATTACGATCTTTCTATTTTACATAGTATCAAAAATTAATTACAATCATTTCGTTGTATTAAGTTATTATTTAAAATAAAAATAAAAACTTTTTCTACATTTCAATAACAAACACAAAATTTTTATTCTTTTTAATAACAAAGATATCGTTTTTCTTTTCGTTGTCATGACAATAAAGCTAATTTTGACAAGTTCATGGAGGCTACAAACCAATAAATGAATTAAATTTATTGCAAGTGCTGTAAATGTGTAATGGGTTGGTTATGCAGTTTTAGTAACTCCCTGTTTCTGTTATAATTAAAATGTTTTGTTGATATTATAAATACGAGGTGGAACCCGCCGAAATCGAAGAAAGAAAATCTTTAAGAAAGAACAGTTTCATTGACTTATAAGATATCGTTTTTCTTTTCGTTGTCATGGCAATAAAACTAATTACTATGACAAGTTCATGGAGACTACAAACTAATAAATTAAATTTATTGCAAGTGCTGTAAATGTGTAATGGGTTGGTTATGCAGTTTTAGTAACTCCCTGTTTCTGTAATAATTAAAATATTTTGTTGATATTACAAATACGAGGTGGAACCCGTCGAAATTTTACGAAAGAAAATATTTAAAAAAGAACAGTTTCATTGACTTATAATAAATCTAGAAAATTAGTTTCAGTAAAAAATACATTTTATATTGGTCAGTCTAACTTTCAAACAATATTATTTTAATTTATATTTATATCATTAATAAAATATTATAAAACACAATTATCCAAATTATTAAACGAAATATAACCCAGATTCACTGGATTTTTTAACAGACTTTTTAAAATAGTATAAGCATTTTAATTTCCTTTTTTTTTTCAATTTTGAGGGAAAGTGCAGTTGCCACAATTACAAAATTGGTACTAAACAAAGAACAGAACAAAGCATAGTTCAAAACTGCATTAAGTTTTCGACTCTTTGGTCAGAATTTAAAATATTTAAATTGTTAAAAAATATGCGATTAAGACCAGAAGAATCTGAATTTTCGGAATTTTTGCTTAAAATGGGTAATGGAGAAATTCTTGCATGAATGAAGAATTCTCTGGAGACTCAAATAAAGTATGTTTACCACCGTTTATTATAGCAGAAAATGACATCGTATCCCAAATTTTTCGAAAAGGATTTTCGTTTTCAGGTAGTATCACCAAATTGGCTCAAGTTTCAATTCCAGCCCCGAAAAACGATCATTGCAGTGAAATTAACCATAAAGTTATTAACCTTATACCTCGCACATCCAGAACATACATGAGTAGAAATAATTTAATAACTGAAAGTGAAAAAGGAAATCCTCCAATTTCCAATGGAATTTTTAAATAGCTTAGAATTAAGTGGATTGCCTCCACACATTCTCACATTAAAAATCGAAGCAATTCTAATATTACTAAGAAATTTAACGAAATCCTCACGAAAGCGTTTTAAAAGGGACCAGGTAAATTGTACAAAACATGTACGAAAATTTTTTGGATCTAGCAGTTACTACTGGCGAAGGAGTTGCAAAAAAAAGTTTTGATTCCTAGAATGGATTTAACGCCATCAGATACAGCTCTTCCCTTTTCATTTAGAAGGTTTTCATTATTCGTGTTGCGTTTTGCATGACAATTAATAAAGCACAAGGGCAAACAATGGATTCTGTTGATATTTATTTACCTCAGCCAGTATTTAACCACGGCATATGTTGCGATGTCTCGAGTACGTTCATTTAAAAATTTTAAAGTGCAAACAGTTCCAAAAAGCAACACAACAACTAATGTCAATGAAATACTTTAACTCGAAAAGAAAAGTTAAATCTTAACTCAAAAAGAAAATAAAAAACCTATCATTGAACCAATATGAAAACTGATTTTCTATTAGTTATAGATAAAATTGAATAAAATTTATGTTTTCTTCTAAGTACACTTTTCTTTTATGTCATTCATTTTTATTATTCATAAGCTTTAAATGTAACTTACTTATCTAATATATATTCTTTTCCGTCGAATTTCGACGGGTGCAGCTAGTGTTATTTAAGACTGGATCCGTAAAAATGGAATGTTTTTAGCGAATGCAAATAACGTCTTTTTATATAAAAAATCAAATGATTTTAAAGTGATCAAATTAAAATATTATGATAAGTGCGTATGTAAATTTTGAGACTATGAAAATTATGACGGGTTTAGATTTCACATGGGGATTCTATGATCATGTCAATTTGGAATTTTTTTTTTCATTTGCTCTATACGAAACATAAGAGCCTCAATTGATAATTTCATCATAATAACTGATGTTTGTTATACTTTACTGATTGCATATGCGATTTAAGTTTAATTTTAATAATTTAGACAACTAAGTTTTATAGAAATAAGTTTTTTTTTTTTTTTTTTTTTTTTTCCGTAAAATAATATTTATTTGAGTTTTAGATTCTTACCAATCTAATATGCATATTTACTGAAGCTAATTTTGTGGGGTTGTTATAAATCAATGAAACAGTTTCTCCCAAAACATTTTCTTTCGTCGAAATTCGACGGGTTCAACCTAGTATATTATAAAGGCCAAACGTATCTATGCGTTTTGCGAATAACAACACTTTCACATGGAATTTCGGGTTTGTAATTTTCGGTACTGCAAATTTTATACTTCTGAACATCACACATATAAAATTTTTACACCATCGTATAGAGAAAAATATGTACTTTTAAATGCAATTTGTTTGAAAATTGTATCTCAATTTATTCTTGACATATTAATTTTTTTCATAGTTTCTAGTACCAATTTTGTAATTTTGGCAACAGAAATACGTTATTTTCTATTAATATTGATAAAAATTGAAATGTGCGCATGTAAATTTTGAGAAGATGAAAATTATTACGGGTTTAGATTTCACGTGAAATTTAAAGATCGTATATTTTTACATATGCGATTAAAGTTTAATTTTAATATTTTGAACAACTCAGTTTTATAGAAAACACATTTTTTTCCCTGATTTATCTTTAAATAATATTTGTCTGAGACCAATATAAGGTGCATTTTTTAATATAAATAATTTTGCAGGTTTATTAAAAATCAATGAAACAGTTCCTTCTTAAAATTTTACTTTCGTCGAATTTCGATGGGTTTCACCTCGTTTTATATAAAGGCCGAAAGTGTGCATTAGATGTAAAATGTAAATATTGTCAGAAATATGTGTAAAATAGATAATACTTATTTAAAGGCGTTATTCGGGGCGGAGCTATTCAAATTTCACATTTCATACATTCGATATTTTTTATTCAAGTTTGAATAATACTAGTACTGGTATGTTTTACTGTAACTATGGATATATTATTGAGTTAAAACATTGAAAATTGTTTTTAACTGCATTTTTATGTTCCATATGAACAATAAACAGTTCTTTTTTATTTCTAAATCTTCATGGTTTTCTTCTTCCACTCTTCTTATGTGTAATATTTATTGTAATATCATAAACTTGTGGTATCGTATTGTAATATCATAAAAAACGAATCTTGTGATGTTAGAAAATGTAACTTAGGAATCTTTAAATATCTGAAAACATTTTTCTTTGAGTATGAAATTGTCCTAACTGTAATAACTTTTTTTCTTTTTTTTTCTTTTTTCTTTTATATATATATATATATATATATATATATATATATATATATATATATATATATATATATATACAGAATTAATGGTACTACTCTGTTATCCCATCGACCGATTTCGCCAAATTATACAAATCGCCAATCTAATAGCCAAATTATACATATTGGCGTAATTTTTATTTTAAATAATAAAAAAAAAACAATTAGTAGAATATTAATAAAATTACAAATAAAAAGTAGAAATAAAAATCACTTAATGAAGTTTTAAACACGTTTATCGTATTTAATGTCATTGAATTGACATTCACGATCATCCATTATTGGCATTTAACCTTATAATTTGGCGATAGTATTTTGGTCGACGGGGTAACAGAGTAGTACCGAATTAATTTAGATGGTATTTATCATATAGTGCAAAGTTACCCATACATGGCGGGCTAATTTTGAAACAGGTTAAAAATTCATTTTTTATTGTTTATATCATTATTATTCCTTGATTTCTGATAATCATAGGATAATTTAGAACCATGTCTTCTCTTTTATGCTACTAGTTGCAACAATATTCTTAAAATAAGTGCGAGGCATCTGAAAATAGAGAAAATATGGATCAAAGTTACCCTGAATGACTATATGTAAAGTGCGGTATTTTACCGCGTTTTTAGTTTATGGTGTCAAATAAATAAATAAATAAATAGATAAATAAATAAAGTAAAATAAAAGGAACAAGTAAGAATTAAATATTTTGGAATGAAAGGATTTCACAGTCATTTAATACACTTAGTAATAACTTTGTATTATCATAAAACTAGCTAACAGACTATATTGATGTATTGAAAAAGTTATCAAATAAAGAAAAGTTTGGTTGTATCGAAAATGCTAACGGTATCGAAAGATAATTCCTTTTCCTTAGAGATATTTTACGATATCAATTGCCAGACTCCTCCTCCCCCTTATAGTGCTAATATTATTGTTTATGTTATTGTTTTGTACATCATCTCAGTGTAGCAGAAATGGTAATTTACCTAAAATCAACATTTATGTCCTCTATCTTTGTGCAAAATTCAGGGAGTTCTGATTCGTGTAAGAAAAAACAACGATTTCAACGGGTTGAAAGTTACTGGGTTGGTTGACAAAAAAAGGATTGCTTGTTAACCCCTTGGGAAGGAGCGATTAATAGACTGCCGCATAAGGTGCTTAGAATCGTTGATTGTTCTCCCCAGTAAATTTTGTTTTATTTAATCTGAACACTTCCTCGATTAGGTTAAACAAAAATGTCTGTTTTGAAAAACTCGTGATAAATGATTAAAAACCTTGTAACAGATATTCGTCCCGAAGGAATTAACATGCCTTTTTCTTATACAGGACTACCATTGAATGGTAACATATTTTCTATTGTTATTTTATCAACGCTACTTCTAATCAATAAAGATTTACCTTGGAAACCAATCTATCTGTAGAAAGTTTCAAATAAAATAACTAAACTTATAAGTTTGAGTTTAATATGATTAAGTAATGCTTCGCTGTTCCTTCATGATCGCAAGATCTCATGTTAACTTATGAGAAAATTTAATTAGATGATTATTTAGATCTTATAAAAAAATGATCACTCGTTTCTTATAATAATTCTCGAAATAAGATTTTTAACCATCATAAAACAGATGTCCAATGACGACGTACTGCATTTTCAAAAACGTGCATCCTTAAATTTAAAATATTTTCTTAAACGATAATAAAATTTGATAATTTTTTATAAGTATAGAAGTTTCAAAGATTACAGATGGGTCATTCCACGTAAAATGAACAAAAGTTTTAAAAAAGTCTCGGCAACACGGTAACCGATTTTAAAAAAAACTTGATACACAGGTTTAATTCATATTCGAATAGAGCTCTGCAAAATATTTTGACAAAAAATAAATTATTTTCGCAGTTTTGGACATTTAAAAAACTTGTGATATAGAATGGCATGTGTGCAATCGTCCAAAGTTGCATGTTTATAGTTTTATATCTTGAAAATCATTTAAGAGATATAAATTTTGCTTATAAAATTATAACTTCTGAAAAATTATTTTCTTATTTAATAGTAATAATAATCTAGTAACGCCATGATTAATTTTAAATTAGTTGTAAAAATTGAAAATTTGGGAATTTTAAGAAAATTAGAAACGTTATAAAAATTGAAGGAATTAAAAAATCCCTGTTGGCTGGGCCTATAGGCGGAGGTAGATCTCGAAGAGTGCTCATTTCAACAATATATATATATATATGATTAGAGATAAACCCAGTTTAATAACTTCATTTGGCCGTTTATGAAAAATTTTTAATTTCATTTTTCTGCAAAAACTGGTTTTATCAGAATCATCTTAAGAAAAATTCAGCTCAAATGCCCATTTTGACAACATATTTTGAAATAGATTCCGAATTTATTAAAAAATCGACCAAAACAGTACATTATACAATTCCTAAATAACAAAAAACTGTCAATTGAATGCATTTGAGAGAAAAAAAAAATGAATTTAAAAATGAGTCATAAAATAACCGATTTGTTGTTTGAATACATCCTTATTTCTTTAATCATGATTGCTTCGGAAAATTTTGTGCGAAATATTCACTTTGACAGCATTTTTAAAAATATATTCTATCTTTATCAAAAAACTGGCCAAGCGTCACAGTATATAGTTCCTAAATAAGAGGATCTGTAAATTGGATGCGTTTGAGAGCTAAAATGGATTTTAAAACGAGTCATAAAAAACGCAATTTGCTATGTAACAACTTCCTTAAATTTTCAAATCACGAAGACTTCGGGAAATTCTGTTCGAAATACCCTTTTTTGTAGCCTTTTTTCAAAATATATCCTGTCTTTATCAAAAAACCTATCAATGCATCCCATTATATAGTTTCTAAATAAGAGGATCTGTAAATTGGATGCATTTGAGAGCAAAAATGGATTTAAAAACGAGTCAGAAAAAAACGCAATTTCTTATTTGAACACTTCCTTAAATTTTCAGTCACGAAGATTTCGGAAAATTCTGTTCAAAATACCCTTTTTGGTAGCCTTTTTTGTAATATATTCCGTCTTTATCAAAAAACTGACCAATGCATCACATTATATAGTTCCTAAATAAGAGGATCTGTAAATTGGATGCGTTTGAGAAGAAAAATGGATTTAAAAACGAATCAGAAAAAAAACGCAATTTCTTATTTGAATACTTCCTTCAATTTTCAGTCCCGATGACTTTCGGAAATTCTGTTCAAAATACCCTTTTTGGTAGCCTTTTTTGAAATATATTCTGTCTTTATCAGAAAATTGGCGAATGCGTCACTTTATACAGTTTCTAAATAAGAGGATCTACCATTCGGATGCACTTAAAATCAAAAATGAATTTAAAAATGAGTCAGAATATAAGCAGTTTGAATTTGAGGTTTTTCTCCAACTCCTATTTTTGTTTAATTTCTTTTTGCTATACGAATCGGTCCTATGAAAAACTTGTCAATATAAAAGTTGTAGATATTTTTGAGAAAATGTAAAATAAATTTAATCAGATTTGATATCTTAAAAATTGACGGAGTTATGGATTTTTCTCTTTTTTCAGCGCGCTTTTTCTTTTCGTTTTAGGTAGATTTCGTAAGAAATACTACCTATTGCAATCGCACCAGTTTATATATCTATCTATCTATCTATCTATCTATCTATCTATCTATATATATATATATATATATCACCTTTTTAATGACACGATAACTTCTATAGTTCTTCACCAATCTCCATCAAACTGGTACATAAAATCAAATGGGATAAAATCTTGGCTAAGTTCGTGAATGGGCAAAATGGACCAAGGGGGTCAGAATAGGGGGCGTTTTTGTGAAAACCGAAAAAACGCCATAACTTCTTAATTAAAGTAGATATCGAATCGGTTTAAAGTTTATATTACTACTTAAAAATGGGCCAAAAGTATATGCATGACAGATTTTTGATAAATTTAGAAGTGGGCTCAAGGGGCGAAAAAAACAGGGATTTTGAGAGAAAAAAATTCATAACTTCGTCACTTTTCAAGATATTAAGTCCAACTAAATTTTTTGTAAATGTCCTTAAAATTATCTAAAACTTTTGTATTTACAAGTTTTTGATAGGATCAACTTTTACCGATGAAAAAAATTAAAAACGAAAAGAAAAAGGGCGCTGAAAAAAGAGAAAAATCCATAACTCCGTCAATTTTTAAGATATCAAATCTGATTAAATTTATTTTACATCTTCTCAAAAATATCTACAACTTTTATATTGACAAGTTTTTCATAGAACCGATTCGTATAGCAAAAAGAAATTAAACAAAAATAGGAGTTGGAGAAAAACCTCAAATTCAAACTGCTTATATTCTGACTCATTTTTAAATTTATTTTTGATTTTAAACGCATCCGAATGGTAGATCCTCTTATTTAGAAACTGTATAAAGTGACGCATTGGTCAATTTTCTGATAAAGTCAGAATATATTTCAAAAAAGGCTACCAAAAAGGGTATTTTGAACAGAATTTCCGAAAGTCATCGGGACTGAAAATTGAAAGAAGTATTCAAATAAGAAATTGCGTTTTTTTCTGATTCGTTTTTAAATCCATTTTTCTTCTCAAACGCATCCAATTTACAGATCCTCTTATTTAGGAACTATATAATGTAATGCATTGGTCATTTTTTTGATAAAGACGGAATATATTTCAAAAAAGGCTACCAAAAAGGGTATTTCGAACAGAATTTCCCGAAGTCTTCGTGATTTGAAAATTTAAGGAAGTTTTCACATAGCAAATTGCGTTTTTTATGACTCGTTTTAAAATCCATTTTCGCTCTCAAAGGCATCCAATTTACAGATCCTCTTATTTAGGAACTATATACTGTGACGCGTGGCCAGTTTTTTGATAAAGATAGAATATATTTTTAAAAATGCTGTCAAAGTGAATATTTCGCACAAAATTTTCCGAAGCAATCATGATTAAAGAAATAAGGATGTATTCAAACAACAAATCGGTTATTTTATGACTCATTTTTAAATTCATTTTTTTTTCTCAAATGCATTCAATTGACAGTTTTTTGTTATTTAGGAATTGTATAATGTACTGTTTTGGTCGATTTTTTAATAAATTCAGAATCTATTTCAAAATATGTTGTCAAAATGGGCATTTGAGCTGAATTTTTCTTAAGATGATTCTGATAAAATTAGTTTTTGCAGAAAAATGAAATTAAAAATTTTTCATAAACGGCCAAATGAAGTTATTAAACTGGGTTTATCTCTAATCATATATATATATATATATATATTGTTGAAATGAGCACTCTTCGAGATCTACCTTCCGCCTATAGGCCCAGCCGACAGGGATTTTTTAATTTTTTTCATCAATAAAAGTTGGTCCTATCAAAAACTTATAAATACAAAAGTTTTAGATAATTTTAAGGACATTTACAAAAAATTTAGTTGGACTTAATATCTTGAAAATTGACGAAGTTATGAATTTTTTTCTCTCAAAATCCCTGTTTTTTTCGCCCCTTGAGCCCACTTCTAAATTTATCAAAAATTTGTCATGCATATACTTTTGGCCCATTTTTAAGAAGTAATATAAACTTTAAACCGATTCGATATCTACTTTAATTAAGAAGTTATGGCGTTTTTTCGGTTTTCACAAAAACGCCCCCTATTCTGACCCCCTTGGTCCGATTTTGCCCATTCACGAACTTAGCCAAGATTTTATCCCCTTTGATTTTATGTACCAGTTTGGTGGAGATTGGTGAAGAACTATAGAAGTTATCGTGTCCATAAAAAAGTGATATATATATATATAGATAGATAGATAGATAGATAGATAGATATATAAACTGGTGCGATTGCAATAGGTAGTATTTCTTACGAAATCTACCTAAAAGTTTCTGTGAAATTGGTGCGTGATGTAGTATAAAACATAAAAATCGATTTCTCCAAGTTTGAAAGTTACCATTTATTTCCTTTATATTGAATAAAAAGCAGAAACTTAAAAAAAGTGCAAAATCATAATTCGTCCTCTTATGTATGCATAAAAAATAAAGAAAGAAAAGGACCGACATTAACAATATTGCACAAGCATAAAGCTTAATAAGTCCATAATCGGTTAAAAAAATTCAATGTTGCCTTTTGATTCCTAACATAAAAAAAGGGGGTTCAAAAAGGTAACTTTGTTACATTCCATGAACAATTTCTCTTTGAATTTGAGCGCTTTTCTTGGCGCTGCCATCTACACGAATTTAAAATCACAAGATTATTATTTGTTCAATTCTTTTAATTTTTAATATAATCCTGAAGCAAAAAAGAAAATAAACGAAGAAAAATGTTGAAGTAGTGCATAAGTATTTAAAATAGACACTTTTATCTATAATATCAAATAATTTGAAAAAATATAAAAGATTTCCTTTATGTCCAAAAAAGCAACAGAAATATTACCTTTCCCCGTCAATTTTTTCCTTATTTATTTTTTTTTCGCATTAAGGAATAAAAATGCACATATGAAAATTCCTGTATTTAAAATACGTACTGTTATCTACAACGTCAAATAATTATAAAGTTATAGCACATTTGCATCTTCTTTAAATAAGTAATAGAAACATTGAATTTTCCCCCTTAAAATTTTCCCTTTCCAATTTTCCCTTTCCGTGAATATCCAAGTATATTGACTGCAGTTTAATCGTAGATCGAGGTTCGTACGGGTCCTGGAATTTCATGATCAGTAAATTCTTCGCTACAAATATTTTCTTTTGAAAAATATTTCATTAAATAAGACGAAATTTGGCGCTTTTTAACTATATTTATTTTTCTGTAAAGAAATACTGGTATATCACCAGGAAAAAAATGGTACCCGTACGGACCATGTAGATAGAGAGTCAGATAAACCGAATTTATAAACACTTTTCAAGTACGTTGGAAAGTGGTAAACATTATTCTGGTCTATTTGTTACTTTGAAGTAATGATAAATAAACAATCGACTTGCCTTAACATGCACACACACGCCTGCCCCCATTCCTAACAAACCATGCGTGTTTGAAACTTTAAAACACTTTTTTAAATGTTATTTTCCCATAACCATAAATAAATAAAATCGATTTATGTTTACCTTTTTTAACTGACATTTTAATTTCACAAAAGCATTAGAATAATTATTATTCAATGTATTTTTTCAGATATATAAGATTTTCCAGGTTTTTGTTGCTTTCATTGTATACACTGAACTCAATTATAGATGCGTATTCAATTGTAAGTTCTTTGCAATCGATTTTTTTTTCACATTTACTCGTATTTACATTTATATGCATTTTTATTGCTTTCAAATGCAGTTGTTTATTTCTACGCTAATTCCTTCAATAAATGAACAGATCGCGACCTTAATACAAAAGTGTCACAACTCAAAAACCTTTGTTTTTCAAGAGATGTGAAAAACTTTCAGGCTGTAGTAAGCTGAATGACCATTTTATCAAACAAAACTGCTAACCTGTTTGCTGGATTTTAACTGCACTGTCTTCTACTTTAGGTGATTGATAGAGAAGTGTAAACAACATAGAATAGCAGCCATAACTCAAAAAAAAGATCAAATTTTGAGTTGTGACAATTTTGTAACAAGGGTGCGGCATGTTAATCCCATAATAAATATGTAAGTGCATTCATTCAGTATCTATCGCTATCACGCCAGGAAATTTTACTCAACCTTCATAAAATTATTTTTCAACAAAATTTTTTGTTGAAAGTTATTTGGTTCATATTTTAAACTTTGTGCTTTGCTTTGTATTTTCCTTATTTTATGAAGAAATTTCTGATTCGAGTCGACTTCGACTTTTAACCATTTAGGAGGTGTCGAATTGACACCAGTTGGACGTTAAAGTGAGAATTCGCTTTGCCGAAACAAGAACTTAACTTCCTTGAAGCTTTCCATATCCATAAAAATCTTGCTAATCTCGTTAATTGTGATTTTGCTATTCCACCATTATCAGACTGTTGGATATATTACATTAAAACTAATTTTTTTTAATCTTTTAATGCAATTCTCGCAATATCTTTTCCATTTTCCACCCAATTTTCCTATAGGGCATTCCAATATGACGTCAGGAACATTACCGCCCAAAATCTTCTGTCTGCGCAACTTCATGCCCATATTATTGGCATCTTTCAAGTGAATGTATGGTTACCATTTTGGCTGCTTTATCGCACTTTATTTAATTGCCAAATATTTTATTGAAGTTAGTCTTAAGCATTTGTTTTTAATAGAAAATTCAGAAATCTTTGCGCTATCTAGACTTGATTGTAAATGAAAGAAATATATCACGTAAGTGTTTTGTAACTGTTTTCTATTTAATATTCTGTCCGATTACTTCTTGTTCAATATTTCGTATAATTTTTTGTCTGTTACGTGAATAGTAATATTTCTAGTGCTAGAATCATGCCTGCTTTTTAAATACTTGTAAACTTTTTGTATATTTTTATATTAAAGCTTATTTATCATTATGATAAGTATACTAGAATATTTTATAGAAAAGACATTGTATACTTTGAAAAATATTTGTGATATACATGCTTGTTGATTTTTTTTTTTTTTCAATCAATACGCAACTACAATATTCCCTTCTAGTTCCTACAAGATATATTCACAATCCTTCACAGAAAATATATATTTAAAAATATTTTATTATAGCTTTTTTACTTTTAAAACAGTCAATTTTGCAGACCTATTAATATGAAAACATATATCTGCCAACTCCCCCCCCCCCTTTTTCTACTCAAATAAGTATTTTATTTGCTAAAAGTTTTATTTAAATGAAATGAAATCGAATAAGTACCAAATAAATATAACACAGTTTATGAATTTTCTGAACTCATTTAAGCTAAGCAAGTAAGAAAAATCATGCCTTAAGCATAGATTATGAAGCACTTTCTACAACTTCCTGAAATCATTAACAAAACTTTGTTATACATCTTGGCGATGAAGAAGAATGTAGTAGTGTGATTAAAGTACGTTTTTAATCCTTCATTATTTATGATAGTAGAATATAATTTATCTTATTGTAATTAATATTGTTGAAAAATTGCATTTCTCAAATTTAAACATAGATCGAAATCATCATAAAAGTAAATAAATAGTTAATGACGATTGTTTATAGTGCCTAAACGTTCAATGAATGGGTAATTTTTCCTTTATTGTATTTAGTAACAAGATTCTCAGTTGTCAATTTAACATAAGGTTTTGTATCAATAAAATTATGTGCCTTAAAAAGGTTTAAAGGCAGATTTTTTTCCGCAAAAAAATTTATCATACTACTTTGATTTTGTAGTATACTATATAAATGTAAACTTTAAAGTAATTTATTTAGGTGAATTAAAAGGAAAAAAATGCATAATTTATTTCATGGTATTTGATGTCATATTAAAGTAAACAAGGGGTATATTTTTAATACTTAAATCTTGTTTTATTAAATCTTGTTCTGTGCTCTTTCAAATTTATAAAATGTGGATTTTTTTTTCTTTTCAGTGTAATTTTCTGCTCATCACATCACTAACAGGTCCCAGCATATTGATTGAATGTGTATTGTCTATGCTGTATGGTTTGCTAATTCACTTCATACCATTGACAATACTTTCTCAATTATTCCTACATCTGTATACTAATGTTAGCTATGGAAATGGGAAATAAAGAGAGGCATTTTCTGTTAAGTTCAGAATGGTGAAGGATGGAAGATAATGAAATTGCACTCTACTTCAATGATAATTCATGGTAAAATTTGGATTAATGATATTAATTATAGTAATTCTTATTTATTTACTTTTTGCTTTCTTCATTTTAATTACATGAATTTCATCAATGGTTATTATTATTAATATTATTATTATATTATAAAGTTGCCATATTAAAGGTAGTGGCAGAAGTATTTATATATTTTTAACTGCATAATATTATATGTATATTCTTCAACAACAAGTCCCTCTTTATAATGATTACATATTAAATAATAAAACTTCGTTTTAATGACTATAAAACAGACTACACACATCATGTGTTTCAGGCTGGAAACTTAAGCAGCCCATCACCAGCCAATGTAAACGTGTCTGTAATGAGACAAGATCAAAATGAACTTCGTGACCGTGATTTTTGAATGTTCATTCGTGACTATTTGCATGTGCTTTTATTTTATATTTAATTGTGATTTATCACCAGTTTTTCGGTGCTATTTCATTAGTGGTTATACATACTCGTAGAGATTTAGACAGGTTTCAAGGCTTAAAAAATGTACTCTTCATCATGCATGACATTTAAAAGCCAATAAATTTGAAAGAAATTTTAAGAAGAAAATGTCTTATCTAATCGCAAATTTTCAAATATTCAATAAGACCACAAAAGTCTAAAAAATCTATTCAGAAAAACAACAAAAGTCTATTCAGAAAAATTAATGCTTAGCAATTAAAAGATAGTGTTCATCCTGAAAAGATGGGTTACATCAATTAATGTCAAATTATTGTTGTTTGAATGTTTTAGGCTTTATATTTATTCTACACTAAAATTTAATTAATTTCAATAATAATAATAAAAAAACAAAATTTATCCTTTGTTAAGAAAAATTTTTGCAGGTCATATTATCAGAATCTGAGTTTTAACTGTTTTAAAGTATTGCCTTTTATCTTGTAATTATATTGAAATGTGTGTGGACTGCCTCAACATTTATTGTAATCAAAAATTTACATGTAGCTTAAATGTTTTACTTTATCATAAAATTTGGATAAAAAAAACTGATAAAGTTCCCTCTTACAATGATTATATGTGCTTGTATAAATTTTGGTGGGTTGCATTAATTAGAGCACCAGATATAATTGTTTATGTGTAATTCTATAAATTGTAATTACTCTAACTTTTGGTTGTTTTAAGAAAAGAATATCTCTAAATGATCCAAAAATGATAACATAACATTTAAAAAAAGGAAATAATCTCTCCTTGTAATCATTATATTTATCCATGGGGGAATAAAAAAAAAAGGCTACATGAATAAGGGGATGAGTTATCCCTTTAGGGGTGACGAATGTGGTACATGATATCATAAGATATCTCAATGGGCAGAAGTAGTCATCTTTAGATATTGTTAGAATTTTTGATTCAATCAAAATTTTCCATTTTTTTCGTAACTATTTTGTTAATAAATTGTCATCTTTTTTTTCAGTCTTTTGCCTGTTTTTATGAAAATACAAAGTTGTTATTAAACTGTTAAATGATTATAAAATCATTTCATTTCAAAACATGGAACACCCCAGCATTTGACATTTCTATTGTTCTGCCATATGCTCATATAATCGACTGTTAGATAAACAATGTGGAAAGTAAGTTTGAAATTATATTTGTGTTTATTGTAGACCGGGAGACAGAAGCACAGACAATCTTATTGAGTTCATGGGAGAAAATCTAGGATTAGTTAAATACAGTAGAAGATCTTTATAACGCAATTCCATATAACGCAATTCTCCATATAACACACAACCTTTCAGATGTAAACAATGAATTTTGCCATGAAGGAGCACCTGAATTTTAAGACTGTAAAAAACTGCTACTGTCTGAAAACTAAATTTAATGCATTAGTACAATTTTACCTCCTTAATTTAGAACTTTTAAAGGAAAAAAATTATTATTACAATGAATGTTTTTGAAAATGAGCAATATAATGAATAAATTGGGTCCAGGTGTATCTGGACCATTTTTAAAACGTATATTTAACAAAATGTTGAATGATCGCAATAATAGAAAAATTTATAATCTGGATAAGGAATGCAGTATCAAGGTAATTCTAATGTATTTTGATGTGTTTCAGACATATTTGTCTATATTTATGAGGTAAATTTGATGACGCGTGATATGTGATCCATATAACACAAAATTCTATATAACGCACAACCTTGCGTTTTTAGGTTTGCGTTATACAGATCTTCTACTGTATTGATTTGCATATTAAAACACAATTGGTTTATCAAGTCCTATCTTGGTGGGAAAAACCTAAAAACTTAATTTTAGCAGTTATCTTGTATGTTTACCATTGTGCTTTAATGCAGCCAAAAGTATGAAAACATGGAGGATTGGGAGCAGGAAAAACTGAAGGATTTAACAGATTTAGGTAATTTTTTTATGTATAGGATTAAAATCAGTATACATTAGTGAACTTATCTATTGCTCTAAAGAAAAAGCTTCAAACATGTAAAATTATCAAAAATAAAATAGATAAAAAATATTCAATATGTAGTATAAAATAAATATATATATATATTTTTTTAAACTGCAAATTATTGATGCAATAAATAACATAACATGATGATCTTTAAGAATTTACTCATGCTGTAAATAAATTTTTTCTTGATTGGGGAGATTATCTTGAAGAATTAAAATCATAATATAAAGACAAATAAGAGAGTATTCAAAGATTGGGATGCTAGTTATAGCAAATCTTTATCTACTGAATCTAATGACAAAAAATGTTGACTTCAAATTATCATTCCAAAAACAAAATCCCATGAAGTATTTGAAATTTAATATTTGAATAATTATGAAAAATAATATATTTACCAAACTACTTTACCAAAATGTTTATTATTGGTAATCAAAAGATTTTTTATAAAGAGTTCAGAGTATCAATGTTTCACTGGATAGAGCAGTTTATTCTTTGAATAGAAGACTGTTTTCTAATACTGTTTAATTAAAATATGATTTTTTTCAAATTTTTATATAAATTCACTGTAATTATTTGATTTAAATTATTTTAAAATAAAGTTACACTACTTATAATCCAACAATGTCTATTTTTATAAAAAAAATATTCATTTATATGTAATAAGAAAGGAGGTTTAAAAAAAACCTGTTTAAACAAGAACAAAAAAAAGTCTTTTTTTTTTTAACAGGTTTTTTGCCAACTCTGAATGAAACTAGTAAAATGTGTGGAAAATAAATGTATAATAAAGAAAAAGAATTTTTAAATACTGATAATGTTATCATTGAGGGAATGGATCTCGGAGGAGGGGGGGGGAGGTGTCTAAAATTACCAAAAAGTTTATGTTATACATGCATTGTACTGACCCTAAAGACAGTTATAGTCAATTGAATATATCATTGTATTTATTTAATACTAAAATTTGACGATGAATTCTAAAAGAAATTAGGTAGAATAAAAAAATAATATTTTTTAAATTAAGAGTCTTTGCATCCTACATGGTATGCTTACCAACCCATGCCCAAACCATGAATATTCTAAAAAATGCTAGTTGCTCTGTTTTATAGAGATTACCCAATCGTAAAAGACTAAATAATATTATTATTATGATTAGTATCACTCTTTCGTAATCTACTTAATAATCATTTCATTTGACTGGATTATTTTCAGGTTTTCAATGTCACATTTGCTGTTGTTGTGTCAGCTGTTTTGTAATTAATTAAATATAAAAATACATTTGTAAATAAACTCTCTCATTAATGTTAATCTTATGGAGGAAATTTTTTAAGATATCTTGCGCGCATTTTAATTTTTTGCATTGGCCAGCTGAGAATGATCTGACTCTACATCTGCCCTTCTTTACTTTTTCGATTGTGTTTGCAGATTTTTTTTTTCAAGAGGATGCTTTCACCTTTGAAACTGGTTCTGAAAATGAAAATGTCCTAATTAAAAATATCTGTAAACAAAATGAAAAAGTAAAAAATGCCCTTTGTATAGATTAATCTCTGCTAGTCACTGTAAAAGAATTGTTTAAAAATACTGAAATACAAATGAGATATCTGCAAAATAATAATAATAATAATAAAATATTCCATTGGATTAGTATTTGTGAGGGTAATTTCATTCAGTTGACTGAAGTAGTCTTTTAATTTTCCTCCATTGAATAATTTTTTTGAACATGATAATTTGTTTTAATATTTTCTTACTTTTTTAATATTCACATGTAAATATATTTTTCAATAGAAAAGTGTTTGGTATTAATATTATCTGGCCTTTTGTGACATGATTTTTCATAATCAGAGATACATCAAATTAATGTATTTTAACAGAATTTTTATGCACATGCATGTGCCCCACCAATGGCCGAGAAGTTCTGTTCTCGAAACTGGTTGTCTGGCGGGTGTTATATAACCCAATCATTTGAAGTTTTTGTGGTTTTCTTCAAGTCTTCAATTTCCTTGCGTTAAATATAGGTTAAGTTCCCTTAATAATTGACTGTCATAAACACACACATGTATATGGGTGATTCTCAAAATAGGGGACAATTTCAAAAATGAAATCTTAAAAAAATTACTGTTAGCAAAATTTCTGAAAAAAATATGTGTTGTTAATATAGTATTAGGTATACTTTTCATGTAGTCAGCAGAGCTAAATATTTAAAAATTAACTTAAAAAAATAATTAGTATTTTTTGAGCCATGCTAATGACAAAACAAATTGAATGGAATAAATATATTAAGAAATTTTTATTTTCTTCCTGTTTAAATATTTTTTTCTACGTTTATTAGCCTTCCTTTCCAACAAATAGTTTCCATTTTTACATATATACATATAAGGGGAATAAAAACATTACCAAAGAGCAAACTTTGTTTACATGAACAACATTCTGACACTAACAGTATAAGAAGCTGTCTTAGTGATTTTCTGACAGATTTAATGCATATTTTAGGGATAATAAATGCAATACCTAAATTTATATGTAAAATTAAACTTTAAAAAGGATACAATATAAGTACTAGTTACATTTATGCACATAGGAGTCTTTAGCATGGACAGAAAAACCATGCTAATGACACTGATATTTGTCCATGCTAATGACAAATTTTAATTTAAATAAGATTATGAGCCATAATATAATCACAATGCAATAGTCCTTTCTGGGGCTTTTTAAAACACAAAAGTTCTATGCAAATAAGTAAAATAAAAATTTTAACTATAAAATAAACATGAAAATTATTATCCATTCTAATGACATACAATTGATGTACTCACCTAATATTCAACTTCTATTCTTAAAATACAATACATGCTTCTATTTTCAGGCTGGAATAAAATGGCTACTTGTTGCCATGGAGAAACTTTATATTTTCAAAGTATTGTCATATGTGAAAATGAAATTTTGATTAATAAACAGCTGTTATAGTATGACCTTGTTTTGAAAACAGAATATGGAGGACAAACTTTAATTCTCTTTTTATATACTATAATTTTATTTTTAAAAAGAAATTTATTGGATAAATCCTCTCCTTGATTAATTTAAAGAAAGAATAACATTTGTTTTATTTTATAAACATGATATTAACTCTTGAAAAAGCTAGTATATACAAGGCACAGCTGCTGTGGACATCCATGCTAATGACATTTTGAACATTTATTCTGTTATTTTAAGGTGTTTTTAAATAAAAAGTGAGTAATTCTTGAGTGCAAATAATGAATAATATTAAGACAAACATATCTAAGTATAAAAACATGACAGAAAACCTCTCAATTTTTTTTGTATGCTGAAAGACATAAATTGTCCCCTATTTTGAGAATCACCCATATATATTCACATATACATATATATTTAATACTGGAGCCCGGTTAACCAAAAAATTACATTGGGTAACATAAATCTTGCTGATTTTGATCTAGTTGTTAACTCGCAATAATTTTAATACTACTTTTATCTTGACTGGACACAGGAACTGGAGTCCTGTGAATTTTTTCCTAATAAAGACGAACTCTTCACATTTTTTAACAATTCGTTTGGATATAAAATGCTTTATTTGAAAACAAAACAAGCTGACAGGAACGATAAACATCAGTTATTATTATTATTAAAACATCAGTTAAATGATGGATCGATTGCGACATGGGGCTGCTTTTTGTTCAAAGATGTGGAGCCATTTGTATATGTTTTTAGCAAAATTTAATTCAAAGACACATGTACAAACTCTTTCTGGCCATCTCTCACTTGTTGATACAATTATTGCAGGGAAAAAAAAAAAAGAACGGCTATAACAGTGAGATAAAGTGCCTATCCACAAAACATCAGTTCCACAAGAAAAATATTGAAGTCTTGCAATGGGCGCTCAGAAATCCAGTTTTAAATCCCATCGATAACTTATGGTGAGATCTAGAAGGTTGAATTTATCAAAAAGGAAGGCATTTTTTCTCATCATCAGAACACAGGTTTATGATTAAGGATGAATAGCACAAACACAATCCCGAACAGTGCAAAAATGAATGATGTCGAGGAATGGTGGAATATTTGCAATCACTAAACCTCAGAGGTGGTTACATAATATATGAAATATTAGTTCCTTTGGCTGCTATATTGAATTTATTTGCTGTCCTTATAGTTTTTACACAGGGAAAAATGGTGGGGTTTTTTTTTACAATTACTTTATTTTCGTAATAAAATACTCACAGTTTAATTTTGTTGATTTTTTTAGTAGCTTTTCAACTTGATACCTTTTATAAGGAAAAAAGATTTATTTGTTTTGAAATTTTCAAGAAAATCAACATTTTTTGCTGTTTTTATAGTTTTTACGTGCAAAGTAGTTATTAATGGGCGTAATCAGGAATTACTGCTTTTATATTTCACATTGATTTTAATATAAATTTATTAATAGTTTAAATAATTAAAAAAACTTTTTTGAATAGAGAAAGAAACCTGTAATATGTTTGGGTCAATTTAGTATAAAAATCAGATGACTTTCATGAAGATATAAATTAATGTTTATGAAATGGGTTTAATTATATCATCCTCAAAATCATGTTCTTCCAGCTGTATCAAGATTTAAGATAATATGGATATACAATGACATTTCCTGGTCCATTTGGATCCAAGAAACTCAAATAAAATGTCAAAAATGGGCGTTATTAATTGAAAATTCAAAGTTTGTATAATTTTTTTAATGTAGATTACTTCGAAAGCATAATTTATACACAATAATAATTAATAAACATTATGCTCAGTCTGATTCCTAGAGTTTATGATTATTTTTGGTGTAATTAGTTCAGAATAACCACTTATCACCATTGATGCTCTGGAAATTGGTAACTGAAAACTAAGATTTTTTTTTTGCTACGCGTGAAATAGAGTTTTTGCAATGCTGCAAAAAGTTCAATTTTCTTTAAAAATTACATATTTTTTTAACTTAATAAGAATTGTTTATCAGTCAGTTAAATAGGAGATAAATTTAACTTTTGTTACAATCTGACAGTAATTACTTTTGCGAGTCAGATATTTTGTAGCAAGAGGTATTTTGTTCTAGCCTTAAATCATGACTTTATCTATATACAAAATGCTAAATTTATGTTTCACTATAACAAAATTTGGTACAGCGCAATTTATGCTGCGGTGGCGTTCGCAGCATAAATTGCCCTGATGTGCCAATAAAGAGCAATCTCGTTGTTTGCACGTGCACACAGTTATCGTTTGGATTTCTTGTTGCCTTGTTGTTTGCTGGTTTTTGATGCCTGTTTTGCTCAAAAACAGATCAAGATGCAATTTTATTTTTTTCAGGAGCAATAATACAGGAGTTAAACTCTATATTTGGCCATTTTCCACCGAAATCTGACTAACTGCTTTTTTTTTTAAATAATGTGTTTTGAATTTTGAAAGTGTTTTATTTTATGATTTGTCACAAAAATTTTAGGTGTAGATTGGCGATACTTAAAAACCATCAAATGTTGCGCACACAGTTATCGTTTGGATTTCTTGTTACCTTGTTGTTTGCTGGTTTTTGATGCCTGTTTTGCACAAAAACAGATCAACATGCAATTTTATTTTTTTTCAGAAGCGATAATACAGGAGTTAAACTCTATATCGGGCCATTTTCCATCGAAATCCGACTAACTGCTTTGTTTTTAAATAATGTGTTTTGAATTTTGAAAGTGTTTTATTTTATGATTTGTCGCAAAAATTTTAGGTGTAGATTGGCGATACTTAAAAACCATCAAATCTGTAGCTGCGGTGGCATTAATACGTAAGTACCCAAAATTTATACAAAAAGAAATGGTCTAATAAAGATTAACTTTATTACACTAAAATAATTTACAGAACACTTTTCCCATGATTTGCAAAATTCTTATGATAATTTAGGGGTGATTGTGTTCAGGTTATATACCTGAATTCAGGTATTTTGTAAATTTACAGTACCAAAATTCCAATTTTTATGATAGTTCAATTCTTAAAATAAAATATCAATTTCATATGATTGCTAAACATAATTAAAATTTATATATTATGTAATTTGGCCTTCCTGTTATAGATATGTTGTCTTTCCCCCTTGTTCCCGTACAGAAACATTTCCTTGCTAAAATTTCAGGTATTTTTTCATGAGCCCACAATCAGCCCTGATAATTAGAGTTCAAGGGAAATATTTAAATTTCGATAATTAAGAGAAATGTACGAATTTTATTCCTCGAAGTTGCAGGATTTTGTGTCTAGCGTATTTTATTATTATTTAAAAAACCTATTACAATTTTTCAATATAATCATCATTTTATTTAATAATAGATCTTTCCATGATTAAATTTAACATTTTTAAATTTGAAATACATACTAGAATTTCCATATAGTTATTTAACCATGGAAAGTTTGTCATTAAATGGAGCGAATATTACTAACCGAAAATTATGTTGTAGATTTTGTGAATTAAAAAAAAAAAAAATCACTCGCTGTTTCATTCCAAAGCTTGCAGAGTCCAAAAGTGTCAACAGGTTTAGATTCCTCGTTATCAAAGATCATGTTTTCAAATCAACAACAAAATGTTTTTTACCATCTGATATTTTTGTCTTTCTTTTCTCAAATTATTTTCATAAAGCATGGTTTTAATTATAGGTGCATTCAAGGTCCGAGTTTAAAGGGGGAGGAAGAAACAAGGTATCAAGACCTAAAGTATTGATAATTTGTAAATTATTTGGTGAAATTCTAACCCAGGGTGCCATGGATATTAAAATTTTTTTTGAGTGCATTTTTTCTCTCTTGATGATTACTTTGGTTTCTTATTCTAAAATTGTTTCGATCTATTTTAATTTTTTTTTGTTGTGGGAGAAAAAAAAAACTTCTCTTGTGCTGCTTGTCTGTTGTTTGAGGATTATTCGCTTAATGAATTCTCAAAAATTAGAGCTCTAGTCAGAATATATATGTTCAACAAGAAAAAGAATATTTGAGCAGCTTAAGAATTTAGGCGTGCAAAGTTTTCTTGAGACAATGGTGCACCGGCTGGCGTGCCAGTCTGAGCCTGCCCGTGACCTCCCTTTTGGATCTGCCGTTGACACGTACATACATCCTTTTTTTGTACATTCACAATCATTTTACTTTCTCATTTAATAACTACCATGTAAGAGAAAATAAACAGTCAAGTGCAAGTATTACTCACACTCAGAGAGTTCTGTACAATAAACATATATATTATTAACCCTTGGGGACAAGCAACTGATATATGTGGTATTTAAAATTCTCAGAATCCTTCATTATTCTCACCAGTTATTTTTTATTGTAAAGTTTACCTTAATTAAATGGAATATTATCACTATTTATGTACAGAAAATTTCTGTTTTGAAATATCGGTGGTTAAAGATTAAAAATTAAACATTGTGAAGGAGCTAACTGTATTATTAAAAGAAAATCATTGCTGAAAGAATAATAAGACTTTGTAAAAAACTATAGAAAGTAGGATTCGTTATCGCTGTATGTACTAGAAAAGTGTGATTGGATAAACCATAAAAATTCAAAGCGATATGAAGCCAAATATTGCTATTCTGTATAACTCTTTTATTTTTTTTTTATCTTATCTTTATCTATGTATAAGGAATTTAACTCTGTACTGAGAATAAAAGGTACTGCATATTTAAACTTCATTTCACATTTCATAAAAGTAAATTAAACTTAATAATAACCTTTTCTTTAAGTACTTTTATGTTAACTGAGAGCAGATCATTTCAATAGTATTACCTCGCCAATGCAGTGTTTATTTTTTGTGATGTAGATAAAAATAATGCTTTAATATTGAAATAAAATGCCTTGGTTTGCCTTATTATTTTCTGTTTTTCTTCCTCTTTATTTGAATGAAATAATAAAAGATTTATATTTTAAATGAGATGAATGCAATATAATGATTATGGCGAGAACATTGTTTGTCAATATATAAACTGTGGCTAACTAATAAAAAAATGTAGTTTTTCACAAGGAACTGTTCTAATATTAATAAAATACAGTAAAAAATTATAAGTAGGAACTCCTAAGGATTTTTTAAAAGGTCTGCTTTATTAATTTTATTATGTATAATGTTATGGTTATGATATTCTTTTTATTGGGACTGTGATATTCCTTCTTGATCATTGATGCAGGATTTTTTGAGACAGCCCTATCATTACATCAGAAGTTTCATGGCTTTGGTCAAAAAAATACTATATAATTATATTTGCTGAGTGCAATCTGTCAAAATTTTTTAGTGTTTAAACTGTACCATCAAATTTATTTTAAGAAAAATATCTACAGCACAGATTCAATTTGTTCAGGCTAATATTAAAAGAATGCTGAATTCTTTAGAATAGTGATAAATGCTATAGAGGGAATTCTAAAATGCTTGCATTTTATTGACATGAATATTAAAATATGAATATGTTGAATTTCTCAATATCATTGATCTTACTCTAGCATTTGGTTTATTTTCAAATTTAATAAATACTAATTCAGAAATATAAAGAAATAACAGAAATTTTAAATATAATAATGCGGAAAAAAAATTCAATAGAAAAGCGAAATTAAAAAGGAAGTAAAATTCATAAATAAGTTGTGATGACATCCACAATGAATCCTTCATGCTTTTGTTAATAAAAGAAAAAGCGTTCTGATTCGGCATTACAGCCTAGTATATTAAAATACAATTTTATCTTTTAAAAAAGGAGCGTTTTAGTTCGAATTACAGCCTGGTATATTAAAATACGATTTTATATAAATAATATTTATATATAAATAGATGAATATACAATAAGCGTTAAAAGTGAAACATTAAATAAATATGCAATTTTCCGCTCGCAATATGTCAATCAATCGTTATATTTTTTGTAATTATAAATTTTCTTTACTCCAAAGTAAATAAGTTGAGTAATAAAACAATTTTTTTATTACAGCTGCTTATGAAACTTTTTTATCTACTATATATTTTTTAAATATTGATAATCATAATTTTTCACGTTGATTTAATTATTATTCTGAAATACATTATAGTATGTGATGTTTCATGTAACTTGTGTGTTTACATCTATAATATGTCAACAAAAATATACGAGGTTGCCAGAAAATCGCCAAGAAAAACGCCAAATCTCCCGCTTCATTAGAGGTGATGACGTCACTTTTGTAGAGAAACATAAAAATCACGTGACTGCTGCCATTCGTTGGAATCCCTTATTAGCTGTTCCCTGTTTTCCTATTGGCTGTTGCCTAGGATCCTCTATTTTCCTATTGGTCAAGAAACTTCTCGCTTGAATCCCCATCCTCCCTGTATTTATATGAGCAAATTTCCACTATCTTTAGCACTGAGGAATGCTATATGCTATATGCTACCGAAACCGGTATGCTTGGAATACGAATATTCTGGTGTTCTAACTTTGAAAATAAGTTTAATTTTATCTATGTTACTATCTTACTGACCACTTCCATAACGCCTTGTCTCAGTAACGCAAGATAGAATAAAACATTGTTTCATTTCTCAATTAATTGCAATTCTTGTGAGCGAAACCTTCACCTCATTTATAGATGGCAGCATGGCATGCTCACGATGAAAATGTTTTGGAAGCACCAATCTTTAAGGGGATTAGTCAGCTTTTGAATTCCCCTCAGTAATGTAAAGTGTATGGGCGTTTGATGCATGCATATGTTTAAAATATCTCGGGAAATTAATATTTTTAACTTCTATTTTTTGTGTACACTTCTTAAAAAATGTCTTTTTTTTTAGTTTAAAAATATTTGTAAACACTGTTAAAAATTTGAATCTTTTGCAGCATCGTCACACTAGTGCTTTTATGGAAATCAATTAAATTACTGTATTATGGAGCATACTCATTGGTTAACATAGAGATATTCTATAAAAGTGGTGGAGTGACAATGCAACAAAAGTTAAAAATTTTTAACAATGAAGCGTATACTTAATTTTATATGACGTGTTAAAATCTTACAGTTCGTCATCTTTTAACTCATAAGATATTAAATTCAGCGTACACTTTAAAAATATTCTGAAAACGAAGAAAAACAGAGACAACCATTAAAAAGAATAAGGAAAAATAAGTTAAAATTATTATTTTCCCTAAGAGATATTTTAAATATACGAGTACATCAAACATTCATAGACTTAATATTACTGAGAGGAATGCTGAAGCTGAGCAACCAATACCTTTTACAAACCATATTTTGAGCGCCTACTTGACCCTGACACACTCTCTTATTAACCCTTTGAGGGGCAAAGTACCTGTATTCTTAAATAACTGAAATGACTGATTGACACCAGGATTTAAAAACAAATTTATTTCCAAATAGATTAAAACTTTTCTTCGCGTACTTCATATAATTAAAATTTTCATTTCAAAATCCTGGTGTCAATGTGGCATTTCGCAAATAAAATTAAGTGGGATATAGTTTAACCCACAGAGTACGGAACAGAGAATCAACTTTCATACACTGTAATGGCAACATGGGATTACACATAGATACGAGCGGATGACTCTGAAACTACGATCATAACATAAGAGAGGTTGCTAATTCGGCGAAACATCGCTTCCTTGGCGACAAATGATATAGGAAAAAAGAAAAAAAAATACAGCGACGGCTTGCTGCTTCTTGTTTTGAAATTTATGAAAGAATTATTTTAATATGAAATAACTTTGACGCATTCGTCTTGCAAACAATGCATGTATCTCTCCTTAACATAACGACCTAATAATTTAAACTTGAAAATTCAAGAACAATAACAGTAATAATTACGAATCAATATAAGCGCGGAAATCTAAGATCAAATAGCATAAGCACGTGTGCAAAGATAATCAAATCAGCATTCAGCAAGAAGTGCCAAGCCAGAATAGGGTTACAGTTAAACAGAAATCACGAGGATAAAAATCGCCAACGCGATGGTTTAGTTTTTAAGTCATCCACTGAGGGCGTTCTTTTCAAGCCGAGTTGAGGAGAGTTGCCAGAGTTGTCTGTACTCTGTGGTTTAACCCATCGCCCTTCAAGGAAAGGGGTTAAGTGTCCATGTCCATCCCTTTTATTTCTATTCAAACTAAATTCTTTCTTTACAATGGAGTCAGGTGTAAAACTGACTCGATTTCAAGATCATCAGCTTGGAATATTGCGAGCATTTATCACTCATTTTAAATTTAAATAATAAAATTTTTAGAATATTGTGGTGTGAGTTTAATTAATACAGAAACTTTATTATGTTTAATTAATATTTTATGGTAATAAAATTTTAAGTATGAGATCGTGTTAAAATAACTTTTCTTAACAAAGCCTTTTATTACAAAACCTTGGTCATCAGATTCTTTTTTTAAAGTTTTATTTTTAAGTGTGTGTACAATTTTTCTAAATATATTAAAAAGCAGAATAAAAATTACCATACATTTTGAAGTATAATAAAATTAATTTTTATAAACAATTTTCAAAATGTAAAATTAAAGAATTCATTATTTTTTCGTCTCAATCCGTACCCTGTTTTAAAAAAAAGGTCAAGCACATGAACATAAAACAAACAGGATATATAGAATTTCTTTAAAAGTAATTAAGCCATCGGGAATATCATGTGTTATAAACCTTTGATACTTATGCCTGATTGTGTAAATGTAAATGTGTGTAAATTTTAAATGTTAATGTTTCAAAGTAGAATGTGAAGAAGTGTGTAGAAATGTTAATGTCAAAGTAGCAATCTGTCGCAATTGAATTTGTTAAATAATTAATAAAGCTATCGAATTATTTTCGTGTGAGTTTTCTAAATTTATAAACGTTCCTATCTTTCAATATTCTAAAAGCACAAAATTTCTGATACACGATGCTCAGGTTTATGATACACGTAAATTTAACTTTCATTTTAACTGTATGTCCAATCATATATTTGTTAACCTATAGGTTATCTATTTTCATCATTGGGATAATTTATGTATTCTTTTAAAACTGAGATATTTTTTAAACGTTTAGTCAATTTTTTTTAATAAAATGCTATTGTTAAAATACGAGAATGGTAAATATCAATAATTTGCCTTTTTATTTATTTATTTATTTATTTTTTAATATAGTACAACATTATTTTTTAATGCAATTTAGTGTTTGAAAGTATTTCATAGAGAGAAAAGGAGTATATATATTTATTTCAAAATAACAAATACGTTATTTAATCTTAAGGAAAGTGCTGTAATTAAATTATTTATACATTAAAAATGCAATTCGTCGAAAACTAAAAACTTGTTTTACGCATATAAAAAGGAAATTTATAAATATATCATCTAGAACACATAAATAATTTTCGATTAAACGGTGATATGTGTAAATATTCTAGGAAAAATTTCCAAAAGTGACGAAGGGTAATTCATATTAAACAAATTACTTTAAAGTTCAAAAACAGTATTTTAAGGAACAGTTTCACATTTTACTACAGTTCATAACTTCGATGTCGAAATGATATTTTAAAAAAATTTTCCCTATTCGAACCACATTTTGAAAAATAACATGAGTCGTATACCTATAATAGGTTATTTTCATTAGAATCTATGACAACGACATTTTTTTCTAAATTGATAAGATTGTATATTTAATAATAATAATAATAATAATAATATTAATAATATCAATAATAAACCGCTTTTTCTTGCGCATAATTAAGGAGTAAAAGTGAGTAAATGTACATCCTTCAAACATATCATAAATTACGTCAGATGTTTAAAATTTCATATATAGAATATCTATAACAATAATTAATCTATTCGAAATATCATTGGCTAAAATCCTGTAATTGTTATGCCTGGTTTAATAGATGAAAATGTGTACAAATTACCAATGTTAGTATTTTATTTTTGATAATATCGTTTCTAAAATTTACATTTCTGTATTTCTTACCGATGTATTAGCATACATCTTTTGGGTTGAATGTTTTACACGATTACTTAATAATATTTTTGCGCGCATTTTTATCAAATTTACACCTAAAAATTTATTAATACATTTTTTATTCCATCTGCAATCTGAATACTTGTTATATCTAAACTCCGCCCATTTTTAGAGTATCGTATATGTAAATGTAATGCATGTTCATGCCAGTGCAGAGAATTTATCAATATAAAGTTAAGCAAGTTTTATCTTTAAACTGCGTTAAAATTATGGCTAAAATGAATTTAACGATTAAATGCATAGGATAGAACGCGTACCAGAAAAATCTAAATAGTAAAATTTTCTTTACTTAATTACGAATGGTCTGTCGTTAAGTAAAGTGAAAATTGCTATTTTAAATTTGTGGTGAGAATACGGAATATGTGAATAAACCCCCCAATAAATTGGGAACACTTATGGTATCGAAAATGATAAAATATGCATTTAAGGGTTAATGTAAACAACGAAAATATTTTTGCAAAATACAACTTGTGTGCGCCAAACTTTACACCCAGCCGTTCAAGTCACTAGTAAAATTGGTGATGTAACTGAAAGCACATTTTAAAAAAAGAATTCCATGACGTTAATGTCGAATGAATTTTGGAACTGAACAGCAAAAAAAAAAAAAAAAAAAAAAAAAAAAAAGCTAAGAAATATGCCCTGAAGCTAAATAGTAAGTTTTTTTTTACACGTGTACATATTTATTTTTCATACTTTGGATATAATTTAATGTGTGCATGTGTTCAGTAGACATTTTCAGAATAGATTCTCATTCTTTGCTCTTCTAACAACAGAAACAGAGCCAAGCGTACAGCCGACTCTTTTTTGTAGAATATATAAAATGCAGCTTCTGTGGTTTGATAAACACTGATTTTTTATTTAAATAGCAAAACTGTTCGAATATTGTGGTGTGAGTTGTTATAATATATGAACATTATTGTGAATAGTCAATAGTTCATGATTATAAAATTTTAAGTGTGAGATCGTGTTAATTTAATTTTTATTGACAATAATAATAATAATAATAATTTATTACAAAACCTTTGTCATTAGATACTTCTTTAAAAGTTTATTGTAAAGTGTGCTTATAATATTTCTAAATACATGAAAAAGCAGCTCAAAAATTATAATACTTTATGAAGTATTATAAAATAAATTTCTACGAACAATTTTCAAAATAAAAAATTAAAGCATTCTTTTTTTTTTTTTTTCGTCTCAATCTATCAACCGTTTAAAGAAAATTTAAACCACATGAGCGTGAAACAAACGGGAAGGAAGACAATTTGATACGTATTATCTCTGTAAAAGTAATTCAAGCATCAGGAATATCATGTGTTATAATCCTTTAATAGTTATGCCTAATTGTGCAGATGTAAATAAGTGCAAATTACCAATGTTAATATTTTATCTTTGGTAATACTAATTTTAAAAGTTAAATATCTGTTATTCTTACAGACAGATTAGATGACATTTTATGGGTTGAAAGTTTTACACGGTTACTTTATAATATTTTTTCGTATACTTTTAATAAATCTATGCTAAAAAATCTATTAATACATTTTTTGTTTCATCTGCAATCTCAATGCTTCTTATATTTAAACTCCGCCTACTTTTAGAGTTACGAATGTATAGATGTAATATACGTACATAGCATTGAAGATAATTCGTCAATACAAGTTGACCAAGCGTTATCTTTAGACTGGGTTAAATTAAAGCTAAAATGAATTTAATGCAAACACTGAAAATATATTTTTTTAATATAGTTAGTAAAAATTGAGAATTTGTTTAGAGATACAAGTCCTTATGCACGCCCAATTTACACCCAGCATTTTGAGTCATTTATAGAATCCATAATTCAACTGAAAACACAGTCAAAATAAGTAAGGAAAATCATGCGTTAAGCATAGATTATGAAATACTTTCCACTATATAGTGGGGAAATTAAGCGAGAAAACTCATAACAAGTTTAAATTTCTATTTCTGCATTTTATGCTAATACATGGAAACATACTTGAAAACTTATGTTCAACCCTGTGGTTTAACCTTTATTACACGCCAGTATTCAGCTAAAATTTAGTTCAAACTAAAACAATCTTAAAACTACTTAAATCGTCTGCTTCGGGTTTCAAAAAATAATTTTTTATTTTTAAAACAAACTCTTTAAAATATTGTGGCGTCAGTTTTAATTACATGTAAACATTTGTATGTTTTTTTGTTATTTTATGATTATGACATTTTATGTATAAGATGGTGTTACGATAATTTTCTTAACAAAGCCCTTTTTTACAAAACCTTTGCCACTATATTCTCTTTTAAAAAGTTTATTATTAATTATACTTATAATTTTTCTAAATGTATGAAAAAGCGGCTCAAAAATTTCAATATATTATGAAGTATTCTAAAATAAAATTTTACAAATAATCAAAATGAAGAATTGAAAAATTCATTATTTTTTTGCCGCACCCCATCGGTCGTTTAAGGAAAATTTGAAGCAGATGACTATAAAACAGACGGCAATGAGGAAAATTTGATATATAGAATCTCTATAAAAGTAGTTAAAAGTAATGATAAATTTGGAAATATGCAAACACAAAGAACTGCACAATGAAGGTAAGTTATTAATTTTTTTTAATAGTATTGTCAATCTAACATTGATTCCCGAAGTATAAGGAAATCTTCATTAATATTATTTGAATTTTCCTAGAATTAATAAATTGCTTCTTATACTGTTCTTAAAAACAGATTTTTTACCTCTTTAAAATAAATATAAATATACGTGAAACATAAAGTAGTTTACGCGGATTTTTTGAGATTCTTTTTAGAGACAGTCAAATGTTGACGCTATTACTGGAATAAATTTTCCATATGAAAGTAGCAACCTGTCGCAGTTGAATTTGTTAAATAATTAATAAAGCTATCGAATTATTTTAATTTGAGTTTTCAGAATTTTTAAATTTTCCTAAATTTCAATACTCTAGGAGCACAAAATTTCAGGTACAATATGCTCAGTTTATGATACACGTAAATTTAACTCTCATGTTAACTGTATGTCCAATCATATATTTATTAACCTATAAGTTATCTATTTTTATCTCTGAGATAATTATTTGTGATTAAAATATTTATATATTAAAAATACAATTCGTCGAAAACTAAAAACTTTTTTGACGCATATAAAACGGAAATGTATAAATATACCACCTAAAACATATTAATGATTTTCGATTCAACGGTGATATTTGTAAAATTTTTAGGAAAAATTAAGAAAAGTGATGTATGGCAGTTTCTATTAAAAAAATTACGTTAAAGTTTAAAAACAGTATTTTGAAAAGTAGTTTTCCACACGTTACAGGTCATAACTTAAACGCCCAAATGATCTTTTTAAATTTTTGTCTCTATTCATAACACTTGAAAAAAAAACCTTAGTCGTATACCTCTTCTAGGTTATTTTCATTAGAATCTACGACAAAAACAAATTTCTCTAAATTGTTAAGATTGCATATTGTATAATAATAATAGTAGTAATAGTAATAATAATAATAAACATCTTTTTTGCGCATAATTAAGGAGTTAAAGTAAGTTATTATACATCCTTCAAACATATCATAAAATTCTATCGGTTTTTTAAAATTTGATATATAGAATCTCTGTAAAAGTTATTAATCTATTCGAAATATCATTGGTTAGATTCCTTTAATTGTTATGCCTAATTGTATAAATGTAAATGTGTACATATTATCAATGTTAGTATTTCATCTTTGATAATGTTGTTTTTAAATGTTACATTTCTGTAATTCTTTCTGGTGTAATAGATGACATCTTATTGATTGAATATTTTACACAATTACTTTGTAATACTTTTACGTGTATTTTTAAAAAAATTACGCTAAAAAAATGTATTAATACATTTTTTGTTCTACCCGCTACCTCAATATATTTTATATCTAGTCTCCGTCCATTTCTAGAGTAATGTATGTTTAAATGTAACATACATTCATACCAATACAGAGAATTTATCAATATAAAGTCGAGCAAGTGTTATTTTTAAACTGTGTTAAAATTAAGGTTAAAATAAATTTAATGCAAACACTAAAAAAAATTTTCTTAAATATAGTTAAGGGATATTGTATTCATTTGAGAATCCGTGTGAAATACAACTTATGCAAGCCCATCTTTACACTCAGCTTTTTGAGTTCACTTGTAGATTCATAATGTAATTGAAAACACATTTTAAAAAACAGTTCTAAGGCAATAATTTCGATGTAATTTTAGTACTGAAAAAATCCCTGTCGGCTGGGCCTATAGGCGGAGGTAGATTTCGAAGAGTGCTCATTTGAACAAATATATATATATATGATTAGAGATAAACCCAGTTTAATAACTTCATTTGGCCGTTTATGAAAATTTTTTAATTTCATTTTTCTGCAAAAACTGGTTTTATTAGAATCATCTTAAGAAAAATTCAGCTCAAATGCCCATTTTGACAAAATATTTTGAAATAAATTCTGAATTTATTAAAAAATCGACCAAAACAGTACATTATACAGTTCTTAAATTACAAAAAATTGTCAGTTGAATGTATTTGAGAAAAAAATTGAATTTAAAAATGAGTCATAAAGTAACCGATTTGTTGTTTGAATACATCCTTAATTCTTTAATCATGATTGCTTCGGAAAATTTTGTGCGAAATACCCACTTTGACAGCATTTTAAAAAATATATTCTATCTTTATCAAAAAACTGGCCAATGCGTCACAGTATATAGTTCCTAAATAAGAGGATCTGTAAATTGGATGCGTTTGAGAGCGAAAATGGATTTTAAAACGAGTCATAAAAAAAGCAATTTGCTATGTGAAAACTTACTTAAATTTTCAAATCACGAAGACTTCGGGAAATTCTGTTCAAAATACCCTTTTTGGTAGCCTTTTTCGAAATGTATTCTGTCTTTATCAAAAAACCGATCAATGCATCACATTATATAGTTCCTAAATAAGAGGATCTGTAAATTGGATGCGTTTGAGAACAAAAATGGATTTAAAAACGAGTCAGAAAAAAACGCGATTTCTTATTTGAATACTTCCTTCAATTTTCAGTCCCGATGACTTTCGGAAATTCTGTTCAAAATACCCTTTTTGGAACCCTTTTTTGAAATATATTCTGTCTTTATCAGAAAATTGACCAATGCGTCACTTTATACAGTTTCTAAATAAGAGGATCTACCATTTGGATGCGTTTAAAATCAAAAATGAATTTTAAAATGAGTCAGAGTATAAGCAGTTTGGATTTGAGGTTTTTCTCCAACTCCTATTTTTGTTTAATTTCTTTTTGCTATACGAATTGGTCCTATGAAAAACTTGTCAATATAAAAGTTTTAGATATTTTTGAGAAGATGTAAAATAAATTTAATCAGATTTGATATCTTAAAAATTGACGGAGTTATGTATTTCTCTCTTTTTTCACCGCCCTTTTTCTTTTCGTTTTTAATTTTTTCATCAGTAAAATTTGGTCCTATCAAAAACTTGTAAATACAAAAGTTTTAGATAACTTTAAGAACATTTACAAAAAATTTTGTTGGATTTGATATCTTGAAAATTGACGAAGTTATGAATTTTTTTCTCTCAAAACCCCTGTTTTTTTCGCCCCTTGAGCCCACTTCTAAATTTATCAAAAATCTGTCATGCATAAACTTTTGGCCCATTTTTAAGAAGTAATATAAACTTTAAACCGATTCGATATCTACTTTAATTAAGAAGTTATGGCGTTTTTTCGGTTTTCACAAAAACGCCCCCTATTCCGACCCCCTTGGTCCGATTTTGTCCATTAACGAACTTAGCCGAGATTTTATTCCCTTTGATTTTATGTACGAGTTTGGTGGAGATTGGTGAAGAATTATAGAAGTTATCGTGTCCATAAGAAAGTGAGATATATAGATAGATATATATATGTTGCGGCCAATACCCGGAGTCTGGCCAATTCTAGAACTGGCCGGCCAATACCCGAACTGGCCAAGCTTCCTGGCCAAAACCCGAAATACATGAAATGAATAGCGTATTTCGGGTTTTGGCCGGCCAATTCGCGAACTGGCCGGGAAGCCTTGGCCAACATCCGAACTATGATGCATAGGTACCAATTTTTTTGTAATTAAGATAATGTAACATTAAAATGTACAGTAAAAAAGATTACCATTGATTATATTGAAACGAAATATTTTTGTGTACCCAATTAAATTAACCAAAAATAGTACACAATTCCCTTTCAATATCGAAATTAATTGATAAAAAAATACGATGACAATTACAAGTTAATCGGAAACTTTACTCGAGTTAGATCACGGACAGGCTGACGTTTAGACTATTTTAATTCATAGACACTTTCAACTATGTTAGAAAGGATTAAGCCGAGTGCTTATATCTATTTCGCGAATTGGCCAATTGCATCTGGCCATTTCGCGAATTGGCTGGCCAATTCTAGAATTGGCCAGTCATTTTTTAACATTGCTGGCCAATTCTGGAATTGGCCGGCCAGTTCTAGAATTGGCCAATTTCGGGTATTGGCTGCAACATATATAAACTGGTGCGATTGCAATAGGTAGTATTTCATACGAAATCTACCTAAAAGAAAAATGTCCAAGAAATAAGCCATAATTGCAAAGAATATGTCTATATTTTCGTACGAGCCATCGTATATTACATTTACGATTCTAATAAATTCTATTATTGCATGATCGAAATTGTCAGAGAGCACAGAGGGCTCTTTGATCTAGAGTTGAATAAAATCCCTTTCGGCTGGGCCTATAGGCGGAGGTAGATTTCGAAAAGTGCTCATTTCAACAAAAAAAAAAAAAAAAAAAAAAAAAAAGATTAGAAATAAACTCAGTTTAATAACTTCATTTGGCCGTTTATGAAAATTTTTTAATTTTATTTTTCTGCAAAAACTGGTTTTATCAGAATCATCTTAAGAAAAATTTAGCTCAAATGCCCATTTTGACAACATATTTTGAAATAGATTCTGAATTTATTAAAAAATCGACCAAAACAGTACATTATTCAGTTCCTAAATAACAAAAAACTGTCAGTTGAATGCATTCGAGAAAAAAAATTGAGTTTAAAAATGAGTCATAAAATAACCGATTTGTTGTTTGAATACATCCTTAATTCTTTAATCATGATTGCTTCGGAAAATTTTGTGCGAAATACTCACTTTGACAGCATTTTAAAAAATATATTCTATCTTTATCAAAAAACTGGCCAATGCGTCACAGTATATAGTTCCTGAATAAGAGGATCTGTAAATTAGATGCGTTTGAGAGCGAAAATAGATTTTAAAACGAGTCATAAAAAACGCAATTTTCTATGTGAAAACTTCCTTAAATTTTCAATTCACGAAGACTTCGGGAAATTCTGTTCAAAATACCCTTTTTGGTAGCCTTTTTCAAAATATATTCTGTCTTTATCAAAAATCGATCAATGCATCACATTATATAGTTCCTAAATAAGAGGATCTGTAAATTGGATGCATTTGAGAGCAAAAATGGATTTAAAAACGAGTCAGAAAAAAACGCAATTTCTTATTTGAACACTTCCTTAACCCCTTGAGGGGCAAAGCACTTATGTTCTTAAAATGGTCAAATGATTGATTGGCACCTGGATTCACAAACAAATTTATGTGATAGAAAGTAAAAGCTGTTTTTCGCGTACATTGTAAAAAGCAAATCTTAATACTAAAATTCCGGTGCCAATGTGGCATAAAGGAATTAAAATTAAGTGGTATATATTATATACCGGTGCCCTTCAAGGGGTTAAACTTTCAGTCACGATGATTTCTGAAAATTCTGTTCAAAATACCCTTTTTGGTAGCCTTTTTTGAAATATATTCCGTCTTTATCAAAAAACTGACCAATGCATCACATTATATAGTTCCTATATAAGAGGATCTGTAAATTGGATGCGTTTGAGAACAAAAATGGATTTAAAAACGAGTCAGAAAAAAACGCAATTTCTTATTTGAATACTTCCTTAAATTTTTCAGGCCCGATGACTTTCGGAAATTCTGTTCAAAATACCTTTTTTGGTAGTCTTTTTTGAAATATATTCTGTCTTTATCAGAAAACTGACCAATGCGTCACTTTATACAGTTTCTAAATAAGAGGATCTACCATTTGGATGCGTTTAAAATCAAATATGAATTTAAAAATGAGTCAGAATATAAGCAGTTTGGATTTGAGGATTTTTCTCCAACTCCTATTTTTGTTTAATTTCTTTTTGCTATTCGAATTGGTCCTATAAAAAACTTGTCAATATAAAAGTTGTAGATATTTTTGAGAAGATGTAAAATAAATTTAATCAGATTTGATATCTTAAAAATTGACGGAGTTATGGATTTTTCTCTTTTTTCACCGCCCTTTTTCTTTTCGTTTTTAATTTTTTTCATCGGTAAATGTTGGTCCTATCAAAAACTTGTAAATACAAAAGTTTTAGATAATTTTAAGAACATTTACAAAAAATTTAGTTGGACTTGATATCTTGAAAATTGACGAAGTTATGAATTTTTTTCTCTCAAAACCCCTGTTTTTTTCGCCCCTTGAGCCCACCTCTAAATTTATCGAAAATCTGTCATGCATATACTTTTGGCCCATTTTTAAGAAGTAATATAAACTTTAAACCGATTTGATATCTACTTTAATTAAGAAGTTATGGCGTTTTTTCGGTTTTCACAAAAATGCCCCCTATTCCGACCCCCTTGGTCCGATTTTGCCCATTAACGAACTTAGCCAAGATTTTATCCCCTTTGATTTCATGTACCAGTTTGGTGGAGATTGGTGAAGAATTATAGAAGTTATCGTGTCCATAAAAAAGTGAGATATATATATAGATAAATAGATAGATATATATATATACAAGGTGATTCCAAATTTTTTTTACAATAAAAGAGGGGTGATAGTACACATCAAGACAAACAGTATTAAATAGGAGACCAAGGGTCCAAAACGTTTTCTTAAGGAGATAGCCGCCATTAAAGTTTAGGGACCAAAATTTCAAATAAACATAAAAAACGGAAAAATCGGTCAATTGATTTGCGGTTTTCACTAAAATTATTCTTTATGTCGGCATTTTCTTGATATTAAATTATAAAGATAAATTTCAAAAAATGCCGATAGAGGGCGCTTTAGACTTTGGAGTAACGAACAACTATTTTTTGCCGGTATGTTTTGCATCTCATTAAATGTTTTCGTAAGTTTACACTCAAACTTAAATTTTGAGCTCAAAATCTGTAGTTGGGAGTGGTTAAGTAACACAAACTGAGCTGTGTTCAGAAGGTTCAAATTTCAAATGATTAAAAAAAACGGAAAAATTGGTCGATTGATTTGCGGTTTTCACTAAAACTATTCTTTATTTAGGTATTTTCGTGAAAATAAATTATAAAGATAAATTTCAAAAAATGCCGATAGAGGGTGCTTTAGACTTTGGAGTAACGAACAACTATTTTTTGCCTCTCTTTAAATGATTTCGGAAGCTTAGACTTAAACTTAAATTTTGAGTTCAAAATCTGAATAGCAGGGAGTGGTTAAGTAGCACAAACTGAACTGTGTTCAAGGGGGAGGGGGAGGTTCAAATTTAAAGTAATTATAGAAAATGGAAAAATTGGTCGATTCGTTTGCGGTTTAAAATAAAACTATTCTTTAAGTCAGTATATTCTTGAAAATAATTTTTAATGATAAATCTCAAAAAATTCCGTCAGAGGGCGCCTTAAACTTCAGAGTAATCAACAATTCATTTTAACCATTATTTTTTGGTTCTAATTAAAAGCTTGCAAAAGCATTTTAAATGTTCTCGGAAGCTTAGATTTAAACTTAAATTTTGAGCTCAAATCATGAATCGTTATGAGGAGTTAAGAAGCGCAAACTGAAGTGTGTTCAGGAGTTGAAATTTAACCCTCTTTCCTCCTCGAACACAATTCAATTTTTCGCTACTTAAACACTCCCAACGATTCAGAATTTCAGCCCAAAATTTAAGTCTATGCATTTGAAAGCATTTAATGAGATTAAAAAAATAACAGTTAAAAATTGTTGTACGCTACTCCAAAGTCTAAGGCACCCTCTATCGGCATTTTTTGAAATTTATCTTTAAAAATTATTTTCAAGAAAACACTGATTGATCAAAAAAACTACTGATTTAAAAAATAGTTTTAGCAAAAACCGCAAACGACTCGACCAATTTTTTCCGTTTTTTACAATTATTTGAAATTTGAACCTTCTGAACACAGCTAAGTTTGTCTACTTAACGACAACCAGCTATTCAGATTTTGAGCTCAAAATTTAAGTTCAAGTCTAAGCTTAAGAAAGCATTTAATAAGATGCAAAAAATAACGCCAAAAAAGAGTGTTTCGTTACTCCAAAGTCTAAAGCGCCCTCTATCGGCATTTTTTGAAATTTATCTTTATAATTTATTTTCACGAAAATACCTAAATAAAGAATAGTTTTAGTGAAAACCGCAAATCAATCGATCAATTTTTCCGTTTTTTATAATCATTTGAAATTTGAACCCTCTGAACACAGCTCAGTTTATGTTACTTAACCACTCCCAACTACAGATTTTGAGCTCAAAATTTAAGTTTGAGTCTAAGCTTACGAAAACATTTAATGAGATGCAAAAAATACAGGCAAAAAATAGTTGTTCGTTACTCCAAAGTGCCCTCTATCGGCATTTTTTGAAATTTATCTTTATAATTTAATTTCAAGAAAGTGCCGACATAAAGAATAATTTTAGTGAAAACCGCAAATCAATCAACCGATTTTTCCGTTTTTTATGTTTATTTGAAATTTTGGTCCTTAAACTTTAATGGCGGCTATTTTCTTAGGAAAACGTTTTGGACCCTTGGTCTCCTATTTAATATTGTTTGTCTTGATGTGTACTATCAGCCCTCTATTACTGTAAAAAAAATTTGGAATCACCCTGTATAAACTGGTGCGAATGCATTAGGTAGTATTTCTTACGAAATCTACCTAATAACTTAGAAGTATGAAACAAATGTAAATCTTGAATAATTTATGTAAAACTTTTAACTATTAACTTTTTCTGGTGTAAAATTGTAATTTTTGTGATCTGCAAGACGTTTCTCATCTAGTTAATTCGGTAACTCTCAAAAGCGTTTTGACAAACATTTATTCTCTCTTATTTAATTAAATATAAAATTATAAAAGAAAATATTGTCGAGTCTCTGTATAACGAAATCCATCATTCAGAAATAAAATTCGTTGAATAGAGAACGGCAAAATTTTTTTAATTAATGTTTAAATTTTGAAGCAGAATTGTTTTTGTGGTGTTTAATTAAGTTTTTGAAATATTTAACGGGATTTTTTTCAGAATCTCAAACATCTTCGCCATTTCCTTTTCCCCCCAGTGTCTTATTGATTATTTTCAAAATTATTACTTTATCAGAGAGAGTTGTGTTTAAAATCGAAGCGATTTTATGCAAATGCAGTAGAAGATAACACCAGCAAAGATGAAATATAGTAACAATTCTTCATTCAAATGATCTCTCATAACATAAAATGCTCCGAGTCACCACAAACATCCTCTCTAAACTCTAAAAGTAATGAGAGTTAATTTAGGTAGATGAAAACCTGCTGAAAAACGACCTTTTCTGCAATTCACCCTTATTCCTGCCTTACTATCCAAACCAAGAAACAAACATCATTTTAAAGATAATAATGGAATAGTTTTATCTTTTAGGATGCTTTGCGATTACAGTGGACTCTCTCTATTCCGAACACTCATGGGACCGACCAAAAATGTTCAGATTATGGGGGTGTTCAGTATAGAGGGAGAATTGGAAATGCATTACTACTACTACTATGTATTGAATCTACAGTCGGGCATAAAATATTTAGCCTGGTTAGTCATACCATTGTGCAATGCCATATTAAATTTAGTCAGTTTTGTATTGTACCATCTCATTTTTTTAAATTAAATTATTTTTTACAAAACAAACATTCATATTACAATACATAATCAGTATATTACTTAAACACATAATTTTAGTCTGTTTTTGCATTTTATGTGTTCATGCAATGTACATGTTATCTGGCTGTTTAAGTAAAGACAAAGGTTTGAGAGATGTTCAGACCACATAGTTCAACAGGTCTTGAATGAGTCATATTGCTTGAATATAATCAATGTTAATCTTATTTCACCAGTCTGCTTCTCCTTCACTTTCCTCTCCTTTTCAACAATGTTGTTCTTGCAAACCATGAATGAGGATTTCATCGGTTTCGAGATAAGCTCCAAGTTCTGTTTCAGTATGAAACTTCTAAAGAATTGATGCCAAGTCACTCACAGCTGTTGCTTCTTGGTTCTCTATTCTTTTTTTCCCATTCTCACATAGAAATCCAACTTCATAGAAGTATCTTTGGGTGGTGTAGAAGGTGTTTCATTTTATGCCGTTGATACCCAATAGGCAGCATCCATGACGTTGATGTTCTTTTGTCGAATTTGTCGCCTCCATCAGCAGGGACAATTTCTTCAGAAAACGGATTTGGTAGTATTAATGGTCTTGATTACTCTTTGATTCAGTGGTTGGATTATAGAAGTACAGTTTGGTAACAGGAACTTCAAGGTTATGTTGCTCAACTGCATATTTCTAAGTGATCTGGTATTAACAACGACAAATTTTTTTTCTTCCTTTCTCTCTTCATTATCTCGTTAATTCTCTTGAACCACTATGAGAAAATTGTGAATATCATCTACACTTCCCGTTTTCGTAATAGTGTGTAGGCAATGATGTGATCTTCACATTTTTTAAACATTTTCCAATCACAAGTGATTTGAGCTTCTCATCCATCAAACTGGTGCAGAGCATAATGGCAAATCTTTCCTTTGACATTTTCCCAACTATGCAATTTTCGCTTCTTTTTGCTTGTGATTCGTTTGGAAGAGCTGTAAAAAACAGGTCGGTTTCGTCAGCATTGTAAATGTTTGCTGTATCGAAATCCTTCGTTGTGTTCAGAAGTTTTATTTTCTATTCTTCCACAGTGTCTATATTTACATCTGCAGCTTCACCATTGATTATTTTTAATTCGATGTTATGATAAATTTTGTAATAAGTCAACAATCCTTCCAATGCCTTTAATTCTACAGTTTTCCGCTTTTCTGAAAAATTCGAAATGGGAGCCCAGATACAGTACGATTCTTTGTTCTCATTTGACAAAAAATCTTCTGAACAATTATATTTATGTCCTTGTTTCCCGTTTTTCATTCCAAAATTCTATACTTATTTGAGTTCGTTAAACATTTTTATTCTTCTGCAACAAGATTCGCTGAATTTCCATGATGCAGGAATTTCTTCAATTCCAATTCCAAACACATATTCAATTTACAGAGAGGTGAGATGAAATTGGGGATAGAAAGTTGCGTTCATAATAGCGGGGTGTTCAGATTAGAGGGTGTTCAGAATACAGATCTTATGTTAAGTCTATGGAGTTCCGCCGGGACCATCGAAATACATGCATAATACCGGGAAGTTCAGATTAGAGAGTGTTCAGATAGAGAGAGTCCACTGTATTTGAAATCGCCCCACTAGCAAGGAAATGTTTCAATCTTTTCCAAGAACGCATGCTCATCTTGGCTAAAACAATGTCAAATGTAACCATACAAAAAGATGTTTTTCTTGGGGGGAGGGGGAGTTGAATGCCTTTTTTTGGACATGAGGAATAAGGTACAGGAATGTAGCTATAAAATATAAACCAGAAATCAACAACAGAAAAAAAAATATTCTACAAATAATTTGAAGTATTTTCTGAACTAATAAAAAAATATTTTCGAAAAACTTCGTTAAATGGTGATATATATTTCGCTATATGGAGATTATTTTTAATTTAATCATGAAAAAAAAACACCGTTCCTATAAAAAATTCATTAAATAGAGAAATTCGTTGGATGGAGTTTCGTTATAGAGAGACTCGACTGTATCCTCCATATAATTGGGAACAGTATGATTGCAGTTACTAAGATGAATCAAATTCCAACTTGTTTGTTTACATTCGGCTTCATCGAAGAAACGTGACTCCTACTTAGCTCAAAATTATTTTGCACTTAATTGTTGAAGGCATCAGTTGTGCCATAGCTTCGATTAGTGTCTATATTGTCTTATTGTGATTATTTTTAGATTTCAAAATGTAATGAATAGTCTAAAAGTGCTATTACACGTAAAAATTGCAAGCGACAAAAATCGCCTGCGTTTTTTCGTGTTCTTAGCATTTCATTGGCTGTTCGAGAAGAGTCTTTACCATCATTTGGATTTCCAAGCATTTGATTGGCTCTTACTGGTGACTCGCTTCGTTCCAGGCGTCAAAGACGCTCCCACACAAGAAAATAGCGCGCTACCAAGCGACTCCCCTGGTCCCATAGGATAACATGGAGACGCCTGCAGCACGACACGTGTAATAGCACTTTAAGAAAGGAAGACGGTGAGCAGAAGTTGCTCGTTCTTTTATCGGCAACTTGTTATTACACGGAATAAAGTTGTTAATAAACGAAAATACCTCAAAAGTAAGCCTCGAAGTGGCCATCCGAGAAAAAAAAAAACTTGCAATGTTGACTGCATCTATATTATAAAGGCTAAACGTGTCTGTGCGTAACGCATACATCATTTTGCGAATGGCAACAGTTTCAAATTTTAAATGAAATTTCGTTATTGCAATTTTTGATACTGCAAATTTTTTAACTTATAAACGTCGCACATTTTCAATTTTTACATCATTGTATAGGGGAAAAATTTACTTTTAAATGTAATTTATTTGAAATACGTATCTTATTTTTTTTTTTGAAATATTAATTTTTTTTTGTGGTTTTTAATACTATTTTTCTAATCGTGGCAACAGGAGTGCTTCATTTCTTTTAAAAGCAAAAGCAAAAAAATGTATATATTGCTGTATCTTTATGTTGCCCTTTTTAGGTGCGTTCGTAATTATGTAAATACGTAGCACCTATTGTTGTCGCTCAGTCCGTCCGTCCGTCTGTCTGTCTGTCCGTCTGTCCGCATATAACAACGCAAAAACTACTCAACCGAATCGTTTGAAATTTAAAATACATAATTATAACATAATTTTGTCGAGTCATTTCAAATTTTATGAAAATCGGATAGATACATCAATTACAGGGACATTCAAAAGGATTTCGTTACATCACGGTCAATGGGGAAAAAAGTTTTAAATGCATTTTAATCGTTTGAAATTTAAAACATATGATTATTGCGTAATTTTGCCGAGTCATTTCAAATGTTATGAAAATCGGATGCATAGATCAATTACAGGGACAATCAAAAGGATTCCGTTACATTACGGTCAATGGGGAAAAAGTTTCAAATGCATTTTAATGATGTTACACTCATTCGGACATAATAGAATTGGCATGAATCTATGAAATATATACTAAAATATGCATTCTGTACAATCTGTGATGCAAAGAATTTTTATTATTAAATTACAGGGTCACACAAAAGTATTCCACTATATAATGCTATACGGGGAAACATGGTTTGGTACGTGTTTTAATTATATTCAACTATTTCACATTTTATGAATAAGATATACGTTGCTGAGGTGTAATAAAAATTACTTCCTTCATATTTACAGAAACGTAAAGATTTCGACTACTATACTGTATCCGGAGTACGCTCTATTATATCAGCAAGATCTGAATATTTTTAAAACTTCGTTATCGTACGAACGCACTTCATTTGCTACGTTCAAGTGCAATTTCCAACTTGTTTCATTAAAAGGGAAAAAAAAATTGACCTGTTAAAATACTTGATGAATTTTGATTTCATTTACAAAATTTGATTTGCACGTAAACGAATATAAATAGTTTAATATCTGCTTCAGCTCATTGCATCGAGACTTCAAATTTTCAATCAAAATGATCAAATTAAAATATCAATTTTTCTGCAAAACTTGAATAGAGATATCAAATGTGCATATTTAAATTTTGATACAGTGAAAATTATGCCAGGATTAGATTTCACGGGGGAATATTCTAGGATTGAGTCAAAGTTGAATAATTTTTTATTTCTGTTTTTCATTTTGGAATACTAGCATAAGAGCCTTAATTGATAACTTTATCTTAATAACAGATCTTTATTATTTTTATTGCTTACATGTACGATTAAAGTTTAATTCTAATAATTTCTAAAACTGAGTTTAATGGAAATAATATTTTGTTAACTTCAGTTTAAATATGGTTTGTTTATGAGTTAGACTTACCAATATAAAGTGCATTTTTTATTGTAATTTTTTCTTTTAGGATTATTATAAATCAGCGATTCCCAAACTTTTGTGCTCGCGGAGCCCTTTTTGGGAAGAATATCTAAGGCGGAGCCCCTGAACCCAACGAAACTCTGTGGTATACAAATTAATGTTTTTTCATGCCTATCGAGACGAGAAAAATCTGCCGGATAAAAATCCGAGCCAGTAATTTCCAACATTGGACCAAAGTTCTCAGTTTGGACCTTTCCTGATACAGAAATTCAAAATTCATATTAGAAATTTTAAAAATAAAATTTTCTCTTACTTAACCCTTTAACAGTTTTATTTAATATTACTATTATTGGATACAATAAAATAAAAATAAGGATTAAAATCCTCTTTTTTTGTATTAAAATATAGCAAAAATTATAGTAAAAAATTTGTGATTTCTGAAAACTTTTAGTAACAACAAAAACATACTCTTTTATACCGGAGCGATGTTCAAGCAATACTGTTAAGGGGTTTATGATATCCATTTTCAAATAAAAAGTATTCTTTTGGGATTTTCAGTATGAACTCGGATTCAAAAAACAAAATGGTAACCATGTTTGGATTATGCATTGCACTGGGGCTTACATAAAACTATTATTATTTATGGCGGAAACCACACACACACAGAAAAAAAAAGTAAGTTGTACTTTTTTCGTTTGCAGAGAGATACTTGTGTATAATTCCAACAGTCTATTCGCGAAAAAAAAAAAAAAAAAAAAAAAAAGAAAATGCTTAATTCCAGTCACCCATGAGTAATTTTGTAATACGTTTTTATTAGTCCCACCTACCCGCAACAGATTCATGCTATTATGGAATATTTTTTCGGTCAAATACTTCTAGACATGCATCTAAAATAAATCGTCTGTCACTTTCGTTTTTTGAACCATTTTAAAAAAATATGTTAGAAGCACGTCATCGTTTTACTGTTTAAGTGGGCGGGGCAAAACCTATTTGCTGTAATGTTAGGTGAAGCATTGTTCACTTTTTTGGATATTCTATTTAAAATATTGGCTATTAATAATAATTTTGAAATGAATTTTCAATCATGATTGTTTTTGCCTCAAAACAGATATGCAATTAAAAACTGGACCTGTTAAATGAACTGCAACTAGTAGAAAAACTTTACTGACAAAGTGAGATTAAATTTATATCAGGGCGGGTACTCATTGACAAAAGGTGTCAGAAAGGGGTGGAGCTGAGCAAAATTTTAAGTTCTTAGTAGTACTAATGTAACGAACCAGTATATATTTTTAAATTACTACAGTCTTATATCTGATTGGAAAATGTGGCAGTGACCTGTTAAAAGAAAATTTTAAATAGTGGTTGTAAAGTGATACAAGATGCTAAAATTTCAATAATATACATTGCTCATAAAATTCTGTATAATTATATAAAACAGCATAGAAAATGGAAATAACTAATAAATAATAAAAATAAAATAAATAGATTAAAGAAATTGAAGTTATGAAAAGAAAAAAAAACTATATACACAACATATATAAATATTAAATTAATCTAATGAGAGATTTATTAAATATACAAGATATTACAAAAAAGGGGCGTTTTAATCGACAAATATTGTTGTACAATGAAAAACAGTGTAGGAAATTTAAATATACAAATAACATAAACATATTAAAGAATTTAAATTTATATATATAAAAGAAATATATATATATATACAATGTATACAAATTTAATAGGAATCTAACGAGAGGCTTTAAATGATTGAAGATGCAATAAAAAATATGTTTTCAGCTACAAACATTAGTTTACCAGAGCTGCCAACTTCTACGCCTATTTAAATCACATAAACATGTTTGGAACCACAAAAAAATTTCAGTAAAATGTATGTCAAATGTATTCAATGGTATGTATTACTCCATATTGTTGATTATCTGCTAAAATTTCTGTTTCTGATGTATTTATTCGTCTTCAATTAGGCGTAGTAGTTGGCAGCCATGGTTTACTATGAAAAACACTGTAAAAAATTAAAATAACTAAAAATCATTACAAATAAAATAAACCGATTAAAAATAATCAAAGATATAAAAATAAAAAGAAATATATACACACATACACAAATGAATTATGTGAGGAATATAAATGATACAAGATCTTTTTGAAAAAGACGTTTTAAGTGACAGACATTGTTTCAAAAATTAAATACAGTTTTGAAAATTATGATAGAAGATTTAACTGAGTTAAATTTAATAAAAGTAAAATAAACAGTTTCAATTAAAATTACAAAAATAAGAATAATAAAATATACAACGTATTCAAATATTAAATGCATATATATTTTTTCTCCTGCTTAAAGTTTGACGAACAATAATATATGAAAGTTTAGTGTGAAAAATGTGCTTGAATTGTTTTGCACAGTTTTTTTTATATCTGGTGCAATTTTCGAAATTTGTTAGCCAATGTCTAGTTCTGCATTTAATCAGTTTCTGTATTTTGTTTTGATACTTGTGTAGGTGGGGAATCCAGCTTCTCACAGACATGTTTTTTAATATGGGAGTAAAATTAATTTTGCTCTGACAAGATTTTGTATTCGTCTGTTAAATGACACCAAAATTCAGTTCTACGCTTTCTTTGAAAAGAGATTTAAGACCATTTAAATCTCTTGAAAAGAGTCATTTAAAATCATTTTAACTTCTTCAGACCTGAAGTACACAAATGTTTACCTCCAATGTTTTCTTCATAAAAACTAAACTGTTCGATTTTTTTTTTTTTTCTATACAGCTGAATGTTTTTTGCTTTAAAACAAAACCAATAAATGTCAGCACTGATGAATATTACCTCATAAAATAAATTTTATTTTCACCCGAGCTTCGAAAAGTACCTTCAAGACATTGTGGCCAAGAAATATAGAAATATTCATGATTATTTAACTTAAATGATTTACCACAAAAAAATTTGAGGATTTGCTGATCGTCCATATTTGTAAACCTAAATTACCAGTCTAAGTACCGATTTCATAAAAATGACTCTTTCTGTCATCTATGGTATCATTTTGATTATGCAAAAACAATAAATATATATTTGTAAAGTTATTTTATGCTCAGGTCTGAAGAGGTTAATAAGAAGAAGCAACTTATATCAGCCTTTTCTACCCATTCAGACCAGAAGGTAAGTTTCCTCTTAAATTCTGACACTTTGGAGTTTGCATCAAAAACAGTAACCTTTCTCCTTGGAACGATAAATTCATTTCGTCTGTTTTACTAAAAATGTCCTCCACACATGCAAATTTACATTAACAATCTCAGGGGTCGCATCGTCCTTAAAATTTTCGCACTTTTCTACCAGTATTTTAAATCAAAAATCTTTGTGTCCGATTCCTTTAACATTTGCAATAAAATTCTATGATTAATATTGTCTTTTTAAAATTGTGGTAGGAAAATGGGAAAATTTTAGGGACGCTGCCACCCTTGCAATCTTTATCATTTAAAAACTTTCTTAATTGAGGGTTGTGATCTGTTAAAAAAAATTGTAACCTCTGTACGCAGCTTCAGCAAACATTCCAACACTTTTCCTCTTGATAGCCATCTTACTTCAGTATACACCAGCAGGGACTGATACAGGCTTCCCATATTTTCGTAAAGTAGTTTGAAAAATCTATTTTTAAGTGGTGTTGATTTTATAAAGTTTTTTTATGGCATCATTCAGAATTGTCATGAATTCAAGAGCTATTAAAACCAGAGGTAGCAAAAAAGAATTAAGTATAAATATGAATAGGCGGAGCTCCAAACTGTTCTGCCTTAACAAAAAAAAAAAAAAAAAAAAAAAAAAAAAAAAAAAAAAGAAAAGAAAAGAAACTGTTCTCTCTTTTGTCAGCAAGAAGAGGTACTAGCACTGGCGGGCCTTTTCTGTTTCGATTCAGTTTGTGCATTCTGTTCAGAATGTTATTTCTTGTAGCTTATTTTAAATCTAACTTTTAAAATATATTAATGCTGAAACATAAAATTAAACGCAGAAACATTATGCATCTAAATGCAGAAACATTATATTAAATACTGAATCATAAAATAAAGCAATTTAAACCAAAAAAATTATATAGAGAATAGAAACATATATAATGCAAATGTTTTGTCTTGAAACTGTTTGCATTAACGTTTTTCAACTCAGTAATGGATATATTAATTTCGACACACACACACACACACACACAAATTCCTGCATATTTTTGAAAATATTTCACTTAAAATATGCTAATTTCTTTCATGTTTTCTTTATTTTTCTGGAACACCGCGGAGCCCCTGGAAAGTTTAGGCGGAGCCCCAAGGGCTCCGCGGAGCACACTTTGGGAACCTCTGTTATAAATCAATGAAACAAATCCTTCATAAACATTTTCTTTCGTCAAAATTTGACGGGTTCTGCCTTGTTATAATAAAAAGGATATTTATAAGAGGCTGTCGTAAATCTGCATAATAATCTATATATATATTATACTAACGTATGTTGCACAAAAATAACGGTTATTTATTAATTGTTTAATGGCAAATGCCCAAATGACACTCATCCAGGAGGTGGTACATTTTGTTCAATTATGGAGTTATTTATTTTTATTTATTTTTTATTCTATTGGCTTAAAAAAATAAATAAAAATTATGAATTTTAAATGCTTCAGTTTCAAATTAAAGTAATGTTATTATAAATGAAATGTGTGAAAGGGTTATATTTTTAAATACATTTTAAATGAAATTAATGATGTAAAAAGAAAAAAAATGCCACGGGTACAATATTTGGCGATGCGCCTAGTTAGCATAAAAATACGGAGTACTTGATTGATCGGCACAGAAGTTATATATGCACCACATTGGCAAGATTTTTTTTTCTGATGCCAATTTGGCGAAAGCTTCGTTTTCAATACCAGTTACATTTATATTTTTAACTCTTTTCTATTATTTTAAAAATGAAGTAATAATAAATTAAAAAAAAAGTTTAATTAATAATTATAGAACAAAACAGTTTATATCATTTTTAAAAAGAAAATAAAAGTAAATAAACAGTTTATTAAAGAATAAATAACAATTGCCGAGTTATCCTGTGAGACACATTTACTTTTTTTTGTTGCAATTGCGCCAATGTGGTGCGCATTTGACATCTGTTTCTAATTCTTAAGCAAAATCTTCTTATTTGGCAAAAAAAAAAAAAAAAAAAAAAAAAAAAAAAATTGAACAATTAAAATTAATTATGAATAAAGGCAATATGATTTAATTCTTAGTACGCATTTAAGGGAGACCAAGCTAGTCGCAAGGGTGGCTAGTAAAATATGAATTGAAAGAAAATTATAACATGGACATAGACATTTCAACTGTCAAACGACGTCTAAACTTTTACGGTTTATATGGCAATAAAGCACAACAAAAGAAGTCTTTGTTATCTATTAAAGAATTGGAAGACTAGAGTTGTATTCGCAAAATGGCGTAAATCGTGGAGATGTGTAGAATGGATGCATGTTTTGAGGAGCGGTCAAACTAAGTTTAACACTAGAACGCCCGGAAATTTTACTCAAGTTTGACGTTAATATTTGTCACAAGAATTTTTAGTCAAAATTATTTAATTTATTTATTTAACGTAAATCATCATGCTTTAAATTTAACTCATTTCAAGAAAAAATTTCTCTCTCGAATTGAAATTTAATCATGTGGTTGGAGTCGAATCGACTCCTCTCGGGTATTCTAGTGTTCCATTAATGTCATTTGATGAATCAAGTACATTCGACGTCCTAAAAAAAAAAAAAAAAAAAAAAAAAAAAAAAAAAAAAAAAAATGTGATGTTGATACCAAGTACCAACTGTCAAACATTAAGGCGGCAATGTGATGATTTGGAGTTGTTTTTCACTCGGCGGAGATGGACCCTAATAGCTGTATCACACGGAGAAATATTTTTCGGCAAGCATTTTACAAAACACGATCGTTAATTTTGCTGCTTGTTCGGCAAACAAGTTTTTCAAACTTCTCGTCGGGTTATTTAATTTCTCGCTCCGCTCCTATTGGTGAGTTGATCAGCGCTGAATGAGTGACCAACATTTTCCTAGCAATGCGGGAAACGCTCGGTAAACAAGAATAGTGAGCAAAATTCTCCCCTACATCAAGGTCACGCAACTTTTGCTGACTGTAATGTTGTGTAGGGGAAAAAGTTTTGCGAAAAGGATCCGTGTGATGCCGCTATTAGTTCGAACAATGGAAATACGGATTGGTTTATGTATACTTTGCTTATGCATTAAATAATCATATGGTACCATATGCTAAACAAAACATGCCTGCTCAGTGCAGTGTTGGGCACGTTCACAAAATAAACGAACTAACTCAAACTCACGTTCAATTTCTGAAAAGTGATTTAAGTTCACGTTCAAATTCAAAAATTTTCAAACGAACTCGTTCAAATCAAACTCACTTGTAAAAGTGAACGAAGTTCACTAAAAAGTTCACTTTTTTTTATGTTTGGATATTATTGTCCAAATTTACAAAACTTTGTGAACTAATCATTTGATTATTCGATATGTAAGATAGAGGTATGCACGGGCGGAAATTTCCAGGCCCGATCCATAGAAAAAAATGTCCGGCCCGATATTAAAATAAAAATTTCGGCCCGAGCCCAGCCCGGCTCGTAGAGAAAATTTAGCGGTCCGACCCGGCCCGATATAATAGCTAAAATCAATGCTCGACCCGGCCCGATATAATAGCTAAAAACAAGGCCCTGCTTGGCCCGGCCCGGAAAAAAAGTTGAAATTTCGCACCGAACCCGGCCCGACCCCGAGTACATTTCTACAGGACATTGATATTTACCCTTACGGAAGAGTTCTGGCCAAAAAAACTTACCTTAATCTGTTTATAATCTCCATTTATGCAGAAGTGCCGTAGGCTGCGATGTTTATGCTTTTAATGAACCTTTTTTAGTTGTATGTAAATGTTTTAGCTATCATTAGTATTATTAATCCATCTTCCATGTTATGGAGATATAAAAATCTAAAAAATGATATATGGTAAAAGTAAAATCTTCTAAGATGAAACCGCATTGGAAAGAAAAAACTATAGCTATTTTCGGCGAAATTGTATACAGCCCAGGTCCGGTTCGGCACGACCCGAGTCTGCAGAAGAAGACTAGGATACTGCCCAGAGAAGTGATATCCAAACTTAACCCGTCCTGAGGCTCGTGTAGGCCTCTAAATGGCATTTGAAAAAGGGAAAAAATGCACTAAGGTCGGGAAAAATTTTAAATAAATTATGAAAAAATTGAACGTAAATTTGAACGTAAATTTCGTTCAAACTCGTCTATTTTTTGAGTTTCCGTTCAGTTCACGCTCGTTTATAAAAAAGTGAGCGAAGTTCAGTTCAAAGTTCACAAATAGTGAGCGAAACTCATGAGTTTTCGTTCAGTGAGCGCGTTCATACCCAACACTGACTCAGTGGTATTTTCAGGAGATAATGATCCGAAAGACAAATCCAAGTACATGAGAGATTTTATGAAGTCAAGATTCGAGAGTGGCAAAGCGAAAGTCCGAATTTGAACACCACAAAACATCTGTGGGAGGAATCAGATCGTACAGTAAGATGTCAAAATTATTTAAAAAGGCGCATGTATACGGTCTTAGCCAATTAAACAAGTTGGAAATTGCACGTGAAGCTTAGCAAATGAGGTGCGTTCGTACGTTAACGAAGTTTTAAAATATTCAGGTCTTGCTGATATAGTACAGCGTACTTTGGATACAGTATAGTGGTCGAAATCTTTGTGTTCCTGTAAATATGCAGGGAGTAATTTTTATTATACTTCATTAGCGTATATCTTATTCATAAAATGTGAAGCAGTTTAATACAATTAAAATAGCCCCCCCTCCAAACAATGTTTCCCCGTATAACATTATTTAGTGGAATACATTTGTGTGACACTGTAATTTAATAATAAATATTCTTTGCATCACAGATTGTATAAAATGTATTTTTAGTACATATATCATAGATTCATGTCAATTCTGTTATGTTCAAATGAGTGTAACACCATTAAAATGTATTTGGAACTGTTTTCCCCATTGATCGTAATGTAACGGAATACTTTTGATTGTCCCTGTAATTGATCTATCCATCCGATTTTCATAACATTTAAAATGACTCGACAAAATTATGTAATAAATATACGTTTTAAATTTCAAACGATTAAAATGCGTTTGAAACTTTTTTACCCATTGACCGTAATGTAACGGAATCCTTTTGATTGTCCCTGTAATTGATCTATCCATACGATTTTCATAAAATTTGAAATGACTCGACAAAATTATGTAATAAATGTACGTTTTAAATTTCAAACGATTAAAATGCATTTGAAACTTTTTTCCCCATTGACCGTAATGTAACGGAATCTTTTTGATTGTCCCTGTAATTGATCTATCCATCTGATTTTCATAAAATTTGAAATGACTCGACAAAATTATGTAATAAATTTACGTTTTAAATTTCAAACGATTAAAATGTGTTTGAAACTTTTTTACCCATTGACCGCAATGTAACGGAATCCTTTTGATTGTCCCTGTAATTGATCTATGCATCCGATTTTCATAACATTTGAAATGACTCGACAAAATTATGTAATAATTTTGTATTTTAAATTTCAAACGATTCGGTTGGATAGTTTTTGCGTTGTTATATGCGGACGGACAGACAGACAGACGGACAGACTGAGCGACAACAATAGGTGCTACGTATTTACATAATTACGAACGCATCTAAAAAGTGGAAGCAGATTCTTTTAGATTCACTATATGGCCAAAGGTGACAGGCCATTTGCGATTTTGTGAAAAATACATGAGGAATTATTCTGAAACTCCAGTTGTGTAAACAGAATAGTAGGGGAGAGTGGGGATACTTGAGCATAGGGGATGCTTGAGCCACCCCTATTATCTCTACAGTTGGTCAATTTTTCTTTTTTAAACTGGCAACATGGTAACATATTTATAGTTCTGAACATGTAAAAAAGAAATCACATACCTTGGTACCATTTTGAAAGTATGGTGATTAACCCTTTGAGCTCTGCTGGTAGAATTTTCTACCACATAATTTTAATTCTGGAATGTCACAACGACACCAGAAAATTCGACCAAATTTATTTGTAAAAGGTTTAATGCATTTTTTCGCGTATATTGTAAATCGGTTTTTTTCTTTGCAAAATACTGGTGCGAATGTGACATCGTGGCTCAAGTATCCCCTCCATGGGGATACTTGAGCCATGATGTAAAAGAAAAAGTAAAAATTTATTAGACATAGAAAAATAGTTCAAAATTAATTGAAAGTGGTTTTCAATTGAAGAAAAAATATCAAATTTTCATTTTCAATATTTTATTTTGTTCTAAGAAATTATAACAAATTAAATTTAAAAAATGGCTCAAGTATCCCCATCTTCCCCTACAGGTCATGTATTTCCGCGAGGAATTTTTCCCGAAATCCAGTACACTGTAAAAAAAAAAAAAAAAAAAAAAAAAAAAACAACTATAGGAACATTTCTCTTCTGAAGCGAAACGTTTAATTTCTGAAAATAAAATTAAGTTTCATTTTATTCCGTTTTGAATACGACGCATCTCAAAAACGATCGGAAATCTTTCTCATACTATCCGTATTTTCAACTTTTATCATTATTAACCCGTTAACAGTGTTGCCCGAACGATTCGGGCAAGAACATTTTACTTGCTTCGTTACTAGAAACTGTTTGATACCACTAATTTATAACTGGAAATTTATCTTTATTGATTGCCAAATATTTTTCGATTAAGTAAGGCAAATATTTTAATATGGAAAAAGTGGTGTTTAGGCTGTATTTTTTATTTATGTTGTCAAAAAAAAATAAAATAAATAAATAAATAAATAAAATAAAAATAAATAAATAAAATAAAAAAAAAATAAAAAAATAAAAAATAAATAAAAAAAATAATAAAATAAATAAAAAATAAATAAAATAAAATAAAAATAAAAAGTAACAGTTAAGGGGTTAAATGCAAACGTTTCGCTCAGTCGTGAAAAAAAAGTAAACCCCCCTACTAATTCTGAAATTAATTGTAATACAAGAAAGTTATAAAACATTTTAAATATTCGGTTCAAACTATGACTAGTAACGAGATTTCAAATAATTTTAAGGATAAGCTTTTGAATTTTAGGCATTCAAAATTTAGAGCTTCTATTCTTATATTATATTTTCATATTTTTATTAATATCTCACAATGTGCTTATTTTTGTGTGTGGTTATAGTACTAACAAGTTAGAAATTGCACGTCAAACGTGGCAAATGAGGTGCGTTCGTACTGTAATTTATTTTTTAAAGATTCAGAGATTAATGTATTAACTGTTAAACTCTTACGAAAAAATGTATGAATACAAACTTTGATACGATTATACATCTTATATTCAGTAATAAGAAAATAATATGATTTCATCTTAAATAGGATGTAATCAACATGGCAAACTTAAAATCATTACCTATCACCGGGATATCGTAAAAATGCGTAGCTTATTCAAAAACCAATTTTAAACTATTTTCATTCATACTTTGTAACTCTTACAGATTCTGTTGTATTACCCTATATATGAGGTACAGCAATTATACACACTGCGTAACATGCAAAAATATAGTTAAAAACTCATACCACAACTAAAAATGCACTTCCAGAAAATCTGTAACATACAGTATTTCTGGCACACTATAGTATCTGAAATTTTTTGTGAGTCCCTGTAAATACTGATATTCATATATGTAATAAATCTCAGCAACGTATATAAATTTCATTATAAATGAAATAATTTAACATGATTGAAATACTCCGAAAACAATGTTTTCCCATACATCATTATGTAACGGAATTCTTTTGTATAGTTCTGTAAATGAATAATAAATATTTTTTGCACTACATATTGCACAAAATGTATATTTTAGTACACTTCAGTAAATGTATATCAATTTTATCCTGTTTAAAAAGCTGTAACACCATTAAAATAAACTTGAAACAATTTTTTCCCATTGACCGTAATGTAATGGAATAGTCTTGATTTTCCCTGTAATCTAACTATACATCCGATTTTCATAAAATTTGATATGACTCTACAAAATTATGCAACAATTTTATATTTTAAATTTCAAATAATTCGGTTGGGTAGTTTTTGCTCTGTTATATGCGGACTGATGGACAGTCAGACAGACGGACTGACTGAACGACGACTATAGATGCTACGTATTTAGGTAATTACAAGCGCACCTACAAAGCCAAACATAAATACACAGAATTTGTAATTAAAAAATTATAATATAAATTATGAATTAAGAAATTAATATAAAAAATGTATGAATTGTAACCTACAATTTTTTTGGTAGATTACTATTCATTATGTTCTGTTTTATGCAAATTCTCAATTTCAAATTTTTCTTCTAAGAAATTTTTGAATTATGATTAAAAACATCAAAATGATGGTTTATGTGACTGTATATGATGTGCAAAAAAAAAAAAAAAAAAAAAAAAAAAAAAAAAAAAAGGGTAATTTGAGAAAATATATTTTATTCATTTTATTTAAACATTTGTGATGGCCATAGTCGAAACATATTAAGGTACAACACTAGTCACAGAAAAAGACCCGGATGAAAATGTAAAGTCTATGGAAGCGTTCTTTTCAAATATCTCGCTCTAATTTTAATATTTTTACACGATTTTTTTTTTTTTTTTTGCATAGGATAGCTGAGGACGATCTACAACCGGCCTAGTTTTTACTTTTTCGATTTTACTTTTTATATTTTTTATATTATGATAGTTTCAATTTTAGAACCGGTTTAAACCGGCTTTAAAATTTAAAAGTTTTTTTTTTATTTGAAACCAAAATAGAAAAAGTAAAAACTAGATCGGTTGTAGATCGTCCTCAGCTATCCTAAGCAAAAAAAAAAAAAAAAAAAAAAAAAAAAAAAAAATTCGTGTAAAAATATTAAAATTTGAGCGAGATATTTCAAGAAAAAAAAAAACGCTCCCGTAGACTTTACATTATCATCCGGGTCTTTTTTTGTGACTAGTGTTGCGCCTTAAGGAGTAAAATGGTCATATTGGCGAGAAATAATACATTAATAAAAGTGCATAGTAAAGTAAATAGAATTAACTACAGTATTTCAGCAATTTTGTAACGGATTTTAATTTGGGTACAGTCCCTAAAATAGGCTAATTTTAGAGTAATTATTTTCTCTTAAATTAATCGTACGTACCAAACACTAATCAGCATCAATTTATAGCAGGGACAAATTGAATACAAAATTTATTAAATTCTGTTGATTATTTGTTGAGATAGAGCGTTCAATCACAGATAGGCATTTTGCAGAAACATGTTTTTTGGAATCTCATGTAAATCCGTCGAAAACCGGAATTCCAAAATTTTCACGATTTTAATTTTTTTTCTTGTTGTAAAGATAAAAGAAAGCAAAAGTTGAGAGAAATACAGAGCGCGTATCTATAATGTAAATTCTGGTGAAAAACCAAATTAAGAGCATACACTAGTCACGCGGTAAAAGCCGAACGCTAATGATAAGTCTATGGGCGCAATCTTTTCAAATATCTCGTTGAAATTTTAATATTTTTACGTGATTTTTTTTGCACAAGATAGCTGAAGACGATCCACAACCGGCCTAGTTTTTACTTTTTCGATTTTGCTTATATATTTTTTATATTACGATAGTTTCAGTTTCAGAACCGGTTTAAACCGGTTTCGAAAATTAAAGTAATTTTTTTAAAAAATCTGAAAGCAAAACTGAAAATTTTAAAACTAGGCCGGTTGTGGATCGTCCTCAGCTATCTTGTGCAAAAAAAATCACGTAAAAATATTAAAATTTCAGCGAGATATTTGAAAAGATTGCGCCCATAGACTTATCATTAGCGTTCGGCTTTTACCGCGTGACTAGTGTATGCTCTTAACTTTAAAAAGAAAAAAAAAAGGGTTAGTCTAGGTCACGTGATCGAATATAAACAAATCAAATGACCGTATATGAAAATTTTTGACAACAATAATAAAAGAACAATTACAGTAACATAATATAGATGGCGCTACTATTAATATCAGTAGAATCCAGTGAATCTGTCAACCGTTTAGAAACCGGTCACATTGGTTAAGTCTGCTGAACGCGCTCATCATATCAGCTATTTTTAATCCTTTCATAAAATGCTGGGAAACAATTGTCTGCAAGGAGAAATAACAATGAATTTTCTAATTAAAATTGTGAAAAACTATAGAAATAACAGTTATGTCTTTAATTTTTGTGTAATTTGACAAGCTATAGGATAACATGACTAAAGTTAGGCATTTTATTGCATTAGATAATGGAAACACAATGCATTTGATGCTTCATGAATACTCCGTTAGTGTTTGCAGCTTGTCCCTAATAATTACGGCTTGTTAGTTTAGCGATTGTTATGAATATGCGAATGACAGATATTGCATATTAATGAATGATTTAGGCGTAGCATCGATTGGAAATTATTAATCAATCTGTAGCGTGAACAGATGATGCTATCTTTCTGAAAATTTCATTAGGATTTCACTGAGCTGATAAAAAGGCGATTGGCAGTTTTAACAGCTTCCCTTTCAAATTTTTAAAACAAGTAAGAAAAATCATGCGTTGAGCATAGATTATGAAGCACTTTCCAACACTTAATGAAATCTTTAACAAAACTTTGTTATTTAGGGAAATAATAGTGTATAGCCAAATATACCCAAATATGTATTCCAGTATATTAGAACAGCCCTGTATTTCATATGACAGTTCATATAATGGGAAAATTTAGCTTAGCAAGAAAATACCCAGTAGCTTTAAATTTCTTTTTCAGCAATTCATACTATTAGATGGAAACATACTTGAATACTTTTGTTCAGCCCTGTAGTTTACATTGTACCTTTATTACACGTCAGCATTAGGCTAAAATTTATTGTAAACTAAAACACTTTTAAAACAACTGAAATCACATTCTCATAAATCATCATTCATAGGCGTCCATGTACCGAATTCTTTGTGTGGCCCTGTATATCCCTTTATCTATATTCTGCAAACATTTCTCAGTAAATTGAATACAGCTCAGCGTAAAAATGCATAGCTTATTTAAGAACCACGTTTAAATAATTTACGCTCATATTCAGTAACGTTGGAGAGCTCTTTTGGGTAGCCCTGTATATCAACTATAACATTTATACACACCATATAATGTGCATATATTTAGAGAAATATAAACGCGAATATCATAATTAAAATGCACTTCATCCCTCCATCAGCCATCATCGGACACATATACGGTACTTCGGAAAGAATATACTATTTGAAATCTTTTGTATGGCCCTGTAAATGCTATATACTTCATATTATGCAAGACAGTAGCGTATAATTTATATTAAGCTTCAGTGACATATATCAATTTTATTATACATGAAAAAGCTTAATATATTTAAAATATGTCACACACAATTCCCCCTTTTACCATTATCTAATGGAATTCTTTTGTGTGGCCCTGTAAATGAATAATAGCTACATTTTCGCCTTATATTTTATAGAATGCATATTTTAATATGTTTGACAGGGTATAACATCTTTAAAATTCCTTTGAAACGATTTTTCCCCATACGCCGTAATGTAGTAGGAAACTTTTGATTCGCCCTGTAGATAAACTAATCATAATAGAAACTTCATTTTCAATAGGGTTCGTGCTAGGGTAAACGTCAATAACGTCCTAAAATTTCATGGCAATCCGAGTATATTAACGATTTTCCCCATAGGCCGTAATGGTTTGGTTTGGTTTATTTTTGTCGTCCGATTATCTACGCTAGGGATATAGGACCTGGGGGGAGTGCCCTTCGTGGGGGTCTTTCAAATATAGGCCGTAATATAATGGAAACTTTTGTTTCTCTCTGTAGATAAACTAATCATGGTAGATACTTCATTTTCAGTAGGGTTCGTGCTAGGGTAAACCTCAATAACTTCCTAAAATTTCATGGCAATCCGAGTATATTAACGATTTTTCCCCACAGGCCGTAATGTAATGGGAAACTTTTGATTCGCCCTGTAGATAAACTAATCATGGTAGAAACTTAATTTTCAATAGGACTTGTGCTAGGGTAAACGTCAATAACGTCCTAAAATTTCATGGCAATCCGAGTATATTAACGATTTTTCCCCATAGGCCGTAATGTAATGGGAAACTTTTGATTCTCTCTGTAGATAAACTAATCATGGTAGATACTTCATTTTCAATAGGATTCCTGCTAGGGTAAACCTCAATAACGTATAAAAATTTCATAGCAATCCGAGTATATTTACGGGAGTTAGAGCGCGGACAGACGGCCAGATGGCCAGACAAACCGAATGCATAAGCACTTTTCAACTTTGTTGGAAAGTGTTAATAAAAAGAATGAAAAAAAAATCACCTTTTTCAAAATTTTTAAATCACGTCAGCTTTTAATGTATATTAATGTATATTAACGAATGATTATATTTGAATACACTGTGATTATATTTGAATATATTGCATATTAATGAATGATTTAAGCGCAACCCCGATTGGAAATTATTAATCAATCTGCAGCGTGAACAGATGATGCTATCTTTCTGAAAATTTCATTAGGATTTCACTGATCTGATAAAAAGGCGATTGACATTCTTAACAACTTCCTTTATAAATTAAAAAATATAAAGTAAAAAACAAAATCACTTTTTTAAAAAATCACATCATTGCATTTCATCATTTGCATTTCCGATTACAAATCTTGGAAAAAGGCCAAAATATTAACTATAATTTATTATATTTATTAATGTATACTAACGAATGATTATATTTGGATATATTGTAAATTAAAGAATGATCATATTTGAATATACTGCATATTAATGAATAATTTAGGCTTAGCATCGATTGGAAATTATTAATCAATCTGCAGCGTGAACAAATGATGCTATCATTCTAAAAATTTCATTAGGATTTTACTGAGCTGATAAAGAGGCGATTGATATTTTTAACATCTTGTCTTATTAATAAAAAAAAAAAAATCCATTTTTTTTTTTTCGAAATCGCATTATTGTATTTCATCATTTGCATTTCAGATTACAAAACTGGGAAAAAAAATATGATCTATATAAATCATTATATGTATTAATGTATAATAACGAATGATTATATTTGAATTGTTTATTAGTGAATCATTTGGACGTAGCGTCGATTGGAAATGATTAATCAATCGGCAGTGTGATCGGATGACGATATCTCTCCGAAAATTTCATTACGATTTCTCTGAGCTAATAAAAAGGAGATTGGAATTTTTAACAGCTTCCTTTACCTATTCTTTTAAAAAAGAAATTGCAAAAAATATCACATTTTTTTGGAATAACATCATTGCATTTCAGATCACAAAGCTTGCAAAACTGACAATAAAATATTATTCATAATTTATTTTATTATGTACCGATATTTTCTTTCTTGAATGAAAATATCGGTGAAATCCATCAAGATCCAGTGAAGATCTTGATGGATCTCCACTAATCCAGTTTCCAGATAACAATATCCATCGGTTGGAAATTGTTAATAAATCTGCAGCATCAACAGATGATGCTATATTTCTGAAGATTTCATTAGGATTTTACTTTACTGATAAAAAAGCGATTGATATTTTTAATTCGTTGAAGAGCAATTAATAATGTCTTTGTAAAAATGATTTCTCGACGTAAAAAAAAAAAAAAAAAAAAAAAAGACAATTTTTTAATTTTTTGTCGCTCTAAGTTAAAAATATAAAATTTCGTTTATAGTTTCTGGTGAAAATGTCGTTTAAATTAGGAGGGATAAAATATATCTCACCGACCTTCAAATAGTGAACAGCTTCCCTTACCAATTTTTTTTTTAAATTGCAAAAAAAAAAAAAAAAAAAATTCATAATTTTTTTTTTTTTAAATGACATCATTGCATTTTATCATTTGCATTTCAGAATACAAACTTGCAAAACTGTCAATAAAATATTATCTATAATTTATTATATTAAGACTATTTTCTTTCTTATGAAGCTTCAAGTCGAGTGAAAACGTGATAAAGCAAATAGTAATGACAATTAATGCTAAATCCGAGTTTTCTCGGTATAAAAGTTATTGTAATGTATACGAATCCGAGATAACTTGGGATAATCAGGGAAGCGGTTAAATGAATTAGAACAGGAGTGTAAGAAGCAGAGAGCTCTTGATTTTTGACAAACATTATTTTTGAATAGTGAGATTTTTTTAAAAATTTTCTTTCAGAATTACTGTATTAAAATAACATGTATATCTATACAGGGTGAGTCATAATTAGCGAAACAATAGGCTATCTCCTTAACCCCTTAACGGTCATATTAAATTATGGTTTAAAAATTCAAATTCATTATTACCACCACTTTAAAAAAAGGAAAATATTCATCTTATTTAATGGCAAGTAAAACAATACCAGAATAAAATCAATTACATTATTTTAAAAAACTGGTGGTAATCAAACAATTCAGAATATAAGCCGTGAAGCTTGCAGCCCGTGAATGTCTCGGGCACGACAATTAAGTGGTTAAATATTGCCCTAGACCTAATACTTCCTATGTTAAAAATTCATTAAAAATGTGCCATATATAATGGCAGAAGTTGCAACTTCATGCGAGATCTATTTAAAAAAATACGAAAATTAAATATTTTAAAGCTCCCGTAGGGTAAAAATTCCAGTTAGACAAACTTAATTAAACACAAAAAATTTCATCTTCATATCTGTAAAACTAGCAGAGTTACAGCCTTTTAAATAATTCGTCAGGTTTTAAGGGATTAGACACAAGTGCGTGCAATTAAAAAAAAATGTTACTTTAAGAGTTTTAGGAAACATGCAAAAAATGTATTTATTAAGTTAGAATTTTGATTTTTTTTCTTTTTTGTCATGGTTAACCATAATAATTTGCAAACAAAATCACATTCCTTAGGATGTGATTTTGTTTGCAAATTATTCTTATAAATTTCTTATAAAGTTGAAAAAAATTAATTCATTAGTATTTTTATTTAAGTATAGTATTTTAAAACTGTTACTAGCAGGGGTGACCGAGCTCAACTCGGTCAAAATTAACTTTGTGTTCAACTCGATATAGTATTATTACTGTAAAACATGTTATTAATAATAGTATTATTTACAAAAACAATCAATAAGGTATGCACATGTTCATAAATTTTACTTTATTTTAAAATTTACAACGAAAGGACATCAATCCAAATCACTTTTTTTTGCTCGACTCTGATTAGTTTAACTATGCATCTCGAAGACTATTAAGAATGTATAAAAAATTTCTTCACATTATGAAAGACAATATTTTTTGCCACATATATCCAAATTTGGACACATTCTTTCATTTGGCGCCAAACATGTGTTTTGGTTTCGTAATCTTAATAGTCGATTTTTCGGCCAAATTTCGCCAGCATTTTGTCAAATATCGCCAACTTATTGGCTTTTGCCATAGACTCGTGATCCTGACCATTATTACCCAAATGATCCACTAATCACATGTGATCAAACATGTGACTTAGCTCAATGATCTTCAGGTAATCAAAAACAGTAGAGTATAAAATGAATCAAAATCATTTAAGCCATTTCTTAAGTAAAATTAGCTTGACAGCATTCAGCAATGAAGTGATATGACCCACTAATATAATTTTGTTTAATATGCAACTCAGCTCAATAGTCTTCTCGTGAGAAAAGACTTTCCGTTGCAAAATTTAGGTAAAATTGACTGAGTCGTTGTTATATATAATTAGAATGACCCAAACCCATTAAGACCTAAAACGAACCTCTAATTGAATAGTTACGTGCATGTGTCCTATCTCAATGGATTTCTTTTGCTGAAAACGATATAATAGAAAATATACTCAAAATGGTGAGAACAATTTTCTTGATAAAATTAGCATGACCCACAAATGACCCTTATATCGAAATCTCTTGAAAATATGACTTAGCTCATTAATTTTTGCGTGCCGAAAAACGTTAAATTACAAAATTTAGATAAAATCGATCGAGCCAATTTTTAGGTATAAATAGTTTGACCTGGACCCATTATAACGCAAAATGACTCATTAATCGAGTTTTCTCAAACATCTGACCTAACCCAATGATTTTCTTGTGTCCGAAAACAATAGAAGAAAAAATTTAGTCAAATTTGCGCGAGACATTGTCTAGATAAAATTAAAATAACCCAAAAGTGACCCACTGATCGAAATTTCTCGAACATGTTACCTAGCCCATTAGTTTTCTCGTGTATAAATAGTGTTACACTCAAAATTTCGTTAAACTCGATCCTGCCGATCTTTAAATATAAATAACTTGACCCAGACCATTTATGACCCATTAATCGAAATTTCTCGATCATGTGACCTAGCCCAATGATTTTCTCATGCCAAGAAATGTTGTATACAAAATTTCGTTAAAACTGATCCACATGTTTTTTAGATATAGCTTGACATAACCCGTTATGACCCATCATGACCCATAAATGACTCTTATAATCGAAATCTCTCAAACATGTGAGATAGCCCATTAATTTTCTCGTGTCAAAAAACTTACATACAAAATTTCATTAAATTTGATACTGTCGTACTTTAGATACAAATAACTTGACCCAGACCTTTTATGACCCAAAATGACCCAGTAATCGAAATTTCTCGAACTGAGACCTAGCCCAATGATTTTCTCGTGCCAAAAAAATGTTGTATACAAAATTTCGTTAAAATCGATCCACCTGTTCTTTAGGTATAGCTTGACCATGACCCATTATGACCCATCATGACCCACAACTGGCTCTTATAATCGAAATCTCTTGATCGTGTGACTTAGCCCATTAGCTTTCTCGTATCAAAAAACTGTTACAGGCAAAATTTCGATGAAATTGAATCTACCGTTCTTTAAATATAAATAGCTTGACCCAGACCCTTAATGACCCAATATGACCCATTAAATTTTTTTTCTCGAACATGTAACCTAGCCCAATGTTTTTCTCGTGCCTGAAAACCATATAATGCATTTTTTAGTCAAAATTGCGTGAGAAAATCTCTAAATAAAAATAGCATGACCCACAATGACCCCAAAAATGACCCACTAACCGAATTTTCTCGAACATGTTACCTAACCCAATGGTCTTCTTGTAATCCAAAACGATAAAATATAAAATTTGGTCAAAATCGTTAGAGCCGTTTTTTAGATAAAAATGGCTTGACCCATAATGACCCAAAAATGACCCACTAATCGAAATTTTTCGAACATGTGACCCAGCCCAATAGTTTTCTCGTGCCAAAAAACGATTGGATACAAAATTTCCTTAAAATCAATCCAGCCGTTCTCTAGATATAAATAACTTGATCCTGACCCATTATGACCCAAAATGACCCAATAATCGAATTTTCTCGAACATGTGACCTAGCCCAATGGTCTTCTCGTGCCCGAAAATGGTAAAATCCAAATTTTTGCGAAAATCGTTAGAGCCGTTTTTGAGATAAAATTTACCCACACACACACACACACACACACACACACAATTTTTGCTCGCATTATAGTATAAGATACAGTACCTGTCGCTTGATAAAATAAATGGCTAATAAAATCAGCCGTTTAATCTGATGAAAATGTGAAGACTGGAATCAAATCAATACAAATTGCTGTTAAAACTGCCGCTTTATAAGATCAGCATCGCTGGATAACAAACTCAACAAATTTCTTCAGCTGCAAAATATTTAGTGTAATCTCCACTGAAAATTTTTATTTTAGCTTAAATGTAAATAAAACAAACAAACAAAACAAAACAAACAAACAAACATACAAAAATACATGCATTTTTTCCAAAGATTATTAGTACAGTTGTAAATTTCAAAAATTACTGTTACAGCGATCACGATCACTTATACTTTTTTTTTCTGTAATTTTTAGCACTTTCCAACAAACTTGAAAAGTGCTTATGCTTTCGGTTTGTCTGTCCGTCTGGTCGGATGGCCGTCTGGCCGTTTGTGCGTGCTCTAAATCTCGTAAATACACTCAGATTGCTATGAAGTTTTTTGGACGTTATTAGGTTTACCCTAGCACGAGCCCTATTGTAAATGAAGTTTCTACGATGATTAATTTATTTACAGGGACAGTCAAAACTTTTCCATTACGTTACGGCCTATGGGGAAAAATCGTTTCAAATGAATTTTTAACGTTTATAGCACTTTCCAAAAGTTTGAAAAGTGCTTATTCATTGTTTGAAAAGTGCTTATGTATTCGGTTTGTCTGTCCGCCTGTCAGTCTATCCGTCTGTCCGAGCTCCAACACTTGTAAATATACTCGAATTGCCCTGAAATTTTTGTATGTTATTGACATTTACCCTAGCGCGAACCCTATTGAAAATGAAGTTTCTACCATGATTAGTTTATTTACAGGGAGAGTCAAAAAATTTCTATTACAATATGGCCTATGGGGAAAAATCGTTTCAAAGGCGTTTTAAACACGTTACACCCTGCCAAACATATTAAAATTTACATGCATTTAACAGGTGTACTAAAATATGCATTCTATAAAATGTGCCGTGAAATATAGCTAATATTCCTTTAGAGGCACACACAAAAGAATTCCGTTGCACAATGGTAAAGGGGGGGGGATAGTTTGCAACATTTTAAAAATATATTAAACTGTTTCATGTATAACAAAATTAATATATGTCACCGAGGCTTAATATAAATTATACGATACTGTCTTGCATAATATGAAGTACATTGCATTTACAGGAACACACAAAAGATTTCAAATAGTATATTACTTCCGACGGACTGTATATGTTTCCGATGATGGCTGATGGAGGGATGAAATGCATTTTAATTATGATACACGCATTTAAATTTCACTAAATCTTTGTACATTATAAGGGTGTGTATAAATGTTATGGTTAATATACAGGGCTATCCAAAAGAGCTCGCCAACGTTACTGAGTATGAGCGTAAATTACTTAAAGGTGGATCTTAAATAAGGTATACATTTTTACGCTGAACTGTATTCAATTTACACAGAAATGTTTTCAGAATATGGATAAAATGATATACTGGGCCACGCAAAAATTGTGTTATATGGACACCTATGAATGATAATTTATAACAATGTTATTTCAGTTGTTTTAAGAGTGTTTTAGTTTAAAATGAATTTTAGTTTCTTACTGGCGTGTAATAAAGGTACAAGGTAAACTACAGGGCTGAACAAAAGTTTTTAAGTATGTTTTCCATTTATTAGTACAAATTGCTCAAAAAGAAATTTTAAGCTTTTTTCTTGCTAAACTAAATTTTCCCATTTTATAATATGTATATCAACTGATAGATCAAATACAGGGCTGTATTGGAATGCATATTTGGCTATATACCCTTATTTCCCTAATTAACGAAGTTTTGTTAAAGATTTCATGAAGTGTTGGAAAGTACTTCATAATCTATACTTAACGCATGATTTTTCTTACTTGCTAAAAGAAAATTTAGTTCAGTTTGATTCAGTTTTGTTTCATTTGAAACCCGTAACGAGTAAGATGTCTAAGCGAAAGATTTTAGGCTTGAAAGAAAAGATTGAAATTTTAGAGAATTATGATAATTTACTGTAAATTGGTTAATATAGGAATATTTAATTGTGATTACAGGTATTAACTTAAAAAAAATAATAATAATAAAAAAACCCTTTGATTTTCTTATTTATTTTGTATTAATTTTGTAAGTAGTAAGTATTTATTAATTTTATATGTATGGTAGTTATTAAATTTTGAATGAATAATTATCTGACTTACATATAAAATAGTTAATCCTATTTGTTAACTTCATTAGATGCAACATTTCGCAATTTCTTTCCGAGTTTTCAGATTATTACTTTCGTTTTTGGGTTCGTAAATGTTCGCCAGGTATATAAATCAGCCGTTTATTAAAATCAATATGGTTCAGAACGAATATGATTTTATTAAGCGACGGTTGATGTAACTCCAAACATCATTTCCAAACATCCAAACATCAGATTTCATTTTTTTTTCATTTAATTAAAGAGAAAAATATAATTTCAGTTTTGTTTCAGAATTTCTTTAAAAAATATAATTTTTAAAAATATCAACAATATTGATTTAAAAAATTATATATCTTATTTTTTTAAAAATCGTATGTTCAAAAGTAAATATTTTTTCAAATTTAACAAAGCAAAATTAATGTAATAGATTAAATAAATATATAAAAATAAAAGACAAGTTCCAAGTTTGCACCTTATTTCTTTAATGATATTTGAGTTAATAATTTAAATATAAATAATGGTGGTTAAAAAAAAAAAAAAAAAAAAAAAAAAAAAAAAAAAAAAAAAAAAACGCATTTAAAGTTTTAAGCAAAGATTGTCTCCTAATAAAATGTTTAAGTGTTTTTTAAAAAATTGGGTGTGAAAAAATAACTCTTACCGTTTTCACTTCTTTTTTGTAGGGATGAGTGGGATAGAGTGGACCAGTTGTTTTTTCTCATTATGTATCATTCTAAAAATTCCATCAATCACAGGCAAGATGAAGCAATGGTAGCCCAACTTCAGTTGAAAAAAAATGTTGATCTGTATAAGCTTGCAATTCAATAAAGAAAAAGATTATTTCAAGAATCAAAAGTAAATTTGCTTCCCATACTTTTTATGCTTTCTGTTTATTAATGACTTGTTTATGCATATATGTAACAGTTTCCTTGTGTACGGAACATTATACTGTATATTATCCATTATTTTAACTAAGAATAAAAATAGTATTTTTGTTTAGACAAGAAGTTTAAAGCAAAACAAGAAAGTGGAGAGGAATTGAATATGCCTGTAAAGGGGAAATGGGACATGTCCAATTACCCCTTTTTTAATCAAATGAATATAAATTGCTAACATGCAAACACTTTTACAAGATAGTATTTTTGTTATAACTTTGATATATATTAATTTGCTTCAAAATGCAAATAAACTGAATCGATGATTTTTTAATGTCATCTGTGATTGTCAATTCTGAATTTTCATTCCAGTCATGAGAATAATAGAATTTTATATTGTGGCACATACATTATCAACCTAAAATCTTTGATTCTATATATAGCCGACAACAGACTATTTGTGTTTTTAACCGACTTCAAAAAAGGAGAGGAGGTTATCAATTCAACGTGTATGTAATTTTTTTTTATGCATGTTCACCGATTACTCCGAAACTATGTAACCGATTTCTGTTATTTTTGTTTTAAATGAAAGAGAATGCTCTCGAATTGGTGCCACTTCCGTTACACTGAAATTGGTTCAGTACTTTTTTAGTAATTAGGCAAAAACTAATGAAATTAGTGATTTTTTGTTAATTAAAAGTGTTGAATAAGTTTTCCGAACGGAGTGCAGACAGAATGGCCGAGCGGTCTAAGGCGCCGGATTTAAGCTCTGATCCTCGAAAAAAAAGCGAGCATGGGTTCGAACCCCACTCCTGCCATAATTTATATAAATGTATGATTTGCAATATTTTTTTCCGTATTACAATTTTTATTATTAACCTGCTTCAGAAAAGGAAGAGGAAGTTATCAATTCGACGCGTATGTATTTTTTTCCATGCATGTTCACTGATTACTCCGAAACTATCCAACCTATTAATTTGGTTTTTGTGTTAAATAAAAAAAGGATACTCTCGAATTGGTACCACTTCCATTTTATAGAAATTTGTTCAGTACATTTTTAGTAATTAGGCAAAAACTAATAAAATTGGTGATTTTTCGCTAATTAAAATTAACATGGACTTTGAATAAGCTCGCCAACTGGAGAGCAGTCAGGATGGCCGAGCGGTCTAAGGTGCCAGGTTTAAGCTCTGGTTCTCGAAAGAGAGCGTGGGTTCAAACCCCACTCATGACATAATTTACATCCATGTAGAATTTACAATATTTTTTCCACATTATAATTTTTATTATTAACCGACTTCAGAAAAGGAAGAGAAAGTTATCAATTCGACGCGTGTGTATTTTTTTTTCTATGTATGTTCACCGATTACTCCGAAACTATCCAACCGATTAATTTGGTTTTTGTGTTAAGTAAAAGAGGCTACTCTCTAAGTGGTACCACTTCCATTTCATTGAAATTGGTTTAGTACATTTTTAGTAATTAAGCAAAAACTAATAAAATTGGTGATTTTTCGCAAATTAAAAGTAACAAGGGCTTTGAATAAGCTTGCCGACTGGAGCGCAATCAGGATGACCGAGCGGTCCAAGGATCCAGATTTAAGCTCTTCTTCTGGAAAGAGAGCATGCGTTCGAACCCCGCTCCTGACAAAATTTACATCCATGTATGATTTAAAATATTTTTTCCGCATTATAATTTTTATTAACCGACTTCAAAAAATCGTTAATTTTTAACTAAAAAGATAAAAATAAAATTTTCTACCAAAAATTGAACCGACTTCAAAAACTACTGAAAAGTGATAAATAATTTTTGTACATAATAGTAATAAGATATTAAATTAAGAGTGTGGTATTTACCATGGGTATTATTATATTTATGTACATTAATTTGATTTTTTGGAGTCAGTGCCAGCCAAGCCAATTTCAAAATTAAAATTAAATATTCATTGCAAATCGTAAAAGAATAAAGTTACATTTTTAACTAAATATTAAATCGTAAAAAACTCGTAAGTACTCGGATGTGTGTCTATAGGAAAATTACATGTAACTTGGCTTGGCTGGCATCGACTCCAAAAAATCAAATTAATGCACATAAATATAATAATACGCATGGTAAGTACTACACTCTTAATTTAATATCTTATTACTATTATGTACAAAAATTATTTTTCACTTTGCAGTAGTTTTTGAAGTCGGTTCAATTTTTGGTAGAAAAATTTATATAGCTTTGTTTTATTGTTGTTCCAAACCTCCTGTTAGTGAGGAGGTATGGGACACATTTTGAAACTAACAATTTCTTTAATTATAAAATAGATTTTACATGTTATGTTTCCATATTGTTCAGAGAAATTAAAAAGTGCTTCACTTTGCACTCTATACATTAACATTTTTGTTTTGTGTCAAACAAAATTGATTTTCTCACTTTTGTAAAAAGTTTCCCGCAGCACCCCACTCTCCCTTACTATTTAAATGTCCTTCAGTTATTTAAAAGAATGCATTTCTAACATGCCAATTAGGAGTTTTTAATAATTTTAGCCTTCACAGTTTCAGGCTTTTTTATTGTCTCTGAGAGACTGTTAAAAAGAGTTTGCATTCTGGGATCGGTCCAGCCCAGGCCCCGGATCTTACTTTTTTCTGAAGACTTACATGTTTTTTCATTCCGAGCCGGGACTGTCTTCTTTCTTCCTAGGTCTGCACGGGGTAAATTTTGAGATGCGGTCTCGACACAACCCATATTAAAATCATCGTCTCTGACTGGTCTGATCCGTGCAAAAATAAGTAAAATTTGCTCAACCCAAACTTTTTTTGCAAAAAGTGCATATATTTTTAAATCGTCATTATTTTACAATAGAAACTTTAAACTTTATTTTTTATAAAGGATAGTAGAATTAAAGGAAAAATAAAAATAAAATACAGTAAAATCAGTGAAAACGAATCTGCTCCTGACGCAATACTAACTTGCACGGGAAAGATCCATATGCAAGGTGAATATGATAATATCTGAGAAAAAAAATAGATTGCATTTATACTTTCTAAGAAAGGAACTCGTCTATAGTGCATTTTTATCTTGCCCATGAGATTCCATCTTAAAAGAATTTACTGTATAGCAATCGATATTAAAGGAAAAGTGAAAAATTACGTATAAATAGAGATTCATTAATAAAACAAATATATCGCAGCTTTTTGCACTTTTTTAAAAGTAAAAATTATAAACATGAAAGAAGAAAAAGCCATAATAATTATTTTAGTCAGAAGTATCTTGCTTCGAAACAATTTTTACTCATATCGATGTAAAAAAAAAATGTAGAAATTCAGTAAGGCCGGACCGGGTCAGGTTACGCTATGATTTTAATTTGCATTTTTTTGGGCACTTGTTACAAATTTCAGTATGTGTGTGAGGGGGGGGGGGGGTACCTAACTGAAACTTTTTCCTCGGGCGCAATTTTCTCTTCGCATGCCGCTGCACACTACACGCTACTAAGTAGATTTGGTAAAGTTTCGTTTTTATTTCGAAATTTATGATTCTAAGCAAATCATCTCAGTAAGCAAAACGATCTCATTTCCACAAAACATATTTCAATATAACCATTATATTAGCAATATCAAGAGTCAAAAGTGTGCGTGTTTTGTCTTTTTAAATAATGTCCCATTGCACGAAAACATTAAAAAAAATTTCTTCCCTTGACTTACTTAAAAAAATGTGCAGGTAATGATTCAGCAATGCAATATCACACTGCATCTAAAAAAAAAGTCACGGAATGGACTATTTCTGTTTAAATAAATGCCCCCCTGATCTCTTTTGACTGATAAATAAAATAATGCACCCACATTCAAAAACTGGCACATCATTAAATTGTCCCAAGGCCCCCCTGCATATCATGTGACAGCCTTGACCAATCAAATATAGTATTTGAACACTGAATCGCTGCATATCCAATTGAGAATAAGCTTACGCAATTTTCGAGCCATCGATCTCTCGATTAGGCGCCCGGAGTCTGACTCTCTTTATCGCCTTTCTGGCGACAAATTTCTTCGATTGCGCTTTTATTCTTTTTCCAGTTCCCCTTTTCCATTCAGGATTGTGAGAAAGGAATTTTCCATTGGTGTTATTGATTAGTATAGAGGGGATATCAGAACTAGAGTCAGTGCTTTTTCTTCTTATTCTTTTTTTTCTCTTTTCTTTCTTTCTTTCTTTTTTTTTTCTTTTTTTTTTTTTTTTTTGTTAAAGGACGAGTTATTGAAATTCAAGCCGATAACTTATGTTTTTCTTGCTTGACAATTGTAAAATATTTTCTTTGTGTAACTATTTTATAGTGTAATAATTCAACAACGTTGTTGAATTATTAGCTGACTGAATTCGGATGACTAGTTTAATATTTCACTCTTTCATCGATTTTAACTTCTAATTTTTTTTTTTCACTAAAGTGTTTTAAACATGTTTCAAATCATAAATTTTAGCTAAAAAATAAATGTCTTAGTTGAGAATTATAAAATATCCTCTTAATGCAACTGTTTACTTTGTAATAATTCAACAATTTTGTTAAATTATTAGATGAGTAAATCCAAATCAATAGTTAAATTTTTCACTCTTCCATCGTTTTAACTTCTAAATTTTTCCGCTAAAGTCTTTTAAAAATAAATGTTAGATAATAAATAAATGTCTTGCTTGACAATTGTAAAAAAAATTCTTTATGCAACTATTTTACATAGTAATAATTTAACAACATTTTTGAATTTTTAGATGATTTGATTCGAAACAATAGTTTAATTTTTCAGTCTTCTATAGATGTTAATTTCTATTTTTTTCCGTTAAAGTCTTATAAAAATACTTCAAATAATAAATTTCAGATAAAAAATAAATGTCTTGCTAACAGTTGTAAAATATTCTTTTTATGCAACTACTTTAAAGTCTAATAATTCAACAACTTTGTTGAGTTATTAGATGACAAATTCGAATGACTAATTTAATTTTTCAGTCTTCTGTGGATGTTAATTTTTAATTATTTTCCGCTGAAGTCTTATAAACATGTTTCAAATAATAAATTTTAGATAAAAAATAAATGCCGGTACTACTTTGTTATCCCGTCGATCAATTTCGCCAAATTATACAAATTGACATAATTTTTATTTTAAATAACGAAAAAACAAATAATTAGTAGAATATTAATAAAAATATTAATAAAAAGTCGAAATAAAAATCACTTAATGACATTTTAAACACGTGAATTGTATTTAATGTCATTGAATGTGACATTCAGGATCATCCATTATTGGCATTTAATCTTATAGTTTGGCGAAAATTTTTTGGTCGACGGGATTACCTAGTAGTACCTAAATGCCTTGCCTAACAGTTGTAAAATACTCTCTTTATGCAACTATTTTACAATGTAGTAATTCAACAACTTTGTTGAATTATTAGATGACAGAATTCGAACGAATAATTTAATTTTTCTGTCTTCCATCGATGTTAAATTTTAATAACTTTCCTTTAAAGTCTTATAAACATGTTTCAAATAATAAATTTTAGATAAAAAATAAATGTCTCACTTGAGAATTGTAAAATATTCACTTTATGCAACTATTTTACCTTATAACAATTTAACAACTTCGTGGAATTATCAGATGACAGAATTCGAATGAATAATTTAATTTTTCAGTCTTCCATCGATGTTAATTTTTAATTATTTTCTGATGAAGTATTATAAACGTGTTCAAATAATAAATTTTACTTAAGAAATAAAATAAATATCGCACAGAAGCGAGATGTATAAAATAAATTTTCAGTTTAAAAACATGTAATTTGCCTTTGGGGGAAAAATAGGAAATTTGTAGCAGTACTTTAGTTATTTTGTTAGCCTTGTTAATTACTCGTTAGTCTCATTATTACTTTGTTTTGTTACATTGTTAATCACTTCATGGAATATTTTTATTTTACCGCCTTTGTTTTAATCAAGAGGTTCAAAGAGAAGAATAGCATATAATACCTTACGTTTCGGTATTTTTTTATTTTTCAGAAGAGGTTTTAAGAGGGCTCAGGGGTTGATCGATACGGAAAAACATGTAAACAGAGCTCTCGCTTTGAGTCCTTATAAAAACAAGTATTCAATGTAATTAATTTAAACTTTCTGAAATTTTAAAGGTGTGTTTGTAGTGTTATAAAATTGTAAAATGAAATACTTCAATGTAATATAATAAGAAATATAGCAAAATTTATGTAACACAATTTTACAATTTTCGAAAAAAAAATATGTATTATATCATTAACACCAAGATATCTTAACGTTGAACTGACATAAGAAACTAATTTTTGCTTTAAAATGATCCGGAAACTTTACTCTATAGAATGAATTAAGGATATAACTATCACTCGAAAACAACATTATTAAAAAAACTCTCAAATTTGAAAATTAAAAAAACTCCTAAAAAATACAATTTTTTTTTCTTTAAAAATACTCAAAATATTAAACTATCTAAACTAATTCATTCTATAGATAATGATTTTATATGCATGAAAAAAAAAAAAAAAAAAAAAAAAAAAAAAAAAAAAAGCCATTTCATTAAATAGTTTTTTTATATCTTGGTGTTGGTCGTCAAAAATCAAGTTTTGAGAAAACGTGACTTAAAGTTGAAATGATATGGGTGCGGCTATGAAAGTTGATACACAACTGCTTATAACTTCGTTAAAAATGCAAATATTTTCATACGGTTTTTTGCATTGAGTTCAGAATTAATTGAATAATAAAACTAGATCATAAAAAAATCGATTTTTTGAAAAGTTTTCAACCCCTGAGCCCCCTTAAATAAGAAATTATTAATTAAATTTTGAAACAATGCTTTTTTCCTTATTATTCTTTTTATGAAAATGTTAATGAAATTCATTGTAATTGTCATGTTTGATGCTTGACTACTGAATAATATATTATTTTGCGTTTCTGTTTCATTTAAACAACATATTTTACTGAATTATTTGAAATCAATAATTCAATTTGTTATAGTCTTGCATTTTAGAAGAAATTTTTTCTTGTTTATTATCGATTAATGAAGAGTGGAGTTTTGGATCGGGTCGATTTAGTTGATTTGAACCGAACCCTGTCAGGGTAGGTTTGGTTGACACTTTTTTTTTTTTTTTTTTTTTTTTTTTTTTTTTCAGTGCGGGTTGGGTTTGCGATCGATTTCGATGAGAATTTTGAATATTTTTGCTCGGCTTAGATTTAATCCGACATTTAAAAACAAACCTAAAACTTTTCCTATGAAAATCCCCATACGATTGAGTATTTATAAGTAATATATGTACTAATTTTTTTACAAAAAATATAAAATTGATATTAGAGATATAACAGCAGATTACCTTGCCATAACTATATTAAAATAGGAATTCATATTTCCATAGGTTTGGGCTCAAATATGTCGGATTTCAAGAGGATAATTTTTTTTTGTTGTATTCAAATTGGGTTGATTTTAAAAAGAATTTTCAGATTAGGTTCAGATACATCCTGATATGTGCAACACTCTAGTAAGGCCAACAGAATTAAACTAGAGTCAAACTTTTTCTTCTGGTTCTATTATTTTTGAGTAAGAATTATTGAAATTCAGGCCAATAATTTATTTATTTTTTAAATCTTTTTTGAAAATATAACTTCTATTTTTCATATTAAAAGGATTTTTGGTATTTGTAGTGAGAAATGTAAAAGATGTGTTAAATGTAGAAAATCTATAAGAATTTTCAATTAAAAAAAGTTTTCGCCAACATTTTGTAACACAGGAAACCTGGGTTGTTTTACAGAATGCAATAAATGTTTTGGATATGCGTAGGAGGGACCTCTTAAATATAACATGCTTAATAATTTTAACAGTTTGAATAAGGTAAGGAAATTTCATCTTACATGAAATCCAGGAAAATACCTCTCCAGTTTAGATTTCGTCTAAGGGGGCATATAATCCAAAAGCACATTTCACTTGAACATATTTCCTTTTTTCTTTCTAAAGTGTTATAAAAAAACCCCCCAAAAATTGTATCATTTGTATTTTATATTATTGTGTCATAAGCTTCCCTCAATCCCTTCGCGATGGGAGCCTTTTACGAAATTTTTAATGTTTTGTCACCGGTTTTTAAAAACAGAAATTTATGCCTTATTGAATCGAGAAAATGCTCCTATTTAATAAGACAAATTTTACAGTAAAATTTTGCTGGTGGGGATAAACGAGGATACTTAACCCCCTTAACTGGTTTGCCCGAACGCCGTTCGGGCAAGATGAATTTGTTTATTTCATCATTTAAAGCTTTTTGACACCACTATTATTTTAAAGTAAACTTTCATACTATTGAAAGGCGGAAATGTTTAGACTAAATTTTACGAATATTTTATTTAAATAATAGTGGTGTGAGTCCGCTATTTTTAATTTATTGAACGGAAAAGAATTAACCAGTTAACCCTTTCCGGCACGTCCAAAATGTCTAGTAAAATGAGTAATAATTGACTGACACCAGAATTCTCAGACGAATTTTTTAGATATTTTGAATTCCTTAATTTAAGCCTTTAATGTAAAAGCGAAATTTTTCTAATATATTATTGGTGCCGTTTGCAAGTTTGGAATTAAAATTAGGTATCCCAGACCGGGCACAGTGTGCCGGAAAGGGTTAAGGGGTTAGGCCTTTTTTCGGCCGGGTCAATCCATTTCAAGTGGTCCAGAAAATATTTTTTTGGTCGTTCGACCATTTTTAAAAAATCTGAAATTTTTTGTAGAACAACCCTAACATGACGGAAGTTCAAAATGACCGTTATTTTAATTTTACTATTTTTTGTTTGTGCATGGCGGCCATCTTTGTTTCATCGTGTTCAGCGATTTTCTCAGATACTAGGATACACAAAATTGTAAATATCTCGTCTTTTATTTTCCCAATTGAAATGGGGTTTGCAGCATTTTGTTCAGAATAAAATAGGCTAAATGTACGGTCGTAGAATAATTTTGAAAAATAAATTTTTACAGGTGAAATCTTAGCACAAAATTTAAGTTTTTTTTCCAAAATCTATCCGTTTGCAAGAGGAAATTTTTCATGTAAGGAAAACTGTCAACCTTACACAATTTTTTCTACAAATAGGTCCAAAGTGCGTGTACTCATACACCGAGTCCCAGATCTGGGAGTTGATTTTTCTTTGCGAAAAAAATTCCGAAATTCGTCAAAAATTTCAAAAATCGCACTTTTTAGGCTTTGATAACTCCGGTGGGGCACGAGATAAAAATCTGAAATTCTGGCCTTTAATAGTATTGTATAGTAGTGTTATGTACAAAAAATTTCAAGAAGGAGATTTAACTACAAGCTGAGATATGACATTAAAAATATGTGAAAACAATACTGCCAAACTATTGTAAACCTACTATGTAATTGTTCAACAAGACTGTCAACCTTGCACAACTTTTTCTACAAATAGGTCAAAAGTGCGTGTACTCATATGCCAAGTCCCAGATCTGGGAAATGATTTCTCTTTGCGAAAAAAATTCCGAAATTCGTCGAAAATTTCAAAAATCGCACAATTTAAGCTTTGATATCTCTGATGGAGCACGAGATAAAAATCTGAAATTCTGGCCTTTGATAGTATTGTATAGTAGTGTTATGTACAAAAAATTTCAAGAAGGAGATTTGACTACAAGCTGAGATACGGTGATTAAAAAATATTAAGAAATGCTATTACGAGTACATTAGGAGAAATGAGATTAGTCTCTTTTATTAGATTATTTACGTAGAAAATATCGTTTGTTGAAAACAGTCAAGTAATAAACATTTAATGTACAAAGATACTATATATGCTCAACAAAGAGATTAACAATATTTACGAGAGATGTTATGAGTTCGACCAGTTACTGTTGTCAGTCCATCAGGCTATTCTTTCTCAAAATTTTATTTGAAGCCCCCCAAGTCTTGTCATCCCTTGTTAACTTGAATGAAATTCTCTAGGTTTAATAATTGAAACCATGTCAACTCGATCACTTGCAATCCATTGTCTGTAATTTACTTTTCCTGAAATGTGTTCCGAGTAAAATTGTTGCAATAGCATTTCTAGTAGGTTTGTTCATCTGGACAAATAGTGTATTGGCTTAGCATACATACTGAATTGTTTAAATCACACAGAAGCATTTGAAGAAGATATTTGTAATTAACATTTAACTTTGTAACATAAATAATTAATTTAAAATTTTGGAGGTATGAACAATTACATAGGTTACAATAGTTTGGCAGTATTGTTTTCACATATTGTCCACGTCATATCTCAGCTTGTAGTCAAATCTCCTTCTTGAAATTTTTTGTACATAACACTACAACACAATACTATCAAAGGCCAGAATTTCAGATTTTTATCTCGTGCTCCACCAGAGATATCAAAGCCTAAAAAGTGCGATTTTTGAAATTTTTGACGAATTTCGGAATTTTTTTCGCAAAGAGAAATCAACTCCCAGATCTGGGACTTGGTGTATGAGTACACGCACTTTTGACCTATTTGTAGAAAAAAATTGTGCAAGGTTGACAGTCTTGTTGAACAATTACATAGTAAATTTACAATAGTTTGGCAGTATTGTTTTCACATATTGTCCATGTCATATCTCAGCTTGTAGTCAAATCTCCTTTTTGAAATTTTTTGTACATAATGCTACTACACAATACTATCATAGGCCAAAATTTCAGATTTTTATCTCGTGCCCCACCAGAGATATCAAAGCCTAAAAAGTGCGATTTTTGAAATTTTTGACGAATTTCGGAATTTTTTTTGCAAAGAGAAATCAACTCCCAGATCTGGGACTTGGTGTATGAGTACACGCACTTTGGACCTATTTCTAGAAAAAATTGTGTAAGGTTGACAGTTTCCCTTGCATGAAAATTTTCCTCTTGCAAACGGATAGATTTTGGAAAAAATCGTAAATTTTGTGCTAAAATTTCACCTGTAAAAATTTATTTTTCAAAATTTTTCTACCACTGTATATTTAGCCTATTTTATTCTGAATAAAATGCTGCAAACCCCATTTCAATTGGGAAAATAGAAGACGAGATATTTACAATTTTGTGTATCTTAGTATCCGTGAAAATCGCTGCACATGATGAAACAAAGATGGCCGCCAAGCATAAATAAAAAATAGTAGAATTAAAATAATGGTCATTTTGAACTTCCATCATGTTAGGGTTGTTGTACAAAAAATTTCAGATTTTTTAAAAATAGTCGAGCGACCAGTGCTGGACCACTTGAAATGGATTGACCCGGCCGAATATGTGTCCCTCGTCCTCTAGGGGTTAATGACGAAGTAGATCTTTTTCAATTTATGAAGATTTAATTCTTGGTTATTTTAACTATGAAAAATATATATATATATATAGAAGAAACGCTCTTCCCTTACATATATCGATACTACATTTTAGAGTGAGAGCGTAGAGCAGAATGATGATACAAAGTTCACTTCATACAAGGCTAAGAAATACGCACATTAGAAGGTGCGGCATCCACAAGGAATTTATTAAGACAACAGATATACATCTACACAATAGATGCTTGGAAATAAAAGGTTAGTACAGTAATTTAAGGAAAATGAATGTCTTGATTATTTGGGTCCTGTTTGAAACATAAAAGTTTTTTTTATAGTTTCTAGGGATTTTCATTCATTATAGGCTGAATCCCCTAGCATAAATATATAAAGGATCATATTCAAGCGTCAATGCATGTCTCTGAAACGTCGGTTTAAAATTTAAAAGAATATTACTATTACAATTTGTCTAAGTAACATAACGATAGGAATATTTTTACAATAGGCATATACCGGGTTTCCCAAAAAGGACTGATGGATTTTAAAATTCAATAACTTGCAAACGGTGATAGCTATTGAAAAATTTTTTTGCAAGAGGGTTATGTATAATGTCAGGAGTTTTTTTTTTTTTTTTTTAACCGTAATTCTTGATTTTAGTTCGAATTTCAAATAATAGATTGCTCTGACGGCTATTGAAGGCCAGGTGATCAATGTTGAGTGAGGTCAATTTCGGCGTCGACCTGGCCTTCAATTGCCGCCAGCGCCATCTATTGTTTGAAATTCGAACTAAAATCAAGAATTACGGTAAAAAATCTTCTGACATAATACACAACCCTCCTGGAAAAAAATTTTCAATAGCTGTCACCGTTTGCAAGTTATTGAATTTTAAAATCCATCAGTCATTTCACCCGGTAGGATAGATTTGGTGAAGATGCCATAGTTTTTGATTTAATTGCTTTAAAAATTGTCTGTTGATTTTATTTGTTATTTATCGATTTCTTGTTAAAGTTTGTACTCTTATGCATATCATTAAAACACATTTCATTTTACAAATATTGTAGAAAGCATCGAAAATTTTGGTTTCATATATACTTGCATTTCGGCACCTTACCCAAAGTATGGGTAGAATGGCCAACGAGAAGAATGTATGCTTGATTTCACATGTAGTATTAAAATTTTCCAGTTCGTCAATTTTTAACACATAAAATATTAAATTAAGCATATATTTTATAAATATTTTGAAAACTAAGAAAAAAGTGATATCGCCGAAATAAGAACTTAAAAGTATTATTTTCCTGAAGAGATATTTTGACTATATCAAACGCCCATAGGTTTAACATTACGGAGGGGAATTCAGAAAGTGAGTGATCAGCAACCTAAAGAAAGTCGCATAAGGTTTTTAGGTACTTCTAGGTTATCCAGTCGATCAATTTCGCCAAATTATACAAATCGCCAAACTAATAGCCAAATTATACATGTTGACATAATTTTTATTTTAAATAACGAAAAAAAACCAAATAATTAGTAGAATATTAATAAAAATATTAATAAAAAGTCGAAAAAAATCACTTAATGACATTTTAAACACGTGAATCGCGTTTAATGTCATTGAATGTGACATTCACGATCATCCATTATTGGCATTTAATCTTATAGTTTGGCGATAATTTTTTGGTCGACGGGATAACCTAGAAGTACCGGTTTTTATTTTTCATTTTATTCTTAGCAAAATACAAAAATTATATTAGAATGCCAAAACGAAATATTTTACGTCACAAAATCTTTCATACGTTTTATTATTTTTTTAATACCTTTTTTTGTTTTTGATTCTGTCTAGTGTATTCCATTCATTGTTAACTTTTTCCCCTATCTTAAAGGCAATTAAGATATAAAAATTAATTGAATTGTTTTTACACAATTAATAAAGATTAATTTTCTCAACTATCTAAAATGCTTTATTTTTTAATTAAATTATATTTCTTAGTTCTATTTAATAAGTATTTTTTTGTGAATGCAATTTCTTTTTTAAGATAATTCAATTAATAATGCAGAAGTTATTTCATTTAATTTAACAATGAAATCAAATTAACATGTCTGATTATTCTAAAAGTCCTAATAACTATTAATGATTTTTTTGTTGTTTTTTCTTTTTCCGTATTTTTGTGAATATTAGCTGCATTAAAAATGTACGATTATATTATTGTAATGATCCAGTATAGCGCATATTTATTTGTTTTGAAGAGGAACGTTGGATATTACGAAAAAGAAAAAATATTTTTTATAAAAATGGTATAAGTAAAGAAAGAAAATAGATGCATGTTATTTTTTAATTTGGATGGATATATCTTTTAAATATATATACAAGGGGAGTGTAAATTGTTTTGAAAAAAATCAGAGGATTGATAGAAGCATCCAGAGACTGTGCTCGGGCAGCTCGTTCATTGACGCACATGAGCACGTGAACCCTTAAAGGAAATTGAAGAAATAATTTAACAAATAACATAAAACAATTATATAAAAAATTATAACTTTTTGTCAATCTCCGGTTCGAGGATCATTTACTCTGGCTCTCCCCCCACCTCCATTTCTTTAGATATATCCATAACAACCCCTTATTGAAGAAAATTCCAAAGTTTTCAACATCGAGCGCCAAGTTTTTTCTTGATAGCATGTGCGACCGGTTAAATGCTCTTCAAATTAAGCTTATGTGGCTGGCAACGAGAGAGAAAATGACCAGGGAGACTCTTCGATTAGAGTTTTCTGTTCGCACAGCCTCCAACGTACGGGAGCATTGCATTTTTAACAGTAATTTTTTTTACGTTTTCATTTTACTTGTGATTTGAATATTAAATTGGATATTTATTTTAATAATTCTTAATAATTTTAGTAATTCTCAGTCATTTTAATAATTATAAATATATTTATGCGATACTTTTTCAGATTTTTATATTTCATATTTCCTTGTATTTTTATATTACATTTTCCTCCTATTTTTGTAAGATTCTTGATGTCACTAATAAGCATACTCACGCCAATCTCATGAGGTTTTTATTTTTTATTTTATCTTAAATGAAATACAAAAATTCTACTGGAACGCAAAACGAATTATTTCACGTCACAAAAGCTTTCATATGTTTTATTATTTTTTTATACCTTCCTTTGTTTCGGATTTTGTACTAGTGCATTCAATTCATTGCTAACTTTTCTTCCTATCTTAAAGGCAATTACGATATAAAAATTAATTCCCTAATTTTTTTGTTATTCCCTCGTTTTTACGAAATTAATAAAGATTAATTTTCTCAACTATCTAAAATGCGTTAGCTTTCAATTAAATTATATATTTCTTAGTTCTCTTTAATAAGTATTTTTTAGAATGCAATTTCTTTTGTTAAGATGATTCATTTAATAATACAGAAATTATTTCATTTAATTTAACAATGAAATCAAATTAACATGTCTGTTTGTACTAAAATTCCTAATATTTATTAATGATTTTTCTTGTAGTTTCTTTTCTTTTTTCGTGTTTTTGTGAATATTAGCTGCATTAAAAATGCACGATTATATTATTGTAATGATCTAGTGTAGCGCATATTTATTTGTTGTGAAGAGGGACGTTGGGTATTACGAAAAAGAAAAAATATTTTTTTTAAAATGATATGAGCGAAGAAAGAAATTAGATGCATGTTTTTTTTATTTGTATGTGTTTATCTTTTAAATATATATACAGGGTGAGTGTAAATTGTTTTGGAAAAATCAGAGGGATGATAGTGCGCATCCAGATTCATTGGCGGCTTGTTAATTGGCGCATATGGGCACGCAAACCTGCAAAGGAAATTGATGAAATAATTTAACAAATTAAATAAAACAATTATAACTTTTTGTCAATCTCCAATTCGAGGATCATTCACTCACGTCCCCCCCCCTCCTTCCCTCCATTTCTTTAGATACATTCATAACAAATCCTTACTGAAGAAAATTCAAAAGTTTTCAAGATCAAATGAGCTTAGTCTTTTCTTGATAGCACGTGCGATCGGAAAAATGCTCTTCAAATTATGCCTATGCGGCCAGGAACGGGAGAGACGAAAGCCAGGAATCTCTCAGTTAGAGCTTTCTGTTCGCACAACGTTCAACGAGTGGGAGCATTGCATTTTTAGCGGTAATTTGAGCGTTTGCCCTTCAATTTTTAACGGGCAACAGCTTTGTATGATGAAAAACAGCCTGATCCTTTAAATAAGCGGGGTTATCTCTTTGATAGTTAGAAAATTAAGGGCAATCCATATATTCTTACAGTTCAAGCCCATCTTTTTGCGAAATTACGGTGCAACCCCATATAGTCCAAGAGCCGACCGCACAAAACCTTAAGTCATCCAGCACAAGAAAAAATCCTTTATATTATGGAAGAGTAGTCATAGGAGAATCTAATGATCCATGTCTGCCGGAAGCGAAGTGGTGCATAAACCAAAAATGAATAGTACTAGTGGTTGACTCGTAGACTTAGCAGTTTGTTTTCCTGTACCCAGTTTTCCGTGTTTTCATACTTTTGATTGTAAGGCAAACGCAATGATAGACCTAAGAGTGAGCCACTAGTCGTATTAATTTTTGACTTATGCACCACTTCACTTCGGGCAGACATAGATCATTAGATTCCCCTATTACTACTCTTCCATAAAATAAAGGATTTTCTCTTGTGCTCGATGGCTTAGGGTTTTGTGCGGTCGGCTCTTGGACTAATACATTTTCCTCCGCTAGAGTGTAACCCTTTATTTTAGTCATGTCTCGAAAAATAATGTCACTTAACCGTAACGTACTTTTTAACCCGCCAAAACAGCGATTCTGTGCCGATTATCTAACGTGCTATAGAACAGTAAGTAAAGTGTAAATGTGTTTTAAAAAGCATTATTTCTTGTTTTGCGGGATGCACAAAATGATAGATATGGACTTTTCTTTACGGAGTGTGACTGGAATCTCTGCTGCCGGCCTCTGCCCGTAATTTTACAGGAATATTTTTAACAGTGTAAAGATGATAGACCATTAGACGAGAAGATTGGAATGGAATAATGGTTATTTTTAAGATATAAATGAGTGCTAAGAATGTATTCTAAAAAACTTAAAACTTCAAATGAAAACTGATATGAGTGTAAATATTTCAAAGTGCATTTTAAATTATTATTTATTCAGAATTACTTCGGTTCTTCCTATTAATTTAATTCTTATTTTTATCTAATGCAGTATTATAATGAAATTTAGTGAAATCGTAAATTCATTATTCATTTTTTAATTATTCCTAACAATTTAAATTTCTAATAAAAATAGACAAACAAGTACAGTAAAACCCGATAATTCGGATTAATTGAGACCAGAACCAGACCCAATCCGGATTATTCGGGAAAAAAAATGAAATAAAATAACATACTTACAGAAAATCCCCTTTATGTTAAACTTACTGAATATATACAGACAGTGAAAATGTTTACTTTGTAATAAAAAAGTTTGTAATTTTCTCCTGTGCCAGTTTTCTATATCTTTTGCGGGCCGTACGGTCACGCATCCGCGTGAGCATAAGGAGTTCGTTGGGTGTAGTCTCCACCTGATGTTCAAAATAAACCATTATAGGGACTATTTTACCTTGCTTTCTTACAATGTTCTAAGAAAAAAATTATTGTGCAGTGATTTTTTGATGACATTTCTAAGTGGCTTAAATAGAAAAATTAGAATTGCCATTGTTGTTTCGTTGAAAGATAACACCAAAGAGTTTAAATAAGAAAGCTTAAGGTATTCTTCCGAAAAAAATTCAGAAAAAGTTTTTTTATTCAGAATACGACGATGAAATAAGTTAATGTTATGGAAATTATCCAATCGCTTCTCAAACTTGAAAAAAAAAATGACCAAACCAAACCAATCCGGATTATCCGGAGATCCAGATTAACGGGGTCCGAATTAACGAGGTTCTACAGTACTTGGTATATTTCAACTGTTATGCTATGAAATCCGCAGGATTTCTTTTGTACATAATAAACAATCTTTTATAAAAATAGTAAAACTACTGAAAAAAAAAAATATAAATCCTAAGCTCAAGTTTGAGAGAATTAGAAGAAAGAAAAACTGATAACAATACAATTGCTTTATAAATGTATTGATAAACAAGACGCAATTTCTAAAATTCAATAAAATAAAATATCTACAGTTTATGATAACACAAATTAAACAATTAAAAATATTTAAATAAATTGAGCATAACTAAACAGAAAAAGCGATTCATACAAAGCGAGAAACACTGTGTTGGATTACCAGCGACATAAAATGATGCAACAGATAACACATAAACAATACGAATTGAATATTTTCAGCTGAGCGAAAAAATTGCCCAGGCCGGGAATCGAACCCGGATAGCCAATGCTTTACCTGTTAAGCTATCTGGGCGATAGCCGGCTCGGATTTTTCGCTCAGATAACCTTATTGGCCATAACATCTGGTCTATCATTTGAGACTGCTCGGCAGAATAAACCGCAGGTAATGGAACTCCATATAACGATGGATACGTAGAATTCAATTTTTTCGCTCAGCTGGAAATATTCAATTCGTATGATAACTTTACCAATCAGTTTGATTGTGTTAAAATAATAGTACATAAACAATATTCCTATTAAATTTGTAGAAAGTTTCCGAATATATAAGTAATGGATGAAAAATGTATTAATAGAAAGACATAAAGAGATAAATTGAACACGCATACACAAAAAATTCCTTTTATGTATAGTTACGATATAAAAAAAAATAAAGTTAGTCATGTACTTCAACACTGATGTTTTATAGATACTAAAAAATTGTTATTGTCTCGGTAGTTTTTTTATCCCATGAAAAACTTAAGATTTAGTAGACATAAAAGAGGCTTTTTTTTGTTACGCATTCAGTAATCCACTACTTTTTATGATCTAAGTTATAAACGCATGTAATGAAAAAGTATAAAGTATTTAAAAATCTCAAAAGAGATTTTACTGTTATTTTATCCCATAAAATACTGAATTCGTTAAAGGGTAATTATAACATTTTGATAAAAATATCCAATTTATCCTCTTTGATATTTTCATATTTGATATTTTCTTGTGGTTATTAGTGCAAACTTTTTGTTTTTTTTTAATAACCGTATTTAAGCCGATGCTATACAGGGTGATTCAAAAAAATGTAGACAAATTGATATGACCAATCAGGCATACAACAAGGATAAAAAATCACACAGGAACATAGGGCCGAAAACCACTTATTGAGTCACAAATACAGGGTGTTTCATCCTAACTCAGTTTAGGTTGACGGTAATAAATTTCAGAAAACTGAAGTATATTATAATAAAATATTTAACAGACATTCTCACCTTTGTTTTAAATGTGATAACACCAAAAAAAAGTGTTAGAAGTTTGCATTATGCGCACCAGCAATATGCACTTAGCACCTCACATTTTGGACTGCGATAATCAGTTTATACGGTGTCATCAGTTGCTTGAGCAATTTGTTTTTCCAGATTTTTTCTTAACGTAATCACATTTCACACAAAATAAGGTACATATCATTGCATTTTCATTACAATATTTATATTTTTCTCGAAATTATTACTTTCAAACCGGGTGTAGCTAGAATGAAACACCCTGTATTTGTGACTCAATTAATAGCTTGCGACCCTATGTTCCTATGTGATTTTTTATGCTTGTTGTATGCTTGATTTGTCATATCATTGTGTCCACGTTATTTTGAATCACCCTGTTTAGAGTGTCCATTATTAATGGTGTCTGATGTCTTATTCTTAAACCGTTAGGTATAGACAAATAGTACTGATTTAAAAAAATGTTTAAGGGGACACAGGACTTTTGAATTTATCGAAAAGATCGAAACATCGTCTTTTTCAAGTACCCAAAACATAAATAACATGCAATTAAGATGTCCCCCCCCCCTTTTCTACCAAAGTATATATTTTTAGATGTATTATCCAGAAAGAAAAATGTTATAAAGTATAACGTCAAAAATCTGGCATCATCGGGATTGAGACTATGCCGGATTTTTGAAGGAGCATCAAAAGTAGTAACTAGAAATATAATAAAGAATATTGCCCAGTTAAACTGATGGCATTGAGCTCACAGGCTACAAATACTAATTGTACATTAAAGCCTTATATTTTCAAGGGTTAATTCCGTTCGAAAAAAAATTAAGAAGGGGAAACAGCTCTCCCCTTTCCTCTTTTTTTATACTTAATCATTGAACCTCCTATACTATCAAAGACATGCTTTATCATATAAAAAATCTATATCCAAAATTCAAAGCAAATGAGATAATTCTTAATAAAAATCCATTTAGCATTTATATAATTTAAAAGGAGTTATCCCCCTCTTTTATGCTTAACCATTAAACCCCAAAACTATTCAGAGATTTGAACGAAATCTGAAAATTCTGCTTGAAAAACCAATTTATATAAATTAAGGGGGGGGAATTAGAACCCCTGTTCCCCCTATTTATACTTATTCAATGAATACCTAATAACAGTCACGGAATCGCCTCATCAGAATGATCCTAATCTAAATTTTGAACGAAAACTTAATTCTGCATGAAAATCCCATTTATATCAACTAAGGGGGGGGGGGCATGAGCGCCCCGTTCCCCCTCTTATACATATCGTATGAACTCCAAAAACTAATCAGGGAAGCGCCTTGTCAGGATATACCTACATACAAAATTTCAAGTGGATCGGATATTTTTATCACGAGTTATCGCATTACGCACGAACGCACGTACGAACGTACATACAGAACGGACGGGCACATAAGCTCTCAGGCTATGATAGCCTGTGAGCTAAAAAGTAGTATTATATTCTCAATGATACCTTTAGCCATAATTGTCTGAGCGAAGCGAAGTCTTTATACTCAGAGATACATAACGATATTAAAATTCAAAAAAATTCTTTCGTCAAGCAAATCTCAAAAAGTACTTGTCGGATTTTGTTTCTGTTTGTACCAATAGGTACCTATGAAGGTAATCTGGTGAATGCACCTACTTTTAAAAATTAATTCCAAATAGTTTAAAAGTTATATTAAAAAAACTGATAAAAAAGCACAATTTATGTGCATACGTCACAGAAATTTGGTGAGCGTGATTTTCACAGGCTGGACATTTTCGTAGATAACCGAATCAAGGCCCCCTTATCATAATATCAAGGCCTCGCATTCAGGAGAAAATCTATTGTTGAAATTGTCCCTATAATTGCCAACTTATTATATGACTTTGTCTCGTATGTAACGCCACCTGGTGCATACTACTGCTAATAATCCCATAGGAAATAATGGAAAACATTTCAGTTTCTAACATTAGATGGCTCTACCAACGTGAAAATCATGTAGTTCAGCGCCCCCTGTACTGCAGTCAAAGGAAACTTGGTGAATGACAAGTCTTTATATTATGATAAGTTAGCCTTGAACCGAATCAGTACATGGAGTAAATAGTAATCATTTTCGCACTCAGAAATATTGAATGCAATAAAGCATTTTAAAATTTAATCATGCAGGAAAATAAAACTGTTATTTTTTTATATTAAAAAATGTCATAAAAACTTTGATTTTGAGATTTTGTGATAATCTCTTAACAGCACTTTTTGATCGCTAAAAGAATGTTTTACATATTTCGCGTGTGAAAATTAGAAACAATTACGTTTTTAAATAAAAAGTTTCTTTTATGACATCATTTTCCTTTTATATTTATTTTCATTGCATGTTTTCTTTTAACCTATATTTTGTTTGTGTATGGAAGTCAATTCTGGTCACTAATTTTTCGGCACGGATACCACAAGCGCATCAGATTTAGCGCAATTTTTTTCAAAGCCCATTTGGCGAAAACTCCGTTTTCAAATAACGCTTACATACACATTTTTAAATTATTTTCTATTTTCAAAAAGAACTTACAGTAAATAAAATAATAATAATAATTAATAATTATAAAAAGAAATATTTTATATAATTAAAAGAAGGAAGTGAAAGTAAATAAACATTTTATGAGTAAATAAACAAATAATAAATAAATAAAGCCGGGTTACCATCTCAGGTAAAATAATGCCATTTTGACGCCAATTATGTACCCTGGTGCATATGTGACATTTTTTCCCATTTTTCATCCGTTTCCTGTTGGCATACAACTTTGAAATATGGAGTATGTATGCATACCTGGGAGCAATACTGGAATTAGACATTGATTTTTTTTAAATTCGATCCAAAAAGGGGCAACGGGGCTATTTTTTAAAGTTTTATACAATTTATACTGCATAAAGGAGCCACTTACCTATTTCTATATACCAGAATAAGTAAGTGGTATGTAAAAACAATTATAGTATACATAAATAAAATACTTGAGATAATATACTAGAGATATAAGCACCGGGTTTGGCGAGATTTTTTATGCCAATTAGGCGAAAACATCGTTTTGATTACCAGATGCATATAGCATGCTATAACAACACGTTGTTTATTTATTTCAAAATGAAAAAAAAAAGGAATAAATGAAACATTTCCTGTTATTAAAAAAGATATAACAATCAATAAATGATAATATTTTTAGAGCAAACAATTTATTATAACATTTATATGATAACCAGCATGTTAGGCAACTAAACGCCATTTTGGCACCAATTAGGTACCTCGGTGTATATAGGGCATATATGTGCCATATTTATTTGTAAAACTGAGCATGAAAGTTTACCAGGTATGTTTTCATAGGCGCTTATATCTTTTTACAACATAGCACACCTTTCGAAGCCAAAACTGCACAAAAGAAAAAAATAATCAATATTTGCAGCATTTTTTTTAATGTAATGCACATTTTGTAATCAGTAGGCTCGATAATCAAACCTCGTTTTTTTGCTTTAAAAATGATATTTCATACGACGTCTTTTTGGGATTCGTCGTTTTTCCATATTTGATAGTATGTGTCTACTCGTTTTGTACCCTTTTTTGTAACTTTCTTCTTTATTAACAGCGACATCTGGATTTCCTATTTAAATAAAAATCCTTCTAAATACAAAGAATTTTGTTAAAATAAATAAATAATAGGAAATGCGGACATCCATTGCTCAAAACACAAAATTTATCCTATTGAGTTAATAAAAATCAGCAAAATCATAATTTTTATGATAATAAAGAATACTGCCCAGTTAAACTGAAGGCATTGAGCTCACAGGCTACAAATACTAATTGCACATTAAAGCTTTATATTTTCAAGGGTTAATTCCGTTCGAAAAAAAAAAAATTAAGAAGGGGAAACAGCTCTCCCCTTTTCTCTTTTTTTATACTTAATCATTGAACCTCCTATACTACCAAAGACATGCTTTATCATATAAAAAATCTATATCCAAAATTCAGAGCAAATTAGATAATTCTTAATAAAAACCCATTTAGAATTTATATAATTTAAAAAGAGTTATCCCCCTCTTTTATTCTTAACCATTAAACTTCCAAAACTATTCAGAGATTTGAACGAAATCTGACAATTCTGCTTGAAAAACCCATTTATATAAATTAAGGGGGGGGGGACATTAGAACCCCTGTTCCCCTTATTTATACTTATTCAATGAACACCTAATAACAGTCACGGAATCGCCTCATCAGAATGATCCTAATCTAAATTTTGAACGAAAATTAATTCTGCATGAAAATCCCATTTATATCAACTAACGGGGGGGGGCATTAGAGCCCCTGTTCCCCTTATTTATACTTATTCAATGAACACCTAATAACAGTCACGGAATCGCCTCATCAGAATGATCCTAATCTAAATTTTGAACGAAAACTTAATTCTGCATGAAAATCCCATTTATATCAACTAACGGGGGGGGGGGCATTAGAACCCCTGTTCCCCCTATTTATACTTATTCAATGAACACCTAATAACAGTCACGGAATCGCCTCATCAGAATGATCCTAATCTAAATTTTGAACGAAAACTTAATTCTGCATTAAAATCCCATTTATATCAACTAACGGGGGTGGGGGGGCATTAGAACCCCTGTTCCCCCTATTTATACTTATTCAATGAACAACTAATAACAGTCACTGAATCGCCTCATCAGAATGATCCTAATCTAAATTTTGAACGAAAACTTAATTCTGCATGAAAATCCCATTTATATCAACTAACGGGGGGGGGGCATTAGAACCCCTGTTCCCCCTACTTATACTTATTCAATGAACACCTAATAACAGTCACGGAATCGCCTCATCAGAATGATCCTAATCTAAATTTTGAAAACTTAATTCTGCATGAAAATCCCATTTATATCAACTAACAGGGGGGGGCATTAGAACCCCTGTTCTCCCTATTTATACTTAATCAATGAACACCTAATAACAGTCACGGAATCGCCTCATCAGAATGATCCTAATCTAAATTTTGAAAACTTAATTCTGCATGAAAATCCCATCTATATCAACTAACGGGGGGCATGAGCCCCCCGTTCCCCCTTTTATACATATCGAATGAACTCCAAAAACTAATCCGGGAAGCGCCTTGTCAGGATATACCTACATACAAAATTTCAAGTGGATCGGATATTTTTATCATGAGTTATCGCGTTACGTACATACGAACATACATACAGAACGGACGGGCACATAAGCTCTCAGGCTATGATAGCCTGTGAGCTAATAAAAAGGTGACTTATGTAATAACAGAGTCATATATTATGTACGTTATGGATTAAGTATGACTATTTCAATGAAAAGTGATATTTCAAAAGTATTATGAAATTAGTTAAAAACCATTTATTTTAAACTAAATGAATAAAAGATTTATATTTTTAATGAAATAAATGGGATTTGAAAAATTATTGGAAATTTATCACCATAGATGTATCAATATTACAATCAGTACCTTGTATGCAAAATGGAACAATTAGCAATACTTTTTGTACCCGAAAAATGGTCGTTGCTTTTTTTAAGGTTAAAAAGTAGATTACGAAATATTCCTATATAGAGATGCCAAACCCTCGCTTATTGCATAGCAGAATTTTCTTATAGGAAAAGTTATTTTTTAAATCCGCAGAATGTTCCAATTTAATAAAACATTTTCTGAATTAAAATACCGGTACCCAAAATGCCGGAGACTTGGCAGCTCTGCCTATAACATTTTAATTAATCACGGTACTTTTTTTAATCGGATTCAAATTTAGTGAAGACAACGTTTTTTGGCCGAAAGCAGCTTTTTAGGTGCGTTCGTAATTATATAATACGTAGCACCTATTGTTGTCGTTCAGTCCGTCCGTCTGTCCGTCCGTCTGTCCGTCCGCATATAACAACGCAAAAACTACCCAACCGAATCGTTTGAAATTTAAAATACATAATTATTACATAATTTTGTCGAGTCATTTCAAATTTTATGAAACTCGGATGCATAGATCATTTACAGGGGCAATCAAAAGTATTCCATTACATTACGGTCAATGGGGAAAAAAGTTTCAAATGCATTTTAATCGTTTGAAATTTAAAATACGCAATTATTACATAATTCTGTCGAGTTATTTCAAATATTTTGATAATCGTGTGTATAGATCAATTACAGGGGCAACCAAAATTATTCAATTACATTATGGTCAATTAGGAAAAAGTTTCAAATATATTCTATATGTTTGAAATTTAAAATACATAATTATTACATAATTTTGTCGAGTTATTTCAAATTTTATGAAACTCGGATGCATAGATCAATTACAGGGACAATCAAAAGTATTCCGTTACATTACGGTCAATGGGGAAAAAAGTTTCAAATGCATTTTAATCGTTTGAAATTTAAAATACGCAATTATTACATAATTCTGTCGAGTCATTTCAAATATTTTGATAATCGTGTGCATAGATCAATTACAGGGGCAATCAAAAGTATTCAATTACATTATGGTCAATGGGGAAAAAGTTTCAAATAAATTCTATACGTTTGAAATTTAAAATACATAATTATTACATAATTTTGTCGAGTTATTTCAAATTTTATGAAAATCGGATGCATAGATCAATTACAGGGACAATCAAAAGTATTCCGTTACATTACGGTCAATGGGAAAAAATGTTTCAAATACATTTTAATCGTGTTACACTCATGATAATAAAATTTATATGCAATTATAAAGTACATATTATAATATACATCATACATAATTTGTGGTGCAAAGAACATTTGTTATTGATTTACAAGGCCACACAAAAGTATTCCATTACATAGTGGTATAGGGAGAACATTGTTTGATGAGCGTTTTAATTGTAATTCACTATTTACAATTTTATGAGATTGATATATGAAAGTAATATTTTTAAAACTTCGCTATCGTACGAACGCACCTAATTTGCTACGCTTCACGTGCAATTTCCAACTTGTTTCTACATGTGTAACTACGATACAATTCCTTGATGTTAACTAATGAATGTTTTGACTTATGCTATTATTGCTTCCTCTCATTTATTTATTTGAATTTTAAATAAGATGACTCAAAATCGTGTTTTTTAAATATACGAAAAAAAATGCATTTCGAGAGAGGGCGAAAAGGACAATATTTGGCGATTTATTACCTGCGTTTGGCTAAGTGTCTTACTACCTTGTATTTAATACTCTTCACAATACTTCGCTGTTATATGGACTTAGGCGCTTTTATAAAAAAGTTTGACGTAATTCGGGCTTAAGAAAGTGAGATTTTTACTGAATAATACAAATAAATGAAAAATGAATACTAAGAAATACTAATAAAAGAAAAATGAAGCATTATATTGATCTATGTATATTTAAAAATTCATCTGCTAGCACTAATTAGATAATTTATGTGCAGGGGTGGGGAAATTTTCCAAATTCTTACCAGCCAAGGATTTATTTCGCCAGCCCGCAAGATGCAACACACGCAGTTGAAAATAGTTATGACAAAATCGCACGCGATTACAGACAAAATTACTATTACTACAATGCATTTTCATAATTCTTTTTTGTATAATATTAAGAAATATATGTAACAAAGGTAAGATTAATATTAGATAGAACTTAGTACCATATTTACACTGTAATAATTTGGAAAGTTAAAATATCTAGATTAAAAAAGTGTTTCTGATAATGTGCCTATTGCCTACAGTTTTTCAAAAACTAAAAATGCACTCGCCTTATGAGAAAATCCACTCGCCACTGGCGAGCAAAATGATGTATTTCCCCACCCCTGTTTATGTGTATATAATAGGAGATAAATAGCTTTTGATTCTGTTCACCAAACTATGCTATAAAGTATTAACGTTTGTGTGTTTTTCGTTAGCATTGGGAGTACCTAGCCGATTTAAAAAATAATGTGGGTAAAAAATGTTGGTAACCATCTTTGCTGCAAAATATACTATATTTTGCGTAGGAACAATAATCACCATCAATGCACAAGCAAAAAAAGTTCTAAAATTGAGAATTCTTTGATGTTGATATGACTAAAAATTTTAAATCTTTTTTTTTTTTTTTTTTTTTTTTTTTTTTTTTTTTTTTTGTGGCAACTTTTAAGATATAATATTCTCGTTATGAACGATTTCTAAAACATTCGACAATTTAATTTCACATATTAAACATTTTTTTTCTAGAAAAAGTTTTAAACACAATTTATTGAGAACTAGCAGGCTAAGCCCGCTGCGCTGGTCTATTTTTCAAAACAAAATATTGAATATGATTGTGTTTTTTAAAGCAACTTAACCTCGAATGCTCTTTCACCTTTCTGAAAATCATACAAAACGCCATTGTTTTAAAGATAGAAACCCAACGATTATAAATGCATTAAAAATTAGCAAACAGCTGTTTCGAATGTACTGTCGAGATTCTTCATCAGTGCAAAACTCAGCGAGCTAGAAAAAACAAAACTGAGCCAAAAATAAAAACAACAACAATGGAATCAAGGCCCGTTGACGCCAAAATATATTAAAATAATAATAAAATATTATGTTTATCAATAAACATAAAAACTTTGTAAAATCACCATAAAAGAAAAATTATACAGGACGCGTTTCGAGCTGCAAAATTACCGCTCGTCTTCAGCTGGTCCAAACACGTGTCACAACGGACAGAGTGGAAATAACAGTGAAATAAAGAGGGAGGAGATTACACAGAGTGCGACAGGTGGCGCTGCTTGTCAGAGCCAAAGGGAAAGAGAAAAGTCAAGATAAACTCAAAGAAGGAGGGAGGAGATTACAAAGAGTGCCACGGCACTCTGTGTAATCTCCTCCCTCTTTATTTCACTGTTATTTCCACTCTGTCCGTTGTGACACGTGTTTGGACCAGCTGAAGACGAGCGGTAATTTTGCAGCTCGAAACGCGTCCTGTATAATTTTTCTTTTATGGTGATTTTACAAAGTTTTTATGTTTATTGATATATATTTATCGCCAGTTTTTTCGGTGTTTCTCAATAAAATATTATGTTGTTGTATCAGCTTATGCATTCGATAAAATTTGGGCTTTTAAGAAAAAAATATTTCAGTTGACCATTTATTGTAGTTTGATAGACAAATGAGGCAATTATGAAAAGAGCAATTTAAATATTGTCTATTCACCATATTTCTAAAATAGCGAGCATTATGATCGCAGAGACTGACCATTGAATTTAAACAATTTTCAAGTGATTCATTTTCATTTGATAGTTTTTGAACTCTAAACCTCTCAACTTGAGAATATGGGTATCTGTGGAAACCTTAATACATCCTCTATCAATATTATATTATATTTCGCAACGTACATCTGCTCTTGACAAATCTATTAGTGTTCCGTTTTTGGAATGCAACAGAATTAATAAAGTTAAATAAAGTTTTCCTTAGAAAAATAAGGTGAATGTTTTTTGAATGTGTGAAATTCATTTTTTGATACAGATGTCATATACGCATTACGTTGGCGTGATTGAAACAAAATGAACAGTTTATGCCTCTTATGGTAATCCAACTTTGTTTTTAATTTACTAATGAACTATTTATTTACTTTCATTTGCATTTTAAAATGATACAAAATGTTATGCTCTATACATAGAAAAGTAAAATAGAAAATAGAAATGTATTTGTCATTTGAAAACGAAGTTTCCGTTAAAGTGGCGCCAGAAATGTATCACCCCAACGTGGTGCATATATAACATTTGTGCCTCTTTCTTACAAAATGGGTGTGTGCATTTGCACCTAAATTTAGTTATTTAGCTCTATTTTTGTAATATTAACTGGAGTTTGTACAATGTACGACGGTACTACTTGATTATTCTATCGAGAAAAAAATTAATAGCAGATTATAGGAATAAATGTCAATAATCGATGATCGTAAGTATGATAGCAACTGATATTACACGTGATACACGTATTTTTTTACGTCATAAGTGCTTTTTAATTCGACTTTTAATTTGTATTTTTTATTTATGTTTATTGTTTTTTCGTTATTTAAAATGAATTTATGTAAATTTGAATAGTTTGGCGAAACTGGCCGACGTGTCAATCAAGTAGCACTCAATTTACATTTGAAAATATCATATTTCACAAAAAACTCCGGCACAAACCCGGATTTGCAAGATTTCCTTCCAATACCAATGCGGCAAAATCCTCGTTTTAGAATAGCGAAGAAATGTGCATTTTTAAAAATTATTTTCGTTATTTTAAAACGAAAATATTATTAAATAAAAAAAGGTACTATAGCACAAAACAATTTATAGAATTTCTAAAATGAAATTGACAGTGAATAAACAATTTATTAATACAGAAAACCCTATTGCTGTGTTACCATATCAGGCAAAATAACACCGTTTTGGCGATAGTCAGACACCTCAATGTGTATATAATATCTGTGCCAAACATGTTTGGAAAAAACAATAATCGTTATTTATACAGCATGTTTAAATACTGTAGTATAGTAAAAAAAAATGTATACATGACATATACGCACTACATTGGCGAGTTTTTTTTTCTTCTCATGCCGATTTGGAGAAAATTTTGTTTTCAAATACCAATTACATATAGAGTTTACAATTATTTTCTGTTGTTTTAAATAGAAAATAACAATAAATTTTAAAAAGTTTAGTTAATAAATATAAAACAAAACTATTTATATCCTTTAAAAATAAAATAAAATAAAATAAAAAAATATTAATAAATAAACATCCAGGTTACCAAGTGAGGCATAAAATCGCCATTTTATTGCAGTCGCGCAAATGTGGCACATGTATGACAAATGTGCCTAGATTAAAATAGTTTATACAATTGGATAAAAAAGAAAAAAAAATGTAAATAGACAATTTATTAATAAATAGGCAATAACATCCGGGTTGCCATATCAAGCAAAATAATGACACTTTGGCGTCAATTAATTACCCAGATGTATATATGGTATTGGCGTAAGAGACAAATCGCACCAACGTAGTGCATAGGAGATATCAGTGCCAAAAAATTTTTAAAAGTTGCAGTTAAATTATTTTACAGTATTTATGTATGTGGAAAAACATTTACCCTAAAATTTAAATATTATTAATTTTTGTGGTATTAACTGCTACATATGTATTTAAGTTAAATGTAAAATGCTTTCCTAAAAATGCTCTCATTCATTAAAAGAGAGAGAAAAAAAAATTTCTTGCGAACATCGCTCCGTCTTGTGCTTTTTTTGGTTTAGAATCGCATTGATTGGCGACAAAAGTAGATTGAAACACCCGATTGAACAAACAACATACAAATAACAATTAGAGCCTTTTTTTTTTTAAATAATTCTGCGAGTTTCTTCTGTAAAACACATAACGGGAAAATTAGATTTAAAAATATTAAAAAAAAAAAAAAAAAAAAAAAAGAAAGAAAGAAAGAAAGAAAGAAAGAAAAAAAATACTTATGTTTTACCTAATGAAATTTTTGATGTGTTGTTATCTTTTAATCTGGATCGAAAGAAATAAATAGCCAAATATTGTGTCACATCAAAACTTTCTTTCACATTGAGATACTTTTTAAATATTATAAATATTCTTTTTTTTCGTTAAAGATAAATATTTTCCTTTCATAATATTATTTTGCATTAAACGGATTTTTTTCTTTTTATCATTAGTTATTTTAATTCAATGAATTAACAGGGGTTTTTTTTTTTTCGAAATGTTTATATTATTTTCCATTAGAGAAAGCATTTCATTTCTTTTTTGAAATATAATTATCGCCAAAAAATTAGTTGTTGCAACCCTTCCGTCAAAAATAACCGAAAAATACGAAATTTAGTACGAAAAATCTGAGTTATCCCTGTATATTTGTATCATAAACCTCCGCAAAAATATTTCCTATCGAATGATATAATCTGCAAAAAGATCCACCGGGTAGTTTTTGAAAACACCCGTTTGGAAGTTTCAGAACTTCTGCTTTATAATATATATGATATTGCAATTTCTATGATACTGTTGGGGTCAGAAACTATAACTTTGGCATCACAGTAATTTATAAGATGTAAGTGTTCGTTTAGGACAAATTTTTGAAAAAGGATTCCTTAACTCTTATCGACAACCTCACTGCATCCGTGGAAAACAGATATTCAACATTATAAACTATTCGGACGGATTTCACACCATATAAAATACACTCCATTTCTCTTCAAACATAATAGTTTATGCTATTTATAGTTTCTCAGATCGGTGCGAAGCTTCTGTTTATGCTCATGACATCATTTCAAAGAGCTATATTTCCAATATAGGAAAATTTTTGGTGTTTTATTTTCTGTATTACTTTTAACATTTTGAATATTTCCAATTTTATATCCATGCATGGTTTGCTTTTCTTTTATAAAAATAGTATATGCAACAAGATATTGTAGTTCTACGATTCGATATGCTTATTTTCATCATTATATTTTACCACAATGAATGACCAATTAAAGGTAACATCTCATTTTCTTTACTTATCGCAAGTTATTAAATGTGTATTCTCAGCAATATCGCTCAGACTAATCCCTCTGAGGGAAGTCCTAGTTTAATTATGATTTAGTAATAATTATGTAAGAAAAAGAAAAAATAAATATAAAAAACTTATTTTAACTGATGTTTTCTATGTTACAGAAAAAAAAAATCTAATAGAGAGGTAAATTATTTCTTCTCTTGTTATTTCGAAAATTTTGGTGTCAACTTTGTTTGCTTCAATTTTTTGGGCCGTTTTTAGGTACGTTCGTAATTAAATAGCACCTTTAGTTGTCATTTAGTCCGTCCGTCTGTCCGTATATAAAAACACAAAAGCTATCCAACCTAATCATTTGAAATTAAAAATGTTAATTATTGCATAATTTTGTCGAGTCATTTCACATTTTAAGAAAATCGGATGTATAGTTCAATTACAGGAATAATCAAAAGTATTCCCTTACATTAAGTCAATGGGAAAATCACATTATATGAAATTGATATATGTTGCTGAGGTTTACCTCAAATTATTTGCTGTATAATAGAAAGCAGATAGTATTTACAGGGAAACACAAAAAATTCCGGCTACTATACTGTATCCGAAATACTGCATTCTATTACACCAATATCCGAATATTTTTTAAACTTCGTCATAATACGAACGCACCTCATTTGCTACGCTTGGAGTGCTATTTCCGTCTTGTTTAACAAGTTTTTGTATTTATTTTACTTAAATGAAGAATGTCTATTTCGGAAATACAGTCTTGTTTCTTTAAAACATCTATTAATTTTCTAGTCAAATGTATGCATTTTTATAGCAACACTTTTTCTGCTGCCGATTGTTCATCTTCGTCTACTGAGCCGTCGAAAACATTATCTATTTAGCACAGCCTCAGCAATCTTGCTATTTGTCAAATTGTGTGCTGATGATGAACTTTCGAGCAACGCGATTGCGGTTCACAATAATCTAAATCCCTTTTTTCGTCACCTAATGCATTTTAGATTTTGCATGTTCAATAATATCATAAATTGCGATCTTTTCAAGGAAAATGTGAAAACTTAAAAATTCTTCCGCATCACTGATGTTGTCATTGTTTTCCTTAATGAGCAACGTCGCAAATAAAAAAAAAAAAAAAATAGAAAATAAACGCCTCTGACAAAAGAAAAACTACTCGTTGGAGGCAGTGTTGAATTCAGGGGGCGGCCCGGGGGGACATTCTCCCCCGAGCAATGAAATGTCCCCCCGGAAAATTTGAGATTTTGAGTTTTCAATGGTCAAAAAGTGCAATTCCCCCCCGGAACTCTATAATGTCCTCCCCCGGAATAACAGAAGTCCCTCCCGGAGAAAAGTGTCTGAATTCAACACTAGCTATCGTAATACTTACCCATCATGAATATGCATAATATAAAATATGGAAAAAACAAACAAACAAGTGTAAACTACTTATAAAATGCACCGCAATTTAAAAATAAGATGTAAACGTATTTTTTAAAATTTTATTACAGAGTAATACTTTGTTACGGAATTGCTGGTGAACCAATTTTGACAAATTATATAAAACGCCAAATTACTCAACTAGTACCGAATTGCGTAAATGAAACATAACTCCAAAAATGGTAATCATATTAACTAACAGTTTATTGCTTCAGATTAATCGTCTCATATCCAATTAAAATATATATTTGAATTGAAATTTGAATGAAATACAGGGTCATGAAAAATCGAAGAGTGTGGAAAATAGGATTATAAATATCTCGGCAATTAATTATCTGATGAACTTCATTCTGCATACAAAATTTGTGTTATTTTTATTGTCTGTTATATCCATTCCTTAAAAAAGAATTGAAGAAAATTTTTATATACCTTTCATAGCGAATATTTCGAGAGTCCGAACAAAAACAGTTCCGTATAATCGAGGTTACTGATATTAAATAGGCTTCTTCCCATTATTACACTGTAAAAAAAATCTGTAACCTTAGTAATCTAAATTAACCGAAATCTCTTATGCTTACTAAAATTTTATGTGTACACTGTACAAGAAAATGATGTCAATTTACAAAACTTGTAAGCAAAACTAAAACCATCTGTAACTTTACAAAAGAATTTACTAAAAGTTTGGTAACTTTACTAAAGTTTTATCTATAATGCTCGTTATCGTCACTTAAAAAGTTCTTGGAATACGATTTCCCAAAAAAATTCTTAGTAACCTTAAAATTTGTTTGATTCAAAGTGCAAATCTGTATCTGTTACATGAATTTTTATTGTTGCCGTTACATAAAAAGTTCTTGGAATACAATTCTACTAGAAAAATTTTTGTAACTTTCCCAATTTTTTTTTACAGTGTACATACTAAGTACACACCAATTTTCAAGTCTCTATCTTAATTTGCTCGAGAGATAGAGCGTTTATAGACTGACAGACAAGCAGACATACATGGACGGACGGCAACTTTTTTTTTTCTAAAAATATGTTTTTCGGAATCTCTAGTGTCTGAAACGCGTAAATCCGTCAATTTTTTTTTCGGTTTTCAAAACGATTGCAAGACTTACCCTATACAACGTATGATGGTAAGTAAACAGTGAAATATTTTTATTTGCATTTAAAACTCACAGCGTAACAGCTTTTTAAAGTTGAAGCATTTTTTTTGCTACAAAACAATGGTCATTCACAAAGTTACTAGAAATATAAATAATCATCAGATATCTATATAAAAAATAATAATTGAGAGTAAAATCCACATTGCAATATAAATTTGAAAATTTCATTCTGATATAACTTCATTTCTAATAAAGAAAATATTTTCCAGCTACAGTCGACTCTCGTTAATTCGACATCAGATAATTCGAATCTTCGCTTAATTCGAACTAAACATGAAGTCCCGAAATTTTCAATGGCAGAATAACGTTAAAAAATTTCACTAATTCGAACTCATTTTCTCTTGACCTCGTTTAATTCGAACTAACGAGTATTCCGATTTTTCATTTTTATTTTCTTTCTTACGGATTTCAGATTATTTGAATAACTTTCTTTCTTTATTTTTGTGAAGATTGTTCCGAACGAGCATTCGTGTAATCCAATGCATTTGATATTCACTTTCTTAGTGCCCCGTCTGTCCATCAGTGACACCTCAAATTTTTCTTCCATTGTGCTTGTTTCTACTCATTTAATTAGTTTATTTATTTATACAATCTAATTTATTATTAAGTCATATTCACATGATAACAGACGAAATATATTTAAAAAACACTATAACATTAATTCCTTTGTAATAATATCATATTAAGCATGTTTTTATTTCATATTTTCCCTAATTCGAACTTCGGATAATTCGAACATTTCTTGTGGTCTCGACGAGTTCGAATTAACGAGAGTCGACTGTAAAAGAAAAATGTCCTGTCCGGGATTCGAGCCTCCTCTAAATTGAAGCTGCTAACGCTCTACCAACTGAGTTACCAGAGCGAATCTGGAGTTGGAAATTTAGAACTCATATGATTTCTTTACCAATTTGGATTAGACCGGAAGAGGCAGCATAGACAATCACGTCGTCGAGTTGGAAGCTGGAATTCCAGGTTTAAACAAAACTCCATTAGCCTATTAAAATGCGCTTGGTCTGATAATTCATATCATGGTAGAAACAATCTTCAGATCCGATTTTAGTGAGATAATTTTATTAATTTTATTTATGTATTTATATAAATAAATAAAAATTATAAAAAAAATATTTCAAATGAAAAACTTATTGCGATAAAATCTTTTAAGTTTATTTTTCATTTTTCTTTCTTTCTTTTTTTTCTGCATGAAAAGTAAAGTAGGCAGTCTTGATTGATTGCTTTTCTATTGAAAATGATTTTGAAAAAAAAAAAAATATATATAAGTTCCATAATCAAAATCCACAGTGCAACAACTATTTAAAAGAAAACGTTTTACATATTCGAAGTGCTTTTAGCATATATTAGATGGTACTTTTCCGATGATTCAAATCAATAAGCAGTTCAGATGCTTAAAAACAAAAACTGTAAATATTTTCCTCAAAAATATAGTAACATATTTTTTTATTTGTTTATTTATACAAATAAGTAAAATTTATAAAAATGATTTCAAATGCAAAATTTCTTGCGACGAAATCTTTTTAGTTTCATCGTTCTTTGCTGTATGAAAAGTAAAGTAGACAGTCCTGATCGACTGCTTGAAACTGATTTTGAAAATAAATAAATAAATTCCATAATCAAAATCCATAGTTATAGAATAATTTAAAAGGAAATGTGTACATGATCGAGGTGCTTTTAACATAAATTACAAAGTACTTTCTCGGTGATGGTAATCAATAAGCAATTCCGCTGCTTAAAAAACAAAAATTGTAAAAATATTCTACAATTTGTATAAATAAATTATTTTTATTTTTTATACAAATAAGTAAAGTTTATAAAAAAAAAAAAATATTCCAAATGTAAAAATTCTTGCAACGAAATCTTTTTAGTTTCATCTGCTTTGGTCTTGAAACTGATTTTGAAACTAAACAAATAAATTCCTTAATCAAAATACACAGTGATATAATCATTTAAACGAAAATATTTTACCTGATTCAGGTGCTTTTAGTATAAATTTCATGCTACTTTCTCGGCGATTGGAATTATTTCATAAAACTCGCCATATAGTTTTTAAAAATTAAATTTTAAAATTTATTAAAAATTGGAGTAATTTAAAATTGTTATAACTCGTAATATCATTTGTAAAATTTGAATTTTTTTCATTTAAATAAACAAAAATATATCAGCTTTAATTTCGATTCAGCATTTTAAAAAATATTAATTTTAAAAAACATTAATAATATTTAAAGTAAAAATTTAAAAATAAATGATGTAACTTAAAAAAATCATATTTTCGAAAGTAAATATTCTTTTTAGGTTTTTTTGATTCAAAATTAAAGTAAAGCAATTGAAAAAGACATGTTGCAAGTTTAAGCAATTTATCTGAAACGGTGCTTGACTTATAACACTTTAAACAGGAGACATGGTGAAAAAACCCACCTTGAAGATAACTCTTTTCACATGAAGTTATTTCCAAGACAACATTTGCTTGATAGCACGATTTTAAAAATCAACCAAAACTAAAAACTAGTCGTTAGGGGCCACCGTAATACTTACCCATCATGGATATGTATATGAAAATAAAACATGTGAAAATTATTTATACAATGCATTGCAATTCATAAACAAAATTTAAATATTGTTAATATACATAGTAATGCTCTATTAAAGAACTGCTGATGAACCAATTTCGGCAAATTATATAAAACGCCAAACTACTCAAGTAGCACCGAACTGCGTAAAAGAAACATCCTTATAACTCCAAAAATAATAATTCTATTAAATAACAATTAACTGCGTCAGATTAAGCGTCTCATTTCCAATTAAAATATACCTCTGACTTGAAATTTGAATGAAATACAGGGTCATGAAAAATCGAAGAATGTGGAAAACAGGATTACGAATATCTCGGGAACTAATGATCCAATCGACTTTATTCTATATGCAAAATGTGTGTTATTTTATTGCCTTTTACGTCCATTTCTTAGAATAAAAAAATTCGAAAAATTTTATATACCTTTCATCAGAACGAATTTTTCGAGAGTCCGAAAAAAATAGTTCCGGATAATCAAGGTTGCTGATATTAAATAGGATTTGTCCCATTCTTACATACTAGCTACATACAAAATTTCAAGTCTCTATCTCAATTTGTTCGGGAGATAGAGCGTTTACAGACAGACAGACGGACGGCAAATTTTTTTTCCTAAAAATATGTTTTTCGGAATCTCCACTATCTAAAACGTGTAAATCTGTCAAAAAAAAAAAAAAAAAAAAAAAAAAAAAAAAAAAAAAAAATTCCGATTTTCAAAACGATTGCAAGACTTACCCTATAGTACGTATGATGGGTAAGTAAAATAACAACTATTCCAATTAAGATCGAAACATGAGTTAAATGTCATTTTAAAGCAAAAAGAAGCTAACAAATTTTTAGTGCAATAAATCTTTTTTAGAAAATTTCAAGATGGGTTTTTTCACTATGTCTCCTGTTTAAAGTGTTAAAAGGCAGGAACCGTTAGAGATAAATGGCTCAAACTTGGAACATGTCTTCTTCAGTTGTTTTACTTTAATTTTAATTCAATAAGTTTGAAAAAAAGAACGTTTACTTTTGAAAATATGTCAACTTGCATCATTTTTTTAAGTTGCATAATTTATTTTTGAATTTTTACTATAACATAGCTGCCAACTTTTACTCATTTTTCCTACCACAAAAATTTTATAGTAAATATTGTCTTATTTAATCTTCGAAATCTTATGATTAAACAAATGGAAAATCTCTGTACAGTTTAGTGGTAGCAAAAATGCGTAAAAGTTGGAAGCTATGCTATAAATATTTTTAATTTTTGTATAAATTAGTATTTTTAAAATGCTAAATCAAGATTAAAGCATATATATTTCTGTCCCAGACCCCCCCCCCTTTAATTTTATTTATGTATTTATACAAATAAATACAATTTATAAAAAACATTTCAAATGAAAAATTTATTGAAATGAAATCTTTCCGTTTCATCGTTTTTTGCGGCATGAAAAGTAAAATAGACAGTCCTGATCGATTGCTTTCTTATTGAAACAGATTTTGAAAATAAATAAATAAATAAATCAGACGAATTTCATTAGAGTAAAGTAGTAAACCACTCTATAATAAAAGTAAAATAAAATAAAAGAAGTGAATAAAATCAAAAGAAGATCTGAAATGCCTAAAGCTAATATGAAATAAAGTGATTCAGCTATTATACTGCAAATAATGTACTGGGGAAAAAATGAAGAAGTTAAGACGAAATTGATACGCCGTTCAAACAAGCTACTCGAAAACAAAATCTTGCGGCTGTTTTGCCCTTTTTTTTTTTTTTTTTTTTTTTAATGGAAATGACGAATTTTTGAGGGGGGGGGGTGTGAAAGGTTGCCTCTAGAATGACGAAAAAAGCATTTTTTCTATTCTTACGGAGTATTAATAAAGTTTTTAGCTTCGTGATTTTTGCATGTCATTTATTATAATTTGGAGAAAATTTTAGATATTTTTAAATACCGTCAGCTGTGGCCTAATTTGGGCCATTTTTTTCCTGGCCCCGCTAACATCTCCATTGTTAAAAAAATATTATATATGATTTTCCAACGTCGAAATTGAGTTGTAAACAATTAACTTGAAACAAGTTCAATTTCAAGTTCAACAAGGTAGGGAGGTCTACGAATTGGCTGATCTCAACAAACCTCGTCTAACATTTATTTAAAAAAATAAGAGAAAATTACAATTATTTCGCATATGGTTTCCCAATTTGTTCTGAGCGAACCTAAAGTTAGTGCAATATTAAAGTATATATATATTATTAAAGTTTAAGTAGTAAAGTAATTTAAATAAAAAATTCTACATAATGTTTTCTTAAAAAGCTATCCCTTCTTCAATACAAAAACCAATGAATTAAAATTAATTTATCATTAAAAGAGTAAAGATAAGAAATATTACAATTTAACTAATGAATGTGATAGGAGATAAAAATAAAAGTAAAGAATTAAATGAATTAATTGAAATATTACTAAAATTTTAGTTAATATGTATTAATATGAAATTTCTCTCCTATTTTTTTTCTATTTTCTTAAGTAGAATCTCTAAGTGGAGTAAATCTCCAATTTGAGTAAAATCTCTATTTGGAGGAGTGAACAGCCAATAACATTTAGATTTTATTTGTTTTACAATTGTTAAGGAAATATTTAATTTGAAAATAAATTTAAACAAACATAATAATAGTTCTAAGTTAACATAATATGAAACATTGATCAAGAGTGTCAGCTGGTTAGGTAGCCATGCTTTGATCAAGATTCAAGATTATACTAGGTGAGGAGGCTGGGTTACCCAAGGGCTAAAGTTCTACTAGCCCCACCCAACGACACAAATTAGACACATTTTACCCTACAAATAGGCAACAATGAAGCAAGCTGTATGGTTTTAAAGAGGCAATTTTTATTTTATTATTTTTAAATTATTTGTAGAATTTTGCAACAAAGTAACCCCTGCTGGGGGCTTCTTTTGTTCATTCACATAGTTTAATTTAATTTCATGTAAAAGGAGTACATTTCATATGTTGGACTATTAAAATCCACTTAATCTTCTAATGAACTAATCCTGCAAACTTGACAAACATACATTTTTATATTTAAACACAATAAACCAATTCTTAATATTACAGGCACGAAAAAGAGTTTTCTTCATGTTATGCTCAGCAAGTGGAACAAAAAATTAATGTAATATTTTTCTACAATAACGTTTGAAAAATATGTTGCTTAAAACATATTTTAAGAGATTTGGTGTCATAAAAGGAAGTAATTTGATTTGGTCCAAAGTATCAGATCAGATTTTGTGATCTTTAATGTTATTTGGGTGAATTAGTCCTCCAGTATTCGACCGGGAAGTTTCAGTTGGAAGGGCATTGGCGGATTCGGCCAGTACATCCCTGTTTCGATTCCTGGCCCGAACTTTTCTCACCACTTGGAAAATTTACGTCTGTTATTTAAATACCTTTTAGTAGGATATAAAATATTTTTCAAGGTTAAAAACGCCAAATTATCGTGTATTGTTTGTTCAATACGAAGAATAAAAGCTTTTTTTATATGATGGACCAAAATGGTTCGTCAAGCCCCGGTTGATTGATGGTAAAATATTGTGGACGTGGGTCGAGTCACATGGGTGCATGTCCTAGCTTGTGCGCCATTAATTTTCAATAGGCGGGATCCCATAGATCACCAGAGTCGTTTGAAATCAATTTTCATCAATGATTATGAAAATAGATAATATTATCTGGAGCTTCTAGTGCTTTGAAGTCAAAAAGCTGATAATCAACAAAATGGCATCCATTTGAGAAAAAGGTGTATTTTTAACTGTTTTTTCTTCGCACTTCGGCGTATTTCTAAAAATATTAATTAATTAATTAATTAATTAATTTTTTACAAAAATGGCTGAAAATGGTTTAAGATCCCACAAATTATATTACCTTTAAAAACAAATTTTCAAGATCGGTTAAATAAGTTCTGAGTTCTCATTCCGCCCAGTTTGAAAAAAGTGATTTTGCGTAAAATTGCGTAGAGCTCCAGTAAATGTTGAATTCAGACACTTTTCTCCGCGAGGGACTTCTGTGGCCCTGGGGGGGGAGGGGGGGTCATTATACAGTTCCAGGGAGAAATTGCACTTTTTTGACCTCACAAAACCTCAACTTTTCTGGAGGTGGGATGTCCCACGGCCCACCCCCTTAATTCATTACTGAAAACAGTATAAGAGTATGAACGCGTTGCGATAGAATAATAACTAGAAAGGGTTTAAAATTCGAGCAAATCTACAGATTATAGAGAAAAAAAAAAGAATGACGAAAGTGAGTTTTTTATAAGTTATTTTCTTTTTTGATGATCTGGGTGCAATACATACAGTAGATATGACAGTATCTTTTTAACAAAAAAAATAATACTGTATAGACCTCGATCTATAGTTTTTCAAGGAGGGCGGGTAAAAAACGATGAATGCGGGAAAACGATGATTGCGGAGGAACTTCAAAACACGAAAAAACACAATGTTTATGCATTACTAATGCATGGAATGAATGGAGTATACTAATAAATACTAATTTTTTGCTTACCGTAAAAGAAAAATAAACCGAAATTATAAAAAATTGATATTTATTTTAAAAAATCAATAATTTTGTTTGGTTTTTTGTTCATCTTTTGAAATCAAAAAATAAACTTTCAAGTTATACAACATTTTTCAGGTCATTTTATGGAATTTCATATGCATATATAAATGTTCATACAGTTTCAAATGCATTAATTGTATAAGACAGACTTGACACTGGTGGCTCAGCTTCATCTGTATGAACGTTATCATCTGCTTCTTCGTCATTATTTTCATTTTTTGCATTATCACACATTTCTCCTATGTTTAATACACACGTGTAACAACATCTTGATCAATGGAAGCATAATTGCATAGTCTGCTATACGCAACCACTCATTATCTGCATTATTGTCGCCATCATGTATATAAACAGTACAAATGAGCTATTTTAGGATAAATGAAGAATTCCAGTTAGTATGTTATATGGATTCGCATGACTTTCAATTTTATTTCAGTGAGGAAGAAAAATTTACAACGATGAATGTGGGAAAACGACTTTTTTGAAGAACGATGGTTGCGGGTTTTGTTACATTATTTAAGTATAATTTATGCAGAGACCGTAGAAATAAAATGATCAATACAGGAAAACGATGGATGCGGGAACGATAGATCGGGGTTTTACTGTAAGGAATCTTCCATAATCTACATACAGCGATTATTTAAAAGAAAATGTTAACATGACCGACCATGGTGTTGAAGCATAATTTAAATGTTTTCTTGGCAGCTGAAATCCATAAAAAAAAAGTAAATAAATAAATAAAAATAAATAAAAAACAATTTTAAAAACAAAAATTGTAATATTCTGCAAAAAGTAAAGAAATAACTTTATTAATTTTATTTTATTACTTTTATTTTATTTATACAAATAAATAAAATTTAGAAAAATTATTTTGAATGAAAAATTTATTATTATGGTTTTTTTTTAGTTTCATCTTTCTTTGCCGCATGAAAAATAAAGTAGACAGTTCTGATCGATTGCTTTTCTATTGAAACTAATTTTGGAAAATAAATAAATAAAGCAAATAAATTTCATTAGAGGGACGAAGTAAACCACTTTATAATAAAACTAAATAAAAGAAATGACTGAATTCAAAAGAAGAGATAAAATGCCTGAAGCTAATATGAAGAAATAAAATGATTCAACTATTATGCTGCAAGATAAAGTAGTGGAGAAAAAATGAACTGACGCTAAGTATAACGCGAAATTGATACACTGTTCAAATAATCTACTCGGAAACCCAGAGGCTGGAAGTATTTTGCTTCTTTTATGGGAACTGCGAATTAAAGGGAAAATTTGCCTAGAAGGCCGAAAACTTTTTTTTTTTTTTTCTAGGATAAGAATGAAAATTTTAGCTCCCGAATTTTTGCATGTCATTTTTAGGTACGTTCGTAATTATATAAATCCGTAGCACGTATAGTTGACATTCAGTCCGCCTGCCCGTTTGCATATAACAACGCAAAAAATACCCTACTGAATCGATTCAAATTTAAAAAATATAATTTTGCCCAATTTTGTGGAGTCATTTTAAGTTTTGTGAAAATCGGATGTATAGTTCAATTACAGAGACAACCAAAAGTATCCCGTTACATTATAGCCAATGGGTAAACACAGTTTCAAGTGCATTTTAATGATGTTATGCTCTGTGGGACACAATGAAATTGATATGCATCTATGAAGTGTTTACTATATTATGCATTCTGTGTAATCTGTGGTGAAAAGAATATATATTTTTTTAAATTTACAGGGCCAGACAAAAGTATTCCATTACATAATGATATAGGAAGAAACAAGGTTTGGGGGCACGTTTTAATTATATTAAACCATTTCACATTTCATGAAATTGATATGTTGTTGAGATTTACTAAAGGTTACTTCCTGTTTAATAAAAAGGAGATAGTATTTACAGGGACACAAAGAAGATTATCGTACGAACATATCGCATTTGCTACGTTTGACATGCAATTTCCGACTTGTTTATAAATTGAAGATCATTTCAAATATTTTTAAATAAAACATTCATGATGTGTCCCGAGTTACGTGGGTGCATGTCTTAGCTTGCGCGTCATTCACTTTCTATCAGGGAGAAATCGATAGATCACCAGAGTGTTTTGCAATCAATTTTCATTGAAGATTATAAAAGTAGATAATATTGTAATGACTTTCAAAAACTTTAAAGCCAAAAAGTTCAAAAACAGCAAAGTGGCTACCTTAAAAGAAAAAAAAAATTCTGACCGTTGTTTTTTGCACTTTGACTTGCTTTGACGTGCTGAGCTTGTGGACACGTTTGGTTAAAGCAATAAATAATTACAAAAGAACTTCGAATTCGGCCAAATCGTTTCACAGGAAAAAATCTACAAATTATAAAAAAAATTAAAATGTCGATTTTTTTCGAAAATATCTTCTTTAAAAGAATAGCAAGAGCAAAAAGTCATGTTTGCAGTATAGATTATGTAGCACTTTCCAGCACATTCAAAATACTATAATAAAACTTCCACTATTTTCTAAGGTGAAAGGAAACGTCTAAATGAATAATTTGGAAAGTTTTGGCTCAGCTTTGCCTTTTTTGGCACGCTGAGTCTTGCACTGACAAAGAATCTCGATAGTGGATTCGAAACGGCTGTTTGGTACCTTTTCATGCATTATTTTTGCCGCTCTAATCATTGGTTTTCTATCCTTATACAAAGACACATAATTAATTAATAATGCAGATATATTTTCTTTTACATAGAAGTACACACAGCAGTACCATTTTCGTTTATGATCGCTCCCAGATTCATTGAGCCTGGGGGAAAAGGGGGGGGAGGCTCTGCGCATATAAAAAGGTTTTGCTCGTTTGAAAACCGACAAATGCAATATAGTATTTGGCTATTAATAAGATTTTTTAAACTTTTATTCGTACATCATATTCATTTTTCAATATTTTTTGGTCCAAAAAAGTTAGCAAAAATAAAAAAAGATGGGCAAAAATATCAAAAAATTATCAAACAGTCAAATTTAGAAATAAAAATAATAAAAATGGAAATATCATCAAAAACTTAGGAGTAAACTTTGTAGAAAATACTAACAGACCTGCATATGGCTATCTATTCATAATATAAATGCTAAGGAATATTACGTCAAAAAAGCTGTTATTTCTCTTTTGCCGAAGCAGATGAGTGGTGAATATGATGGTACATTGGAAGCATAAAAAAGACATTTCAAACATTTCGCAATGATATAAAGAGTATGAATACCACTAAGTCCAGAAAACAGATGAATATGACGTCATAACAAGAATTACAAAAAAGATAAATATGACGTCATATTGAAAACTTAATGAAAATTTTCAAATATTGGGCATTAATACAAGGAAATTGAACATAAGTAAGTACAGAAAACAAGCAAATATACCGTCATTAAAAGAATTAAAAATGATTTTTCCATTTTTCTTTCAATTTTTTTTCAAGAATCAAGAATATAATTATTTAGTCTTAAGAAACATTTTTTAAAATGCTAATAGAATTTTTTTAGGCTGACAATAATTGAAATAAAAAGCATATGGGCCCAAGATTTGTGTACTGAAAGGCAAAGAAATATATTAACATGCATTACTTCGTACATAGTTTAATTTGAAAATTGATTTTTTCAAAGAAATCTTCTTAACCCTTTCACTAACAAGGCCTTGTTAATGCGTTCACTAAATTCCAGGTTTCACTGCAATATGTGTAATGTTTACAGTAATATAAATCTAACGATTTAAAAGATTTTTAATGCATTGTACGATGATTAATTCTCCCAAGGTTCACGTTCATATTCGTAATCAAGTATTTTTACATAATATTAAAAAAATCATGTTAATTTTTTTGTTTAGCATTTAAAACAAAATACAAAGAAAACAACACTACAGATTTGCCTTTTTGCAAGACTATCAGAGGGTTAAAATCCTGGGTAATGCCAGGTATTTCAGCTAGCTTTTATTAAACTACTATTTTTTAAAACTTTTAGCATAATTTATTTTCATGTGAAATATTTGTTCAGAAATCTTAATTGAATGTTAATCAAAAACGGAATAATGAAGAAATATTTAATAATAATAATATTCGATTAAGAGCTCAAAAAGATCACAATTTTAAATAATTATTGTTCATTTATAATACGCATCGTATTCGATCCCACGCATTACATGACAGGTTATTACAAGCCTAACATTTTTCAACCAAATTCTCATTCTCTAATATCCCTTGACAAATCCATTTTATATATCAAGTACATTTAAATGACTATACAAATATAGGCTATAATTAATCATATATTTCAATTAGAATTTAGCTCAAACTTGTTATGATAAGTTTTAATCGGTTAGCGATTTCAAATCTAAAGTTGAATTAATAATTCTGGCCATTAGTTTTGTTTTGCAGCTTTAAAGTTTATATTGAATTATGTTTAAATAAAGTAATTGATTGGATCTGGATTATATTAATATGATTTTTATATCTAAATGAAAATTGATTTTTATTTTTGACTTATTATACAAGTTTTGAAGCTTGGAACACAGTGATGTTTTTTGCTTTTTCGACATGTGCAGAGGTATCCTACCTCCTTAACGAAATTGTAAGATGTATTATTATACTTATTTCTAAACATTAAAATACGAATCATTATGACAAAATATTTCAAAAGGTTTATGCTATTTAAGAATGAAAATTATTAATTGATTACTAATTAAATTTATTATTAATTGATTAAATTATTTAAATTACTAATTGACTGCGGCATATTATTGTCTTAGAAACGTTTTTTAGAGAAAATAATGAATATATTGCATTTGTGAGAGAATAATAATAAAGAAAAAAGAAAATATATTTTGATTATGGCTAAAGATTTCGGAATTTTTTGCAAATGTTTATTTTGTAATACAACACAAAATTTCCTTAGTAAAATATTTTAGAGAAATTACGCAATACATTATATTTATAAATAAATAATAACAATAAAAAATAATTCTTTCGAATATCACTAAGGATTTCTGAAAATGATATGTTGAAATTTAATTCATAATTGTAACAAAAAGTTTCTCTTTGTTGTTGAAATGTTCTTTATAAAAAATAAATGATACTTCATATTTATAAATGAATAATAATAATATTTTTTTTTCAAAAATGGTTAACGATTTCTGGAGCTTTAGGCAGAAATTTTTTTTTCTAATTCCAACACAAAGTTTTCTTAGTAAAGTACTTTTAAGAAATTGAAAGGATTTGGTGCTAAGGTAGCTCCATTTTTTAAAATAAAGTCATTTTTTTAAAAGTCGCTTAAAAGAGGTGTTTTTAGATCTGATTGCAATTATATAAGTACGTAGCACCTAGAGTCGCCGTTTAGTGCGTCTCTCTGTCCGTCTCTGTGGCCATCTGGTCTTCCTCATATAACAACACAAAAACTACACAATCGAATCGTTTGAAATTTAAAATATTTAATTATTGCATAATTTTGTCAAGTCATTTAAAATTTTATGAAAATCAGATGTATAGTTCAATTGTAGGGACAATCAAAAGTATTCCGTTACATTACGGCTAATGGGAAAAATAGTTTCAAGTGCATTTTAATGGTGTTACACGCTTTCGAACATGATAAAATTGGTATGTACAGATGGAAGACAAAAAAAATACGAACACCTGTGAATAAGTATGACGTCTTTCACACCTGCAGTACAGCCGCGCCACCTGCAACAGAAGTCTGTCATCCTGTGAGCGTGAAGAGGAAGGTATCAGTCTCTCAAGAGCAGTCCCCTGCAGGTGTGCCAACTTATATGGGCTCATGGGGCGCGAGCCCACCCAATATTAATTAAGCCAATATCCATCCACCCATTATTAATTAAGCCCACCCAATATTTTTTATTTGTTCAAAATTTTTTGAGTCCAACCAATATTTTTCAAAAGTTGGCGCCACTGGTCATCTGCGTTGCATGCGTCTATCGAACTGTCAGTGATAAGTTGAAATGTGAGACCTTTCAGAGTTCCAAAGAGGAATGATTGTTGGAGCGCGTTTAAGTGGTGCATAGGTTACGTAAACAGAAAACCTTTTGGAATTTGCAAAAAGTATGGTATCAGCCGTTATGACAGCATACACTAAAGCGTTTAAGAGGACGTCTTCAAAGCACAAAAATGGCCGAAAATCCAAGCTTGCTGATAGGGATAGATGTGTCTAAAAGAGCATAATAACCCAAAAGCACAAGCAATCGTTATCCGTGATAACATCCAAAATGAACAGTCATCTCCAGGACCCCGTCACAACAAAAACTGTCAAAAGGGAACCTCATGCTACGAACATTTATGGCAGAGTGGCAATTCGAAAACCCTTGGTGAGAGCAACCAATGCTTTCAAGCAAAGCCATTGGTGCAGAGATCACAAAGGGTGGTCCCACAGCAGTGGTAGGAGGTAATATCGTCAGCCAAATCAACATTCACCCTATTTCAAACGACCGGACGCGTTTATGTCTCAAGAGAACGCCCAGAAAAGCACTTAATCCTGAATGCCTCATGTCAACTTTGAAGCATGGCGGTGGCTCTATTACGATATGGGGTTTGATAGCTTGGCGCGGTATTGGGCCACTTGTTATTCTGCATGGGAGAATAAAATCCATACTCTATCTAAGGCTGCGCGTAAACAGCACTACTTTCAGTTACACTAAAAGAGCAATAAATCTATATTTGAAGAAGCAGTGTTTCCGACATCGGTGGGACAGAACAAAAGGTTGCTAGTTTTGGAACCTCTTTAAAGGATTTTTGAGGTACGGAGCCTATCGAATTGATAAAGGAAGGGAAAGTTTATCTCCCCCAATCTTCAGTCGTAAAGCTGTCAACTGATTTCGCGTTCGATTTCCTTCTTGAAGTTCAAATTCAGTGCACTGAAATAGCAATTTTGCATCAAAGCGCAGACACGAAAGATCAAAAACAGCGACGCCTGACCACAAGAAGTTAGTACTATGTGCCTGGTCCTTAAGCATTCTAGGGAATCATGTCCGCGCTTTTGTCCAGACTGTATTCCCTGGAGAGAGACCACTTTTTCAAGACAACAACGCCCCTATTCACACTGCTAGGTGTGTTCAAAATTGGTTCAAAGAGCATGACGATGAAGTTGAACAACTTTCCTGGCCTCCACAATCTCCGGATTTGAATATTATTGAATATTTATGGGAATATTTGGAGTCCAAACGTCATTTCCGATTTTCTCCTCCATCCAGTCTTTCGGAATTAGAGACCATTCTGCAAGAGAAATGACTTAATACACCTTTAAATATTGTCCATAACCTTTATGCATCTATTCCACGTCGCATTAAATCTGTAATTAAAGGGTGGTCCAATCTCCTATTAATAAAGATTTTCCTTTATTTCACAGGTATTCGTATTATTTTGTCCTTCATCTGTATCTATGAAGTATATATACTAAAATATACATTCTGTACAATCTGAAGTGCAAAGAATATTTGTAGGGACGAAATCTGTTTTTTGCTTGTGGTACAATTTTTTAAGTTTCTTTTATCTTTACAAGAAGAAAGTGTTGTACTTGTGAAATTTTTCAAATTCCAGTTTTCGACGGATTTACACGCTTTAGGGGCCAGAGAATCTGAAAAACATTTTTGTACAAAAATATCTGTCTGTCTGTATGCATATATGTATGCTACACAAATTTTGTGGGTGTTTTATCTCAAGAAATAATGCACGAAATTTTATAAGAATCCATATTCATTTAGCCCTTGACATAAATTAGCGTTGATTAGTTTTTTGTGTAAATCGTTCAACAGGTGACGCTGCTATACTGCATTTCAAAGTGACTTTGAGGACATTTCAGACACTATATTAAATGAGACTAAACGTGTATTTTTTGTAAAAAGTAAAACAGTTTTTAAGACGGATATCTAGATGTAAAGTTTTTTAATGAAAAATTTGAATGTAAAAAAGAACTTACACAGCAGTTTATAATATAGAGTGAAAGAAAATTTTTATGACATGGTTTTTTGTATTGAAAAAAATGTCTGAATATAAGGTACACTTAAAATATTTTTAAGAATACTTTCAGAATATAAAACAAAAAATAAAATCTTACCTTTTTCTGCTTTTAAATTGTAGATACTACAGAAAAGAATATGTGGTAAAAATTTCTTTTGATTGTCATGCATGTTTTAGTAACAGTTCGCAGCATCAAAATTCATCGCTTTGAATAAACGCGACTCAAAGTTTTATTTTCACATTTCACATCATATATGTAGTCTTAATAAAGATGTCACAATTACTAAAATAATGGGAATTTATTTATTTACTTTGCATATTGTTTAGAAATGATTAGGAGATCAAAATATATATAAAATAAAAATTCGAAAAAAAAAGAAAATTTTAAAGGTATCCTACTGTCTTAAAGTATGGATTATATGGATGAGAAAGTATTTAAAAGCATAGATCTTTTGAATTTTAGTATTTTTAAATGTTATATATTTCTTAAACCTTTAAGCACATATAAGAGTGAAAATTACCTCGTGTATCACGAAATTTTCTTTATAAGTACTTGAGAAAATTAGAAAATGTATAATATTTATGAAAAAGTACTAAAAATTCCTCCATTTTTCGAGTATGATCGTAGTATTTTTTAAAGCTTTATGTATATAAATTGAAAATTAACTTTTTTTTGTGGCACAAAATGTTTCTAAATACGCACTTGCGAGAAATTAACGGATCTATCACACTTAAGAAAAAAAATTATAAAATCTACATCTTTGGAGTACGATTTTAAAATTTCTCAAATCTTTATTAATCATCTCTTAATGTGAAATTATTCATTTAGTATGTAGTCCACTTCATTCTTTGGCAATTAATTGTCAAAGTTGAAATTGTCAAAAGGTGATCCTAATTACATCTATACCTAACTTAAATATGAGAATCTCGAAAACATGAATTCACGAGCTCTGTGGTGTTATTTAAGGGGTCTCAGGAGTCTTACTTTTTAGTGCAGGTGCAGTTTAGCAATATATTACATTTAATTTTTTCTCAGTTACTATGAAACATAGATGCATAAAATTTTTAATATAGAGTACTTAATATCCATTCTATTTAAAGTAATTTTTTTAACATTCTATATTAAAATGTGTAGTTTTGATAAAAAAAATTTAAAATCGTTCTTTGACTGCGCGCAACATTTTTCAAGAACTAATAAAGCAAATTGCATCAAACTTGGTAAATATCTTCATTTTAAATTAAAGAACAACTTATACTTCAAATTTAGTATTATAATTGAATTAATTATTGAAATTAATTAATTAACTAATATAAATATTTAGTTATTATATAATAAACAATAAATATTTAATAATAAAAATTCTTTTTCAATAAAAAAGAGATTTTTTAAAGTTTTAATTTTAAATAAATAAATAAATAAATTAGTATCAAATGAAGTATAAGTCCAAGATACACTAATTTTATATCATTATCAATATTTTTGGGGGCTCTTGAACCAATAGTTTTGCTACAGTCTTGCGCACAGTAAATGCAAATCAAAATATATATACATATATACATATATATATATATACAGTCGAGTCTCTATATAACGAAATCCACCGTTCCAATAAAAAATTCGTTATATAGAGAAATTCGATGTATAGAGAATGATGTTAAAAATCGTATTTAATGTGTGAAATTTGAACAAATGTTATTTTTGATCTTTTGAATTAAGAATTTGAAATGTTTAAAAGTAAATATTTACCTAACATTTTATTTCTTAATTATTTAAGCTGTTTCAAAAAAGAGAACATACATTTATTTGAAAACTTAATGAAAGTTAAGTAAAGAATTGCATTAATTTCAGAAGAAGAAATCTGTAATTTTTTGTTGTTTTGATTTTAAAATTGTTACGCTCTCAAAAAAAAAAAAAGTTCAAATTTTACCAAGGAATGAAAAATTGTAGTTAACATTTTCCTTCATTTGAAGACCTCTCTTATGTGCCCCTCATTGATTCCTCTCTTACATGTGTATCAATCCAATTGACACTGTTTTGAGAAGGATGTGGAAAGGTGTGAGGGAGGTGGGATGAATTCGTTGAATTTAAAGAACAAAGAGTAATGTAAAAAAAAAAAAAAAAAAAAAAAAAAACTCAGCATTGACGATAAATCAAAAACAAGTGATGGAAAATTGATTCCATATGATTTCGAAGCTTTTTAAAACTGAATAAATTAAGGCCAATTTATGAAAAAATTCGTTATATGGAGATAGATATTTCGCTATATAGAGACTGTTTTTAATGTAATCATGCGGAAAGGGGACCGTTCCTACTAAAAATTCGTTATATAGAGAAATTCGATGTCTGGAATTTCGTTATAGAGAGACTCGACTGCATGTATATCGAAATTAAGCATTAAAAAATTAAATAGAATTCCAATGTAGAATAATAAGAAAATTATTTTAACTACAAGAAATATTAAGTTGCCAATATTAAAAATTTTTTGCATTTATATTTCATAGGGACTGAGAAAAAAAAATGTGACATGTTGCTAAATTGCACTATTAGATAAAAAACAAGACTCTTAAAACCCTTTAATTAGATTTTCTGTTTTTTTTTTTTTTTTTTTTTTTTTTTTTTGTCAGTTTTGTTGAGAAGGTGGGGACCCGAAAGGTATTGGAAGTCTCCACTTTGAAGACTACAATATTTTTACTGCGTTAAGGACGCGCAAAGTAAAGTTTCTTTACAGAACTTTTCACTATCTCTTTTCTGCGGAATATAGGTCTGAATACATCATTGAATCATCTTATTCACGCGAGAATTCAAACACTGTTGTCAGATTGAGGACAAAAAAGTCCTCAGATTGTTTGATTGTCACCGCTTTTTTCGAAATAGAAATATTCGACCTATATAAAAATAGATGAAAAATCCTGAAAAATAAGGCGAATTACACTATTTTAACAAAGTGGTCACAGTCAAATAATCTGAATTAAAAAAGTTCCCTATCTGGCAACACTGAACTCAAATGTCATTCCCCTTTAACATTTTCTCGCATTTCTCACAAGGAAACTATTTAGACCGGGAGGTGGTAGCACACACAATCACCTCATGCAAATATGGGATTCGTTAAATCTCGATTAGCATATTCAAACGCAATCAGTCTGTCAAGTCCTATCTTGGTGGAAAATACCTAAAAACCCGATTTTAGCGGTTAACTCATACTTTACCATTATGTTTTCCTATTCCGAACCCTCTATGTTTTTATACTTCTGGGTGCAGGAAAGCACAATGTTAAACCTACGAGACAACCTCTAAAATCAGGTTTTTAGGTGTTTTCCACCAACATACACTGTAAAAAAATCTGCAAAGGTACTAAACCTTTTCTAGGAAACTGGGATTCCAAGAACTTTTCCTGTAACGATAACAGGAAAAATTCATGTAATCGATTCTGAAACTTGAATTTTTGCTGTTACCGTTACAGGAAAAGTTCTTGGAATCCCAGTTTCCTAGAAAAGGTTTAGTACCTTCACAGATTTTTTTTTTTTACAGTGTAGGACTTGGCAGGCCGATTCCTTTTTAATATGTGAATCTAGATTTAAAGAATTCCATATTTTCACAGATGAACTCAATGAGGTGATTATTTATGCTGATGTCTCCCCGTCTAATTCTCTTGATTAAAGTTTAGACGTTTATTGGTAATGAAAAATTGTCGGGTTCGAAATTAAAATCTTAGCGGGTTTGGTACAACCCGAAATTTTTAATTAAAATGAACTTGCAACCTGATCGGATGATAAAGAAACTTTTGTTCACATGAAACTCGTTACATTTTTTTTTTCATTTATCTACATCTCGACCCGACTCTCCCTTGAACCTGAAATCAAAGTAAACAATTTCGCTATTTAATATAATTATAGTGAATGGTCAGCCGTGATAGGTTAATCATTTACGTAGAAAAAGAAAAACATATATACACTAACTTTCATTTAAACATACAGTCGAGTCTCCCTATAACGAAACTCCATACATCGAATTTCTCTATATAACGAATTTTTAGTAGGAACGGTCCCCTTTTCGCATGATTACATTAAAAACAGTCTCTATATAGCGAAATATCTATCTCCATATAACGAATTTTTTCATAATTTGGTTTTAATTTATTCAGTTTTAAAAAAGCTTCGAAATCATATGGAATCAATTTTCCATCACTTATTTTTGATTTATCGTTCAGTGCTGAGTTTTTTTATATTACTTTTCTCCTTGTTCTTTAAATCCAACGAATTGATCTTACCTCTCACACACCTTTCCACATCCTTCTCAAAACAGAGTCAATTAGATTGTTACACATATTAGAGAGGAATCAATGAGAGGTCTTCAAATGGAGAAAAATGTTAACTACAATTTTTCATTTCTTGCTAAAATTTGAGCAATTTTTTGAGATCGCAACAATTTTAAAATAAAAAGAAAACAAAAATTACAGATTTTTTCGTCTGAAATTAATGCAAGTCTTCCTTATTTAATTTTCATTAAGTTTTCAAATAAATGTCTGTTCTCTTTTTTGAAACAGCTTAAATAATTAAGAAATAAAACGTTAGGTTAATATTTACTTTTAAACATTTCAAATTCTTAATTAAAAAGATCAACAATAATATTTTTTCAAGATTTACATATTAAATACGATTTTTAAGATCATTCTCTATACATCGAATTTCTCTATATAACGAATTTTTATTGGAATGATGGATTTCGTTATATAGAGACTCGACTGTATTTTGTTTCATTTGAAATAATATTTTGGATTTGATTTTCAATTGTTCTAATCCGAACACGACTAGCAAGAACCAAAACTTCGTCCGAACCAGACCCCCAAGTAAATAATTAATATCAACACAACTGAGATGAACCGCGGTTCGAATCGGGTTACACCATCGATGCAGGACTGTAGTTCAAATCCTTTTTTAGACGTGCATTTATTGGGATCAAATTGGATGCATTCCACTTAAATCGATTCCCTGATTTGCCCGTACGCCATACGGACAACGTGTTTTTGCCAATCATGATTTGCCCGTACGTGGTACGGGCATCCATAATCCTATCATAATTTATGATTCTCACCAGTAAATTTGTAAATGTTGCATTATTTAATCCAAAAACTTTTCTGATTCAATTAGACAAAAATTTCTGTTTTGAAAAACCGGTGATTAAAAATTAAATTTTTTATAAAAGACATGAAAAAAAAAAGAATTATTTGAAAGTTTTTTTTCTAAAATATTGATCAATTAAGTAGTTAAACGCACATTCTCGACTTTTCCATCGACATGTTCGAAAAATAGAATAGCCCATCAAAACTAACCAATTTCTGAAATTATTTTTTGTTTAAATTAGTATAATGATGTTTTTTCAGCCAGATAAATACATTGCAAAATTTTACAGAGTGAATTTAATATATTATATGGATAAAATATATCTTAATTTGAACCAGAAAATGTGCTAATTATGTCAAATCAAAGAAACACCACAAAGAAATAAGTTATATTTTATTAAATAGAATTCCTGGTTCTAAATAGGTTTATTTGTCTTCAGATTATCCTAAATGCATTGCAATGATTTTTGTAACGCACCATGTATAACTTATCTTTACATATAAAGATAAGTTATACATGGTACATGCAATTACAAAAAGATAAATAAATATTAAATTTTTTTTGAAAATAATACTAAAAACGGCGATAAAAGCTCATTACGTAATCACTCATTAAAAAGAAAAATCTACTATTTAAGCAAATTTGTGAATTGCTTATCACCCTGTCAATAAACTGCGCCAAGCTTGGCGACGCAAACAACAGCAATAGATTCAGGCAACCCTGCACGAGGAAGAAACCATGTGCTTTGCTAGTAAAACAGGGTTGTGTTGTTGGTGTGCCTTCAGTAGAAACTACAACAGTGTTATGAGAAGAGCTATCGCAGGAAAGCTAAGAAAAATAAACGTAAATTCTCGCATTTTCTGAAAATTGTGATCTGGATTTTTTATCGAATACGCCGATTTTTTCGATAGTGATTGTGTGATGGAATTTCTCACTGAATATTTTACGAGTGAAGTGGTTTTACTGTGAATTTTTGTTACACACCGGATTTCTTTGAAGGAGAGAATTTTTTCGTAATTTTGTGGGATAATAGTGCAGTTTAGTGATTTACCTTAGTCATGACAAGGATTATACAGCGGTGCTTTCTGGTTTTAGCCTTTACAGGTGAGATTTTAATATTTTTTGAGAAAAGCGTTGAATTCGCAGCATTTTCTTGGGGGGAAGTGGGCAGAGGAGGGAGGAGAATTCTTTAAGTGTGGGGCCATTGACTCCGTCGAAAGAAATTCGTAGAAGGGGAGAAAGATTTGTTTTGGAGGAAATTTTGTCTTTTTGTGCTTAAAAAAAATGTTTTTTACTCTTAATTATAATTCTTTCACTTTTCCTATTTATTTTAAATCATAATAAAATCTATTTTTAAAAACTATTAAGGATAAAGCAAATTCAGGATACTTTTTTTTTCTTCTTTACGATTTTAATTGAATTCTTCTACCTGTTTTGCTTCGCTTTTGATGATGATCCTTCCTGTATTTTGTAAAAATCTGGATTTGGGGGGGGGGGGGATAGGATGGTCAGGCAATAATCACCTCTCTTATCTCGACTACCATACCTTGGAAATTAATGTTAATATTGCTTTATGGATATTTGCAAGAAGTCCAAAACTTATGAGAAATTGGGGATTTGTCTCAGAATTCAATATTTTTTAAGAACAAATGCAGAATATTTTGTATCTAAATTACTTTTTTCTTTTCGTATGAGGATACAACACATGGTGTAATAATACAGACAAAAATAAGATATTAAATAGGAATTTAAAAATTAAAATGATTTTGAAAGCATAACGGTATACATTTGAAATATAGGGGAGAGTTTGGAGGAAGGGGACACTTTTTACAAAAATAAGAAAATGAATATTGTTTGGCACAAAAACAAATTTGAGTTTATAGAGTGCAAGATGAAACCTTTTTAATCTCCCTGAACAATATAGAAACATAACGTACAAAAACTATTTTATAATTAAAGAAATCGCAAGTTTCAAAATATGATCTCCACTAACAGGGAGGTATGGGACAGCTATAAAATAAAGTTATAAGACACAAATAGTTTAGTGTCGGCTAGATACACAGTAGTAACATAGATTGTTGGTTGATAACGTATGTGCCACAATATCAAATTCCAGTACCTACATGACTGAGAAAAGAAGTTGTCAATCATTGATGACATTAAATTGGATTGTCAATCGGATAATTTATAATGGATTGTCAATCACAGATGACATAAAAAAATCATAACCTCAATTTATTTATGTTTCGAAGTAACTGAATATATTATCAATGTAATATTTAATGTATTACTTTCTAATAAATATTTGCATATTAGCAATTTACATTCCTCTTATTAAAGAGGACGAATTAGACATGTGCCATTCCTCCTTCACTACCTTGTTTTGATTTAAACTTTTTGTATAAAAAAACCCCGTTGCTTTTAAGTTTAATTTAAATTATCGGTTATATACAGTATGATGTTCTGTTAATAGGAAAGCTATTACATATATGCATAAACAAGTCATTGATATACAGAAAGCCTAAAAAGAATGAGGCAAATTTACTTTTGATTCTTGAAATAATCTTTTGATTTATACAATTGCAAGCTTATACAAATAAGCAACTTTTTTCAGTTGATGATTTGGCTACCATTGATTCATCTAGTGTGGGATTGATGAAATGTTTAGAATGATACATTAAAATAAATTACTGTCCCACTCCTCTTATTGTCCCACTCCTCTTACTGTCCCCTATAATCTAGAGCAGGAGTTCCCACACTTGTACAGTGGCGTATCACTAAATTAAAATTTATACTTTTCCCTTACCACCAATTAACGAAATATTTCTAACAAGGATTGATGAGTAACGCAATCGGTACAAGGGTGCCTTTAGTTTTAAAATCTATAAAATAGACCCAATAAAAGATTTAGTTTTTCTTTCTGAAAGATTTCATTTTTTTTTTTTATTGACAATTATGTTATTCAGAAACGCCTAAAGGTTTTGACCAATTTGAATATCAAAACCTTCTTGCACATATATTCCATAAAATAAAATTTGCCTAGTAAAAAATGGTGCACATAAATTAACTGGAGACTATCTTAATAAACCAGTTTTTTTGAAGAAAGCATGCAGTAGTTCTCTTTAGAAAATTTTGTTAGTTACCTTTTTTTGTAACCGAGGCCTTTTAGAAAATATTTTTTTTAAATAAAAAGTTCAAAACTTAGGGCAATTAATTCACCGAGATATCTTCTAAATTCATCGGTTCTTAATGAATGCGAATATCTCGTGTGTATAATTATATATTTTTTTGACAAAATTGTACATTTGCGATTTTTAGTGAAAATAGAAAGTGGGTATAAAAAAAAGAGATCAATCTCTAAAAAAAAAATCAAAAATAATAAAAAATATAATTTTAATGTTATAAAATCACAAAAGAGATCTACCACCGATTCGCTTGATTTCTCATATATAAAAATTGAAAACTCCAAATAATACGAGAAAAACGCTGAAAAATAACATTCAATAACTTTTAATTATGAGAAAAATTTTATTACCGATTTAGCAGTTATGATATCGGACAAAACGTAGATCCAGTGGCGCCAACTTATATGGGCTTTTAGGGGCGCGAGCCCACCCAGTAATCTGATGGCTATGTCCACACAATTTCCATTGATTTATTTCGTTACTTATTTTTTTTTATTTAATCTTAGAAATTAAATTTGGTTTCATTGACTTTCTCAAAATAATTTTATTTAGGAAATAGTAAGGGTATCAATTAGACTTGCATAGCTACCAACTTTTACGCATTTTTGCTACCACTAAAATTGTACAGAGATTTTTCATTTGTTTAATCATAAGATTTCGACTATTAAATAAGACAATATTTACTATAAACTTTTGTGGTAGGAAAAATGCGTAAAATTGGGCAGCTATGCTTACAGAAAAGCTGAAAACTTCTTTAGCGGATGTATAATTAAACTTCTCTTAAAGACAGATTTCCTACTTATTTTGCGTCAGACCTGTATTCTACTTTAATTTCACTTTACATAATATTTAATAGCCTCTAATTTAATATTTTTAAAGCAGTTATTTATTTAAAAATCAACAATTATGTTATTTATAATAAATATTAATGTATTTATAAGGAAGAACTTATGTTAATGTATTTTAATTAAATTATAATAATTTTATATTTTACTTCGTAAAACCATAATTTGACTTCGAATTATCATTTTTGTTCGTTCGCTCCTCCTCCACCCTTCTCTACACACGCAATACGAAGAAAAAAGTGTGTGTTTTTCTACTGAAAAACTTGAGGTTCACCCAATATTTTACAAAAGTTAGCGTTACTGAGTAGATCTGTATGCAAAATAAAAATTCAAACAATATATCTATATTTAAATGTTTCAAATTTTTTATGTTAAAGATTTAAAAAAATATATATATGTAAAATGAGATAAATGTAAGAAGCCAAATACATCAAAATAAATAGATCAATGAGAAATTCCCATTTCAAGAAAATTAAATCTATGTACAACTTCACAAAAAGACTGAAAAATAACATTTAAGTAAATAACATTTAACAGTTTATTTGATGAAAAGTAGGGATCAAATGTTAAAGTAACAATTTTATTTTTTAAAGGAGGTTTTTAATATTTTAAAGTGGTTTTCATGTAGCAAATAGAAAATGTCAAGACATTAATAATAATATTAAAAAAAGTTTTCATTTCTTAAAATTTTAGTGTTTAATTAATCTGAGATGAAAAATAACAAAAAACATTTTCACTTCTAAAAATATTTTAAATAAAAATATAAACAAGTATTAGTTGTTGTTGTTGTATGTATGTCGGCCAATTATCTACACTATGGGATATAGGCCCTAAGGGGTGGGATGCCCTCCGTGGGGGTCTTTCTAAGGGAACCTAACCCGTATTTACGCAAGGTTCGAAGAAAACCACGGAAAACTCCGAACGGTTAGGGTGGCCGCGAGGTTCTGACCTCCAAACTGGTAGACGGTAGGTGCTGGGTTCGAACCCATTCGCGACCGTCGGCCTAACCGTTCGAAGTTTTCCGTGGTTTTCTTCGAACCTTGCGTAAATACGGGTAAGGTTCCCTTAGAAAGACCCCCACGGAGGGCAACCCACCCCATAGGGCCTATATCCCATAGCGTAGATAATCGGCCGACAAAAATACACCACCACCACCACCACCGAACGGTTAGGCCGACGGTCGCGATTGGGTTCGAACCCAGCACCTACCGTCTACCAGTTTGAGGTCAGAATCTCTCGGCCACAGGTGGGGCCTAAACAAGTATTAGAAATACATAATTTATGTTATTTGACCACAGAAAAAATAAAAATAAATCCAGGAAGTATACGAATACATAGAGAATATCTTATATACCTAAGTGGAACATTTTAGGGTTTCATTCAACTGGCGAAATCCAATTTGTCTCTGTCTTCTGTCTGTCACAAAGACCGTAATACAAAAACTGTATAAATCAGAGACTTCAAATTTTGTGTATTTACAGCTGAATACCTCGTGTCAAACGACAGTTCATAAAATTTTGAAAAGGTCTATTTTAAATTTATTCAATACCATCCGTTCATTTTGAAATTTAAATTTTGTTGGTATCGTAGCTTGGACTGAAATCGTTGCAATAGTAAACAGAAGGTTCTTATTTTGATCTTGGTTGATGGAACTTGAAATTTTCATATTAAGATAGATTTAATTAAAAAAATCTTTTTTGCTAATTTAAGGGATTATATTACTAGAATTCTATTCATCTGACATTCATAATATTTTTTGAAATTCAATTTTTTTTCTATTTTAAAAAATATGATGTATTAATGATTCAGCAATTTAAATTTCGTTTGAACAAAGTTTTTTCGTTTTAAGAAATTTAAAATTTTATTTATCTCCGCTAGATATTTTTAATATTGGATTTTCCAAAAGTTTGGAATTTTGCATTTTATTTAAACAGTTTGATTTGAACATTTTTAATTTGATTAAAATAATTTCCTTTTATAATTATTTTAAAACTTAATTTATTGATGCTGCCATGTATGAAAGAATTTAATAATAATAAATTAACAATTTTGATTTTTTAATTAAAGGATAAGATGTTTTGCAAGGTATATTAAACAAAACCATCTGTGCGATCTACGCTCACACTTATCTACGTGTTCATTTACTGTGAGAAGAACCAAATAGGACTTGGTTAGTCAGACATAAAGCATAAAAGTATAAAATAGATATAAAACAAAAACAAGATTTCAGATGATTTGAAAAGTTTAAAAGTAAAGATTTAATTTTAAAAACATTTTGTCAGTATTCTAAATCGCTTCGGGCTTGACAAATGAATGTTTTTCGACACAAATCTCTAGATAAAAATTTCTTATACTTAAAACTTTAAATGTAAACAACATGAGATAAATATTGAGAAGGTTTTTATTTTTTAAATATTTTTATTTCTAGAAAAATTTCTAAGGTATATAAAAATGAAATACAAATATTTACTTTTGAGATTTGAAATAAAATAAATGAATAAATAAAGAGATTTTAAGTTTACTAAATAACTACTTTTTATAATTACAGTTAAACCTGGTTAAAATGAACACGCTTAACGTGAATTACTTTTAACATGAATTGTTATCACCGTACCCTATAAAAACGAATATAAAGATTTTATACTGATAACATGAATTATTGTTAACATGAACACAATTTTGATTCCCCTAGTGGTTCATGTTAACGAAATTCGACTGTATTTTAAAATTAAATTTATTGGTGCTACCATCTATAAAAGAATTTAATAATTATAAATTAAGTTAGGATTTATTAATTAAACGATACACTGTTTTGAAAGAAAAAGCGAAAACTATTAAGCGAAATCCTTTGTGCGATCACGCTTGTCCATTTATTTCATTTACTGTGAGAAGACCAAACTATGACTTTGTTACTCGGACATAAAAACAAAAGTGTAAAATAGATATAAAACAGAAACAAAATAAGATTTCAGATGATTTGAAAAGTTTAAAAGTAAAAGATTTAATTTGGAGAGTAATATTTAATTTGAAAGTACTATAAATTGCTTCGGGCTTGACAATTGAATGCTTTAAAGCAAATCACTTGATGAAAATTTCTCCTTTTGTTAAAACTTTCAATATTTACCTCATGTTGTTTACATTTAAAGTTTTTTTTAAATATCCTTTTACTCTCAGAAAAATTTCTAAGTATATAAAAATAAATTACAAATATTTATTTTTGAGATTTGGGATAAAATAAAATAAATGAATAAAAAGAGAGATTTTATGTTTATTTAAAATTTCTCTTTGAACTTTGGGAAATACATGGATACTTCCTCATACATGGAAAATATCTGTAAACATTAACATTATAACTTTTTCACCTTTTGAAAATTAAAATTGTAAACTTGCGAGACAATTTTTGAGAGCTTTTTAATATCTAATACGAAATTATATTTCACAGTAAAGACTACAAGGAAAAGCAAATCTGAAGGAATTTTCAAAAGTAAATTTTTTTTTGAACAGCTGTCAACCACTCAGTTTTTTCAAGCGGAAAATCATGTATGGAATCAAAAAGTTTAACATAGTTATTTAATAATGTGTCTACTTTTTAAATCGTGCATTCTTGATTTTGTTTAAGAAATAAATATGATACAAAATATATTTACTAAACTTAAGAAACTTGGACAGTTATATTTTAATTCACACTATATTACTTTATTATTTTTTTATTTACTTTTTATTTGCAAAGTAGTGAACAGAACTTGTGAAGCCAAATCAACTTAAAAAATGTTCTTCTTTATTCACGTTTCAAATTATTTTTATTCTCGGCAAAACACTTCAAACAGCTAATAATTAAAAATTTGTGTGAAAACTAAATCGCTAAAAAATTCAACGTTTGAACACCCAATATATTCAAATCAAGTACTGTGAACATGAACACACATAATTTTGTATGTTTTCTTGAGTCTTTCACCATCAGTTCTTAAAACAAAATCAATATACTTCCCCCAAATACATGAAAAAAGACCCCCCCCCTAAAAAACGTTTTTCGAGGAGGGGTTTATTTTTATATATTTTGAAGTAGTTTATTTTATACAGTAATGATGAGTTTTTTTGGGGGGTGGGGGTAGGTCTTTTATGTATTGTAAGGGGAGAGGGAAAGGTTGATTTTTATTTTATGCACTGATGATGCAAACCGTATAAGTCTGAACATTTTATCGGTGCTTAATCCTCTCGGCACTTAATTTTTACCCTATTGGGGAAAAAAATTAATTTTCCGCTAACAAAATTAAAAGTGGCCATCGAAATAACAGAAGTTAGTGTGCTGAAATTTAACAAATGTTTTCTTTACTGAAGCCTAACGAATGCAGTTGTGTTGCGCGTTTTTCGTATGAAAATAGTATAAGGAAGAATTTAAGACTTTTGGAAAATGTCGTATTACAACCCGATTAAAGAAAAATTAAATATTTATCAATATATTTTTTTCTTTTATCATAAATTACTAATTCGGAAAAGGAGTTCCTAATATAAAAAGTGAAACATATGTTTGAATTAAAAGAAACGCCAACGGTTTACTACTAATAATAAAACTTTTTTTTATTATTTACCCATCATACGTAGTATAGGATAAGTTTTGCAATCGTTTTGAAAATCGAAAATTTTTTTTGAAGCATTTACACGTTTCAGACACTGGAGATTCCGAAAAACATATTTTTAGAAATTTTTTTTTTGCCGTCCGTCCGTCTGTGTGTCTGTCTGTAACCGCTCTTTCTCCCGAAAAATTGAGACAGACTTGAAATTTTGTATGTGATTAGTATGTAAGAATGGGACGAAGCCTATTTAATATCAGTAACCTCGATTATCCGGAACTATTTTTTTCGGACTCTCGAAAAATTTGCTCTGATGAAAGGTATATAAAATTTTTCGAATGTTTTTGTTCTAAGAAATGGACGTAAAAGGCAATAAAATAACACACATTTTGCATATAGAACGAAGTCGATCGGATTATTAGTTGCCGAGATATTTGTAATCCTGTTTTCCACATTCTTCGATTTTTTATGACCCCGTATTTCATTCAAATTCCAATTCAAAGATATCTTTTAATTGGAAATAAGACACTTAATTCGATGCAAGAAACCGTTAATGAATATGATAATTATTTTTAGTTATTAGGATGTTTATTTTATGCAATTCAGTGGTACTTGAATAGTTTGGCGTTTCATACAATTTATAGAAATTGGTTCATCGGAAATTCATTAATAGAGCATGATGATGTGTTAAAAATACTTAAATATACGTTTATATTTTGTTTTAAAATTGTAATGCATTTTATAAATTGTTTACATATGTTATGTTTTCATATACACTATATTGCCATTGATTATGGGACACTTGCGATTTTAGACATTTTACTAAATATCTAGAAAAATACATGAGGAATCATCTCGAAACTCTTAGTGTATAAATATAATAGTATACGTCATACATCTCCGTGAAGAGTTTTTACCGAAACGCCATAGGGGACCGTCAACAAATTAAAAAAGAATGAATATCTTTTGAATAACCCTGTCAAAACTAATGTAGCAAAAGCGCTCAAACTCTAGGTTATGATTGAATGCCTTATTGTAATACACTGTGTTCATTTTTATGCAAATAGCATGCACACTCGCAGAGTAATTAAGGTTTTTATAAAAATGGTCCCAAATTTTTCCAAGTTTTTTCATTATAATTTTCAGAGTTCTTAATATAAAATATTATTCTTTTCAGAAAATATGACAAACAACATTGCACACAGTACCCTGTAATCAGAATTAAAAAATAATAAAAATTGTATGAAAAATGAGTAGGTTTACTATATAATTTTTTACTGCGCATGCGTCAAAGATATCAAAATTTCATTTGCATATTATGTTAGCTAAATGTATAGAGCAACTTTTGTAAAAGTCTCAAAATCATAGCTTGAAAATTCTGAAAGTAATCGTCTATAGAAAAAGGACAAAATCCGTTGTTTCCAAAATGAAGCAAAAAAATGAGGGATTTTATCCAAATGCAGTAGTACATCCCATATTGTGTATTCTATATTGACACTAATCAATGAATATATGGATACAACCCCTCTTGTTTTTGCTTCATTTTGAGAATAACGGATTTTCGACTTATTCAATTGACGATTATTGTCAGAATTTTCAAGTTATGATTTTGTGACTTTCACAAAAGTTGCTCTATACATTTAGCTAACATAATATGTAAATGAAATTTTGATATCGTTGACGCATGCGCAGTAAAAAATTATTTAGTAAACCAACTCATTTTTTATACAATTTTCATTATTTTTTAATTCTGATTACAGGGTACTGTGTGCAATGTTGTTTGTCATATTTTCTGAAAAAAATAATATTTTATATTAAGAACTCTGAAAATTATAAGGAAAAAACTTGGAAAAATTTGGGATCATTTTTATAAAAACCTTAATTACTCTGCGAGTATGCATGCTATTTGCATAAAAATGAACAAGGCTTATTACAATAAGGCATTCAGTCACAATCTAGAGTTTGAGCGCTTTTGCTACATTAGTTTTGACAGGGTTATTCAAAAGATATTCATTCTTTTTTAATTTGTTGACGGTCCCCTTTGGAGTTTCGGGAAAAAATCTTCACTGAGATGTATGACTTATACTATTATATTTATACACTAAGAGTTTCGAGATGATTCCTCATGTATTTTTCTAGATATTTAGTAAAATGTCTAAAATCGTAAGTGTCCCATAATCAATGGCAATATAGTGTATTATGTTATGCATATCCATGATGGGTAAGTATTACAGTGGCCTCCAACGACTAGTTATTAAATGTCGAAACATAAGTAAAGTCATAATAGTATAATATATCGACATATGTTAACACTATTAGGTGCTGGAATTAACAAAAATAATTTTTTTCTTCCAAATATTTCAATTCAAAGTAGCAGTTTCAAACGCGGTTCAGAGTAGAATGAGAGCGAAAAAACGCTTTTCCGCCTTCAACAGCTCGAAATTTTCCGATACAATTTGAGACACATTTTTAGAAGTAGAAACACGAAACTTGCTGAGGGGATTTCTGAAGTGACGTATAAGGTACCGTGTGATGTCTTTTTACGCTCCTTTCATTAGAATTTGAGTTATAAACAAATACCTTATCAGTATGACCCTTTTTTTCGTTCCCAAAACTCCCGCTTCTGAAATATCCGTTCAAATTAGCAACTTCGGCAGCCTTTTTTGCAATATTTTCTACATTTATCAAAGAATCGACCATTACGGCACCTTGAGTACTTTCTGAATAATACAATTTGCCAGTTTCATGCATTTGAGAGCAAAGATGAATTCAAAAATAAATCGCAAATAAATGAGCAGTTTGAATCGAAATACACCCTTAGTGTTTGTGTGTTCAAACATTTTTTTTTAGTGATTTACTTAAAACAGCTTTTCCAAAACTATGAGAAACGACTGTGGGCGGCTACGCTGGTGGGTCGTGGGCGATGCTTTGGTAAGTCGAGAGACGATTGGCGAAGTCTACAAAATTATATTAATAATTTTATCGACTGTAAAAGTAAAGCAAACACATGCTACATTTAGAGAAAAAAAAATAGTTCAACAGCCTGAAAGTACAGTTTTATTGAATTTTGTATAAAAGAGCATTTTGAGACTAAAATAATTTAAATTTTAATGTATTTTTTTTAAGGGGTGCAAAACATTATTTTTTTACTATTGTTTTTAAATAGTACATAAATGTAGCCTATTTTTCCACTTGAGGTTTCGTTTCCTAATTATTCCAATTCCACATGGACTCTATATTGATGTTTTTGTATATATGCGTTGCACGAAACTTTTCTCTATAGGATAATCATACAAAAGGCTCTTTATGCCTACGTATGAGATCAGTCACGAAACCTTTTCAAACCTTAATGTCAGCAACTTATCAGAATTTGTGAACCAGAGACTTAGAGTATAAAACTATATAATTTTCACAAACATTCTTTACTTTTAATTGGAAGTTGAGATAGTAACAAAAAAATTGAGTTTTTTTTCCCCCGTATCATTAAAAGGTATTTCGGAATGTTTTTGAATTATCTAAGCTTCATTTTGATCTAGTTAATGTAATGTACGGATCAAAATATCCTCTTTATTTTCATAACATCACAATGGTTTTATAATCATGACATCAAAAAAATTTTAAATCTTAAGGTCGGCGACTTAAAATTTGGGAACTAAAGACTTAGAAGTAAAATTATATAATTTTAACTAATATTATTTTCTCTTAATACATTAAACATGTACTTGGATGGAAGTTCAGATAATTACAAAGAAAAGTGCTAGTTTTTTTCCCGTGTTATTGAAAGGTAATTCGGAATGTTTCTTAATTATCTAAGCTTTATTTTGATCTAGTTAGTGTAATGTACGGATCAAATCCTCTTTATTTCATAACACCATAATGGTTTCATAATCATGACATCACAAATCTTTTAAAAGCTTATATATAATTTCTTGTGATAGATTACAGCGATATAAGACAGCGATTCTTTTCGTAAGTATTAAGTATAAGTGTGTTTGCAAACTTGTATTATAGTTCCTTTTTTTTCTATCTTTTATTTGCGACACCAGTGGCTAAGAGATTCTGCTCTCAAAACTGGTAGATGGCAGGAGCTGGGTTCGAACCCAATCGCAACCGTCGGCCTAATTTTTCGGAGTTTTCCATGGTTTTCTTCGAACCTTGGATTTCCTTGCGTAATGACGGGTTATGCTCCATTATAAATATCCCCCCTACAGTGAGAATATCCCCTTAAGGCCCATATCCCTCGTTCTGATAATTAGTCGTTTCAAATACAACCAATCCATCTTTTGTTTTATTAACAAAGCTACAATGGCTTATTAAATACATCTTTACTAATATCTATTTGTTTTTGGTTGTTTTACGATTGTAATTGTCGGCTTAATTTGGTCGCGTTAACATCGTGTAAGGAGAAATTAAATCTTATTTTGACGTTACATACATGTTTGAGTTTCTGTGCAAGTTTATTTCTACTATTTTCATTTGATTGACATAATGTAAGGATAGGAAAATTCTATTATGCATTTACTCATGTTAATGATTTTTAAACAAAAATAGAATTAAAAATAAAATCCTCATATAGGATTTAAATGAAGGTGCTTAAGTAATATTTATTGCTCCGAACTAGTAATTATCTCATGTCTTATGATAATTACTAGTCATTAGCTGGTTTAACTATTAGCTGACTTGCTAAATGCATCTTTGCTAACACCTTTTGGATTTCGCTTGTACGAAATTTTGAAAGAATGAAAACTATTTTCCGTTTTAATTATTATAAATTTATTATTATAATTTTGGGATTTGTCCTTATTGACATAGCGTAAAAGAGAATGAATCTTATTTTGCTTTTATAGACATACTCAAGTTAAAACATAATTACTTTATAAATAAATGTGGACTTAATTTCATCTGAACGACATAATCTAAAAAAAGAAAGTCCTACAAACATTTATTCTTTATAATGACTGAATGAACGAAATCCTTTTTAAAGACATAAATTCTTGTATATTAAATAGAACTCAAGATGGATTTTAATATAGGCATTAAAGGGAGAGGCTTTAGATAAACAGTATTTATTTCCCGGAATTTTTCAGTGTCATATTGTATGTCTATTTTGCTTATTTACTAAATATTTGACTGAACTAAGCTTTGAGAGAATGAAAACAACTTCTGGTCCCAACATTTTAAATTTGATTATAATTCTGGGCTTTATTTTATTACCGTTTACATCACGTAAGAGAGAATAAATCCCATTTTGATGTTACACACACCCTTAAGGCGGCTGGTCACTCAGCGGCTGAATTCCCCTCGGTAATGTAAAGTCTATGGGTTTTTGATGCATTCTCATATTCAAAATATTTCCTCAGAGAATTAATATTTTTAACTTCTTTTTTTAAAAACTTCTTTCTTTTCTTTACTTCTTTTTTTCCTTCTTTTTGAAAAACTAATCGTTAGGAGCCATCGTAATTCCTACTTATCATGGATATGTATACAATAAAATATGAAAATAAAACACGTGTAAACCATTTATAAAATGCATTTCAATTCCAAAATAAAATTTAAACGTATATTTAAATATTTCTAACACATAGTAATGCTCTATTACGAAATTGCAGGATCGATTATCCCATTGATCCATTTCGACAAATTATATAAATAGTCAAACTCCTCGTAAATTATACAAATTGGCATAATTTTTTATTTTAAATAACGAAAAAAAAATTAGTAAAAAATTAATAAAAATAAAAATAAAACGTCAAATTAAAAATCAGTTATGATATACAAATACATGTAATATATTTAATTTAAAGTACATGTGACATTTACAATAAACCATTATTGGCATTTAATCTTATAGTTTCGCGATAGTTTTTTGATAGATGTAATAATCAAGTAGTAAAAGAAACATCCTTATAAACTCCAAAAACGCTAAACCTATTAACTAATAATTTACCGACTCGGATGAAGTGTTTTATTTCCAATTAAAAATATATTTGAATTGAAATTTGAGCGAAATACAGGGTCATGAAAAATCGAAGAGACTGGAAAATAGGATATAAATATCTCGACAACTAATTATACAATCGATTTTATTCTTTATGCAGAATTTATATTTTTTATTATATTTCACAACCATTATTTAAAATAAAATATCCGAATTTTATGTACATTTCATTAGAACGAATATTTAGAGAATCTGAAAAAAAGTTTTGGACAATCAAGGTTACTGATATTCAATAGGCTTCTTACCATTATTACAAACCAAGAACAGACCAATTTTTAAGTCTTTATTTCAATTTGTTCGGGAGATAGAGCATTTATAGATGGACGAACACAGAAACAGACGGACGGCAAAATACTTTTTTCTAAAAGTATGTTTTTCGGAATCTCCACAATCTAAAACATGTAAATCCGTCAAAATGTGTTTTAGATTTTCAAAACAATTGCAAGACTTGCCCTATATTACGTATGATGGGTAAGAAATACTTTAGAAGATAAAATTTTTATTTCATAATTTTGGTCATAAAGGTTTAAACAATATTTTCAATAACATCTGCCAATTTCCGAAATACACTTAACGAATAAATTCAATTTAGGACTCCAATCTTTAATTGGTATAACATGTGCATTTACGGTTCGCTTCAGAGTTCATTGAGTTATATCAGGCAACAAACGTCCAAAAGTTTACAATTGTTCTGTAATAAACTCCGGTTGAATTAGTATAAGAGTAGTTTCATCAACCGTTAAATGCACTGACATATGGACTCTCGTGTTAATACTCAAATATACTTAACGACCAGATTGATATGACGGAAGATATAAAGGCAATTATATAGTCCAATTAAAAGCAGAATGAGCTTATATGAGTAATTAAGGGTTTGTCAGGGTTGGCAAAACCCGGTTTATATGGGGAAAATTTTTTTTTGGTTTAAACCGTTTTTTTAAATGTTTCCTTTTGAAGAAATTAAATTAAAAAACCAGAATTTTTCCATTGTAACGTTTGTAGTGCCGTCGTCACCGAAATATAAATGTCCAGTTTTTGTGCAAACTTTGCTATACTTTTGACATTTTTTTAAAATGCTAAGATGTGTGAGCATATTTAGAAAGTCAGAACTTCTTATTTTTTGAACATGGCTTATGTTACACATTTTTAAAATGTATTTTTACTGCGTTCCTCTAACAGCGACCTTCTCCTCAAATTATTAACATTATGATTTCTGCTAAATCGAGGATAAGTCCCCACCAGTAACTAATAACAATATATTTTATACTATTTAACTTTTTGTAAAATTTATTATATATATAATAGACAATATATATAACAGAAAGAGAGAGGTGCATGTATTTGCACTCGTTCTCCTATAAATTCCAGCTGAATTTATAGGTGTAGGCTTATCAACCGTTAAATGCATGTGTATACATTCTCAAGTGAATACACACAGGCGCTTAACGATCCAATACACATAATGGAAGATAAAACACGGCAATTATAGAGTCTAATTAGATGCACAACGAGCTCGTTTGAGTAATTAAATCAAGGATTCAGTATTTTGTAAAACATTCTTATTTCAAACAGTTGTACTTTTTGATATAAACCGTCTTATCTCCAGTCTTACATTAATTTCGATGCAAAATTTTCTTGTGGCTTATTTTCAGGGAATGTTTTCAGCATCTTTTGAATATTTAAAGTTTGCCAGTTTCACTTGTATTGCAAATTAACTTTGTTTTTAGCAGGTGAACATTTTATCATTAGCAGGTAAACATAATTATTTTAATGGGATACCTAGTTGCAGTGCTATTCCACTGTTTGTAGATGAGTTATTGTTTATCACATCATAGATGAACCATATAAATAAAATCTAGCCATAGACTACTAGATGTAGTACAATTAAGATAGGATAAAAAGAAACTAGGTGAGTTAAGAAAATAAAGTCAAGAAAAAAATCAGTTAAGTAATAAAGTCAGTTAAATAAATAATATAAAATCAGTTAAGAAAATAAAGCGATAAGAAATATAAAAAAGACAAAAAAATTCGGATTAGTTAATCTGAGAGGTATAGGCAAAGCTCGTAGGATTTCCATTTTAACCATGCAGTGCTCCTGTGGCTTATTGTATGTTAAAGGTCAAGCGGCGTCTGACAGAGGCCAGGTATATTTTGGCTGTACCAATTCTTTCGATTCCAATTTATAAATGCAAAGGAATTATAACTAAAATATATTTGTAAAACATATATATTAAAAAAAGAAATCTCTATTCTTTGTGGGACGCCACGCGAATACATCAGGGTTAAGTAATTTTTTTTGTAAAAGTTTGGCGATTTATATGCTGTTTGACAAATGAAATGCATTTTCAAAAATATTTGTAGGTGCCGATGTATCGTTCCAATTGTTTTCGTTCATATGTTTACTCTGCAGGTATATATCCTGCTTTGGTTTATAACTTAATGATGATCTTTATTAAAGTGGTAAACAGTTTTATTGGCTACATGTTGATGCTTTCATAGTAATAAGCTTTCATGGTTTTGCGTTAGTTATCTTAGTAATGTTTATGAAAAGGAAATGTTGTAAAAGTAATTTTGAAACCTATGTTAAATATTTTTAGCTTGAAAATAAAATTCGTCTGATATCTCCGCTAAGAATTTAGTTTTTAGCAATATTTTTCAGCATACGCTGACATATTCAAAAAGTTTTTCTGGAATAAACGTTACTAGTGTCGTCGTTTTCGAATAAGAGCCCTCACTACTGAGTGAAAGACCCGGATGATAATGTTAAGTCTATGGGGGCGTTCTTTTCAAATACCTCGCTCAAATTTTAATATTTTTACATAATTTGTTTGCATAGGATAGTTGAGGACGATCTAAAACCGGGCTAGTTTTTACTTTTTCGGTTTTGGTTTTCGATTTTTTAAAAAAATACTTTAATTTTCGAAACCGCTTTGATCCGGTTCTGAAATTGAAACTATAATCAATCACTATCGTAATCTATCATAAATCATAATACTATCATAATATAATAAAAAATATAACATAAATCGAAAAAGTAAAAACTAGTTTTTACGAGTTAATGCTGTTACCGCAAAAAGAAATTTTTCTAAAAATTGAAAAAAAAGAAAAAATTGCACCCGGAAGTGTTAAAACATTTTTTGCAATTGGAACTATATAGCTATAACTAACGGTTTAGAAATTAGTCATTGGACACCTTTCACTGAGAAACACCCTGTATGTTCAATGTATGTTAGTTTCGTTTCACCCTATATGTTAGTTTCGCTTAAAAAAATAAGTTTAACAAATACATTTAATTCAGCACTCGAACATTTAATAAGTGTAATATGGACAATTATGAATAATTTAACAGTTCATCGTGTGTTATTAGGGGACAAACGCCCAAGAGTTAGCAATTGTTCCCTAATAAACTCGGGCTGAATCATAAGAGTACTTTCATCAACCGTTAAATACATTGATGTATGAACTCTCACGTGAATTCTTAGATGCACTTAACGACCTAATGGCCATGATGGAAGATAGAAAGGCAATTATATAGCCAAATTAGAAGCAGAATGAGTTTGAGTAATTAAATTAAGGATTCCGACACTCCATAAAAGTATTCTTATGCCGAGCATTTAATATAGGGTGTTTTAAAACTGTTCTTTAAAAAATAAGAGGAATGAGTTTTTTTTTTTAAATAAAAAATAGGGTTGTAAACGTATTATTCTGTCAAAAAAAAAAAAAAAAAAAAAAAAAAAAATGAGCAGAAAAAATTATGATAGCGTTTAAAAGCTATACTTAATATATTTTTTGAATGTCTTAAAAATGTTTATAACATGTTTTCTTTTTACAACGCAAATTCGTTTACAGCATTGTTAACGAGTTTCAACTTTTATACATTTATTCGACGACATTACACTCCAGTAATAATTTAAGTTCTTTTTTAGTTATTCTTTTAGAAATATCAGCCATGCATATATTTAGTTAGGTATTATTTTACTTCGTATTTTTAATTTGTTTATATGCGTAGAGTGACAGACATTTTTTTAGAAAGTATTAATATACCTTGCTGCTACCTGATGTGTGCGTTGACAATATATTTAACTTTTAGTAAGTACAGAAAACCCGAAATTCCGTACTAACTGGAACAGAACACTGTTCTGTTTAGCGGGTATTTCGAATAGGTGGATTTCATTAATAATAATCAACGGATTTCTTGTTAAGACGCAAGTTAAGTGCAGGGACATGTGCTAGTGCCAGCTCTATACAGCGTTGATCGGATTGCGGTAAACAGATGCTATTATTTCTAGAAACTTATCTTAAAATTCACTGTTAATATAGAAGACTTCAAATAAAAACTACACTCTAGCCTTTTCAAATAAAAACTACGCTCTAGCCTTTTCAAATAAAAACTACACACTAGTCTCTTCAAATAAAAACACATAAGACTTAGCTAACAACAACAACAGCAGCCACAAAAAGCAAAACAACTACCCCCCCCCCCCCCCAACAAAAAGTTACTTAGTCAATTTAGCGCTCTTTGTCAGAAAAGAAGTCACTGACTTCACTTCTTAAGTGTTTTTTGTTTAGCAGTGATTAAAAATAATTTTACAGAATTGTATAAGTGGAGCCAACATGTACCATAAGAATCCGTTATTCATTTCAATTTAGTTTCAGGTATTTTCATCAAGCTTAGGCTCTATGCATGTCTTTATTTAGCTTTTTTGTACGACAATAAATTTACTCTTCTTCATGAACGTCTTTTTAAGTTTTCCTGTTTTTAAGTTTAAAAAATCGGTAGTTTTTCTGAACTCTGTTGTGCATAACTGATTCTACTGTATATTTCTTTTAAAATTCTTAAACTAGTTACATTGAACCAAATGTGTATGTAATCCAGGAGCGTGTGAAGAGAAAACTGCGCCCGGGGCAAAGTTTCAAGTTGGTGCCCCCTCTCTCCAACTTTTTCTTGTGACAGGCCAAAAAAGACATTGGTAGTATAAATTTGGTGCCCCCGAAAATTCCGCGCCCAGGGCAATTGCCCCCTTTACCCCCCCCCCCTCCCTCCTTTCGCACGGCACTGATATAACTTTTAAATATCACAACAGCAAAGTGAATAATAAATGTTGCTCTAAATTTAGTATGCATTATGTTTATATCATGTCTTGATATTCAATTTTTAAATTATAATTGAAATAGATGATTTTTGATATTCTATAATGGTTATAGTTTATCTGAAAATATGAGAATTATGAAAAGAAGGTGCAAAACAGAATAACAATAATACTATTTAACAATTGAACAAGAACAATAAAAACTAAGAACTCCTTATCGGAAGATGTGAGGAGACAAGAAATAGATATCATAAATGTATCCTCGCAAGTTTTGCAAGGCCAGAGCCGTGCGAAGCAAAGGACGAAGGGAGTGGTCGCCCCGGGCGTGGAAAGTGAGGGGGCGCCAAATTTCTACTACCAACCTGGTTTGTTTCTTCTTTTCTTGTTAAAAACTTACATGTACAGATTGGGAAGGGATATCTTTGTGACAAAAACATACATTCTCAAAATAGCATGTGATTTCTTTTGGAATCCAAAAGGAGCTACAAACTGTTATACTGTAATGTACATATATTTATTTTACATCTGTTTTTTATATAACCTTTGACAAAATATAAGTGAAATCTTCTCTTATATTATTTAGTTGTTAAAGTTACATTTTTTAAAGTTCTAAAATAAACACGAAATATGTATTCAAGAAAATTTGTGTTTCCACACTTTTCAATTTGTTAAAGCTGCCACAAAGAGAATGGAGATGGGCGGATAGGCGCCAAATTGAAACTTTTCCCCGGGCCCAGTTTTCTCTTCGCAGGCTGCTGTGCAAGGCATACATAAACATTAAACACTTGTTTATGTTACTTTTGCTTTTTTCCAAAATAAGTTTAGCAAATAAATTCATTTCAGAACTCCAATCTTTAATAAATGTAACTGCGCAGTTATGAATCGTTTATAGGGTTCATTGAGTAATATTAGGTGACAAACGTCCGAGATTTTGCAATTGTTCCCTAATAAACTCTGTTGAATTACAAGAGTAGTTTCATCAACCATTAAATGCATTGATGTATGAACTCTCGTCTGAATACTTAGATGTACTTAACGACCTGATAGACATTACGGAAGATATAAAGGCAAATTGTATTGCCGAATTAGAAGCAGAGAGAGCTCATTTAACTAATTAAATTAAGAATTCCGGCCTTCCATAAAAGTATTCTTATTTCGAGCATTTACATCTTTAAAATATAGTATTTTTAAACTTTTTCGGCAAAATAAAAGGATGAAAGTTTTTCCAATAATATATGATTGAAAGGAAGGTGATAATCTTACGTTTAACAGCTATAATTAATGAAATTATTTTTTCTAAACACCATAAAAATATTTCTCATTTTACAGTTAAAGTTCGTTTAGTTTAAATTATATTGTTAACGAGTCTCAATTTTCTTGCAATTAACTGACAGTATTACATTCCGATATTACTTTAAATCGTTTTTTATTTTTGACAAATATAAGATTGATATTATTATTATTTTACTTAATATGTGTAGAGCCATACATGTTAAACTTTTTACTCTCTTCTATCTTCAATAAAATGAAGTATTGTGATCTAAATTTTTTCGATTTCTGTTTTTTGACAGCTTTAAGGATCAGAGATTCTAAAAAAGATGTCTGTCTGTTTCCGTCCGTGTGTCGCTATTGTGCCATCCAAAAGTGTATAAAGTTATGCATCGAACTGAACCTAATTAATCGCGTATGTGGCAAGTAGGTCTTTCTTGAGTTTATAAATATTCTGCCGGAAGGGGGCGATGAAGTATCAATCGATGAAGTGCTATTTTCATTATTGTATTACCGAAAAGTGCGTGAAGTTATGCTTAGTATTGAAATAAATTTTCTATGCATATCTTTTGCTATAGCCAGCAGGTGGTTCTTTGATTTGGAAATATTCTGCCAGAAGAGGGGACTGGAATAGCGATGTCTGACATTTTCATTATTGTAACAGCAATAAGCGTTTGAAGTTATGCATAGAATTGAACCTAACAATTTGTATAGTATTTCGCTGTTGTTAGTAATTTTGCCTTGAATTTGAAAATATTCTGCCGGTAAGCATTGCTGTAATGCTGTAACAGTAATTTTTGTACACCTTTCTTTATTTTACTTTCCAAAACTGTATGAAATTATGAATAGAATTGAATCAACGTATTTTGGGATGTTTTTTGGCTATGGTTAGTAGCCAATAGTAGTAGTTAGTAGTTATAATTTAATAGGGTTAGTAGGTCTACATTGAATAATATTCCGTCGGAAAGGGCACTGTGATAGTGGCTTTTGCATAATTTCGTACTTTTGTTGCCCATTGACGTCTCGTGCACCGACTGGAACCCTCGTCTTGCTAAGCCGGTTACTTGCAAACATTTGATGTACAACAGAATAAAGAAAAACAAGTGATTTTGATAAATATTTCGTTCATTGATCAATATCATGAACGGGATTCTTTTTTTTTTCTTTTACTTTGGGTAATTGACTGAAGCAGCAATTTAAGATGAAAATCAAAGTTGGTATTGCATGGAATAAATAATATTGCACTATTAACATATGTAACTTTTTGTTTTTAAATATCAAGATTATATATAATTAAAGATGCATGAGATAGAAGAGAGCTTTGGGATTCTCGTATCCAAATAGTTTTATTTGAATGTTTTAAGTTATTTGCTGGTACAACATGATTTAACATTAAAAAAGTATATTTCCTTTAACTCTCTTAGAAATAAATTACATAGAACCGCACCTATATATAGTCTTTTTAATATCACAGCAGTAAAATAAATACAGGACTAACAATGATGCGTCCAACATTAATTATATAATACTTTCTAACACTTACAAAATAATGTAACAAAATTTCGCAGTTAATTAAAATTAAAGATGTCTAAATCAACGCATAACATACTTCAAAATTCATTTCTGCGATTATAACCAATATTAAAAATTATTTTTGTGCATCTCTGTATATAATGTCTGCATATGTATTCATACATATCGAAAATGCAGCTCTGTATATGTATTTATACATATCAAATAATATAAAGAAAGAGTTAAATTTAAAAATTTATACTATAATTTATAACGCACTTCCAGAAATTATTATTCATATTCTTCAATAGTTCATTTTTTAATGCAGCCAAATTGTGTGACCCTGTAAGTGGGGGATAAATTCTAGGCACACCCTATTCTAATACAATAAGCGCCTTTAATTACAGGAATCTGTATAAATTTTCAATATGTTTAAAATAGTATAACATGATTAAAATACCTCCATCATAGACTGTACTGCAAAGCAATTCTTTTGAGTATTCCTGTAAACGAACTGTAAATGCTACACACTTCATTTTCAATATGAAACATGGAATAGTATTCCAATAACATGTATCGATTTCATGGCAATTAGGCTGTATTTAACAGTTAAATCCCTTACAGTCAGAGGGAAGACACATATTGAATTCATAAAGACTTTTCAACTTTGTTGAAAAGTGTTAAAAATAAAATTTACTAATGAGGATTGTACAACATACATGTTTTTAAAGTATGCATAGGAATATAAGTACCTTGCATTTATTGGAGATATTACTAATACAACATCATACGCAAGAGTTACTCTCTTAAAGTCAAAACATTAAAGAACCCTTTTCATCCTATATTCAAGCATGAAAGGATTATACGAATAATACTAAAAGAATAAGCACATATTAAGAAGAGATTATCAGTCTTAGAATATCATCAGGGATTTAATTATGCGAGGAAATAATGTGGAACTGGTGTAATGTATACAAAAATAAGGATTAAAGTCAATATCTTTAGGTAATGAAGCGTATTACAAGATATAATAACATACATAGAGACCTATAACAGTTTTTGAAGAATAATTATATATCTGTTTATTCTTAAGGTATCCAATTACTTTCGGGGACTTTTATTTTTAAACTCTACTGCAATGTTTGGTAGTTTTTGGTATTTTTCTGTATAATTTAACACAGAATAAAGAAAATTATTAAAATATATACATACGATATCTATGCAAATTTTGAAGAATTTTGGTCATTTAAACTTTTTTTAAATTTAAAAATTGCTCTGGCTCTTAAAAAAATGCACACAACATAATTTTTTTTCAACATATACATATTAGGCACTCTTGTGTAATGAACTAAAAACTAGTCAATACATGAAAATCTAAAAAAGATACAGCTGTTTATGTAAAATTACATAGAAAATATCGGTAATTTTATGTGTAATTCTTCAGGAAAACAGCAAAAATCAACAAATAAGTCACTTAGAGCTAATTCTTTAATTCAATAAACTTCAGACATTATCGGAAAGCTACACAGAAAATTTCATGGTTATAGCATAACAAAACTTTGAGTTAGAGTAATAGTCGTTTACCTTTTCCGATGAGAATCTAATTTTTTAGAAAACGCATTTAAAGCTATCAACATCGGTTTAAATTAACGTCGTCTACCTTTTTTTAAACCCTTTTAGTGCCAAGAAGCGCCGTCGCGCTGCTCTTGCTAGTTGTGAAAAATGCCAGCGTCGCGATAGCGCTCCTTTTGACAATTCACTTTTGGCGCGCGCTGTTTTGATAAAGTGCTATTTAAATTCATTTAACTTATTGTCGCCTAGCAACAGAAATACCAAAATGTAAGAAGTTTTCTAATAGCAAACAATAAACTGTGAATGAAAGACATTATCATTTTATTTCTACAGTTTTTTCTGCAAAATGTGAGACACAAGTGAATTGTCAGGTACAGCAGGACGGCGCTCCTTGGCACTTTTCAGAGCAGCTCGTCGGCGCTCCTTGGCACTAAAAGGGTTATGTGCTCTAATTTCATTTCGAATTGGCGTACAGGAAAAATAAAAACAGATTTAGAAAAATAAAAGTTCATTCTATAAGGAAAAATTGCGAATTTTCATCGAAATTGACATTTTAAACGTAGTCGGATACTTTCAATGAATTAAAAGAAAGATTTTATTTTTGGCTGGTATGTATATACCTTAATATTTTTCTCAGCACTACTGTAGGGATTGGAATGAAATTTTTTAGTTTAAAATGCTAGTTTATTATGGACGGTTTTAATTTAGGTTTCGCCTGAGATTACCATAGTTCTGTCAGTTTTCAACATTTATCTATCAGTAAAGTGTTCTACGCATTTTTTTTCTAACATTCGTAAAAATCGGTTCATCTGTTATAAAATTTGAATACTTTGTAAATTACTTTCAGTCATCGTATAGTACATACTTGTTTTATAGGGATGTGTCACTGTTTACACAGGATATATTATTGCTCGTCCAACATGCGAAATGTTGGCAACAATGTGGTTTCAAGTGAATTTTAACTAAGTAGTATTGCTAGAAGTAACATTTTGTGTTTCAAACGTGTTTTCGCCACCTAGCGTGTCGGTAGTAAATTAAAGTAACTATGAAAGATTTGGACATACGCTGTAAAAGTTTTATTGATTAAAAACAAACTTCAATACTCATCAGCGTACAATATAGATAAAACAATATTAATCGCACATAAAACATATTTACACCAACCCCCCAGGGGGATACCTTCTTTAGGTATTCACGGGTTTCACAACCCCGGGGCACCTGAGTGATCTTTCTCTTTTCCTTTTCCTCTTACTCCTCTTATCTTCCTTTCATCTTTGTTTCACTCTCATTGTGGTTTCCTTTTCGGAGGTGAGGGCAATTCTGTATGAGCCGATGTCAACCTGTATATCGACTCATGGAGAATTGTAAACCACCCACGTGTTGGCCGTGCGTGGCGACCCGTGTCCCTGGAAAGGGGGATCCTGGCAGTTGAGGGAAACCAACACACTGCTTTGGCCTCTGCTTCAGGTAGACGGGAGGTGCATATTGGTCCCGTATGCATCAATCGGCTGGTCAGCTGACTTTTGTCACTGGCTTTAGGGATCAAGCGAGCGAGCAATTACTAGTCATCTCGTTAAGGGTGGAGACTGACATAGGATTGTCTTGTGACCGTATAGGCCCTGGTTAGCACTGGTGCATGAATGTGCATCCCCTTGTTGGGCTCGGTAGTGGGTGGTGCGGCCGGGGTCCGAATTGTTCTTTTCTAACATGGATGGAAAAGCTTCACTTCCTCCTACTTCTCTCCTTTCTGGAGAGCAACAAATTGTGCAGAATACTTCATTTACTCGTTTTTTTGTAATTAAACGCACCGATAGCCTCTCAGATAGTTCCTTCAAGAGAACCTCACCTTTTCTTATCGCAAAAACTTTCCAGTCTGTTTTTGGTGACGGTCACACTCTTAAAAAACTGCAGTCTGGGGATTTATTGGTTGAGGTTTCTTCAGCCAGCCAATCGCAGCTTCTGGACAATTGCACTACAATAGGTACTTTTGCTGTTTCTGTTAAAGCCCATCCAACTCTTAATACTTGTCGCGGTGTAATATCTGAACCAGATCTTTTATATTCCTCAAAAGAAGAGCTCCTCTCAAATTTAAAAGAACAAAATGTAATAGGTGCACGCCGCATTACTATCCGAAAGAATGGACAAGTTATTCGGACAAAACACATAATACTAACCTTCAATAGCCATAATTTACCATCTAGAATTAAAGCTGGATACCTAAGCTGTCCAGTCCGGTTTTATATCCCTAATCCTTTACGATGTTTCAAATGCCAGCGTTTTGGTCATACTAACACTAACTGTCGTGGCAATGTTACCTGTCCTCGTTGTGCAGAAGTCGGCCATGATGGTAAACTGTGTGAAAAACCAGAACGCTGTGCGAATTGCAAAGGTAATCATACGTCATACTCTCGCTCCTGTCCAATTTGGAACCGTGAAAAAGAAATTCTTGCAGTAAAAACCAGTCAAAATCTTTCATACCCAGAAGCTCGAAAACTTGTTGAAACCAGAACCCCATCTATAGGTCTCTCTTATTCTAGTTTACTCAAGCAGCAATCAAAATCTGTAAGACATATAAGCACGCAGACAGAGTCACCTAATCCACCTAGTACCCCAAAGAAACAAACACGAGATGTCAGTTGCTCTACTAAATGTTCTGCTAGCCCTAAATTAGACCATTGGTTACCATCTTCAGAGCCTGTTAAAATAGTCCATCAACCTATTCAGCCACAAAAACCGAAAAAGTCCACCGAACCCCAGACAAGAACTAATACATTTGCATCTACATCTAAAAAAAATCGTAATCTCTCTGCCAGAAACCAATCAATTTGCCAGGCAATTTGACCAGGCAATTTGAAATCAAATTGCCAGAAACCTAATGCTAGTCAAAAGCTTAAAGCAATTTCACCCATTAAAAAAATCGTTGATCATTCTGCTTCTAAGCACCAAAAGACCAATTCTGCTCAAGCCGTTAAACCAAATCAAAAGATAAAAGAAAATAATGCGCTTTGTAATTCTCACCAGTGGCAAACTGTAACAAAAAAACAGCGAAAATCAAATCATGATCCATCTGTTGCTTGTTTGAAAAATTCCAAAAAGCTTAATCACTATGTGGAAGAGGCTATGGAAGAATCATTTGAGTCAAGTGAAGACGAAGGTAACATTGTTTATGAAGAGTATGTGCCCGAATGATCTTACGACTTACCTTTTTAATTTCTGTGTTTTTTAAATGTTGTCATCATTGTTTTTACGTTTTACTATTTCTTGTCATGTATGCTTTGCTGTTCGTGTGATTGTAACTATCTTTTTATGCTTTCTATTTAATTTTATCCTATCTTATTGACTGGTTAAAAAATATTACAGTTTCAAATTTTTTACATTTTACTTTCACTGACTGGTTTTCAACTACATTTGTGTCATCAGATTTTATTATTGATTTTTAGACCTGTGTTTTTATAGCACTAGTAGATCATCCTTTTCACTGTGTTTTAACAAGTTTTAGATTTTTGCAGTTTTAATAATCTTTTAGTTTTTTGTCTTTTAAATTAATTTTTATTATATTTATACCATTCTTTTTATTATTTTTTTTTCAATCTGACTTGGTCTTGGCGCAGCATGTCCCAAAAGGGACCTTGCGCCATTAAACCCTAATCAACCAACCAACCAACATATTTACACCAAACATTTCGAACTCATTCTAACGAGTCATGTTCTGGGGATTTGCATGACCTTAACGGAGAAAAATGTACCTACACATTAAACTGCATCTCCAAGTTGGAAATATTAATGGATGGTTCTTTACACTTGTTTGGGTTGAATAATATAACCTACTTTATTTTATTAAAAATGTGATTCAGAATTTTTGAATAAAAGTTTGTTTCGTACTTATACAGAACAGCATCTATGCGAGGAAAACACAAATGCTCCCGTGGCTTCACATACAGGTTTTTTAACTGACGCTATTCAGAGCCACCGGTTACTCATTCTAATAACTGGAATGACATGAAATTTTACAAATGGATTGATAAAACCATGGGAAAAAGATTCAAACAATAAATAAGTAAATAAATAAAAAGTAGTTTCAATCACCGCTGTGGAAATTTGGCTGGCTCTGTACATGGAAAGAAAACATCAGAAACAAACAAAATCAATAATTTGGATAAAATGCCAATTTTATTCACCATATTCATTTTTCCGACGAGAAATCGACCACATATGTGACCACGGTTCTCTTGCATCATCTTGCATTGTTTGTACAATATTTTTGACGGCCGAGCATAACTTTTCATATGGAATAGCCCTTACTGATGGTGATTGGAACTATTTTCTTTTTCTTTGAATTTTTTCCCCTTTTATTAGTCCCTTTATTAATTTTAAAGCAGTTCCAGTTATTAAAATTAGCTGCAGAGAGCTCCAAATAGCGTCAGTTAACCTCCCCCCCTCTTGTATTAAAAACATTTCATTCGTGAATCTACTGAACTATTGTTAAGATCAACTACTGAAAAATCGGACATAATATGACAAATTTTACTGTGAAATCAGCTCTGCGATAAAATTTATAGGATATGAGCAAAGATTCCTAACCTAGAATGAAAGCTATAAATTTTCCTTTATTAGGGCTAATGTATTTCAAACAACTTTTACCAACAGGCTTTGCATTATTCAACTCTAGACAAGAAGTTCGATTGTTGAAGCCCTAACCCAGATCTTTTGGAGACCTTCCAAAAAGAACTGTCTTTAGTGCTATCGATTTTAAATATGTATGAAAAATGGATATTTTTTTATACTTAGTTGTGGAAGTAGTGTAACGTACATTATTTATTTAAAAATGGGTATCAAAATCTTTGGAAAGTTTGTTTGGTACCAACGTGTTATTCATACTCGGAATATCCAATTGTTCCATGGTTTACATAAGCTCTAACAGTGGATGAAACGTTCTGCTCTCGAAACTGGTCGATGGGTTCAAGCCAGATCGCGGCCGCCGGCCTGAAGGTTCGGAGTTTTCAGTGGTTTTCTTCCAATCTTCGATTTCTTTTTGTAAATACGGATTAGGTTCCTTTAGAAGACCTCCACGGAAAACACCTCCATCCTTATTGCTATATCCTTCGTGCTGATAATTGGCCGTCACAAAGATAACCAATGGTTTTCATATTAAAGAACAATTCATTCTTGAATCCACTAAACTATTGTTAAGATCAACTACTGATAAATCAGACATAATTTGACAAATTGTACTGTGAAATCAGCTCGGCGATAAAATTTATAGGATATGAGCAAAGATTCCTAACCTAGAATGAAAGCTATAAATTTTCCTTTATTAGGGCTAATGCATCTCAAACAACTTTTACAACAGGCTTTGCATTATTCAACTCTGACAAGAAGTTCGATTGTTGAAGCCCTAACCCAGATCTTTTGGAGAACTTCCAAAAAGAACTGTCTTTAGTGCTATCGATTTTAAATATGTATGAAAAATGTGGAAAAGTATTTTTTATCCCATTCGTCTTTTTGTGGTTCCTTTTTTTTTGTTATTATTTCAGCGAAAGATTTATTGGATTAAATTGACTGAAAAATTGCGTGCCATTTATGATAAAAGCACCCCGATCATGGAATTATTGTATTTTGGAGGACTATTATTGACTTGATTCTGTACGCTATTCGTCTTAAGGCGACAGTTGATCTTCAAAATCACGAAATTCGACAAAGAAACAATTTCTTTTTTTCTTTTTGAGATTTATGAAATGAAATATTACCTTATGCAAAAATAATTTTTCAATTCTGACGCTTCTTCCTAGAGGGTAAAAGCTTTTAAATTTGTAAAAACTGTATATATTTATGCAGTTTACTTAAAATGCTGTTTTCCCAAAATTGAAAATTTTGCATATTTCTTCTAACTTTTGAAAAGTTCCATGCGCATTCCTAATTATCAGATTCTTTTAAAATTTATACTTTATCTTGTATACAATAATAAATAAAATTAAGCATAATAAGTTGCATTTGAAGAATATTTTAATGTTGAAATTGAAATAAATATGAAGAAATACAGCTTTTGTCTTTTGAAAAAAGGAACATAATTATCAATTTTTTCTCTACTTACGTGTTCAGCGAAATTTTACAATTCATAGCAACTTCCATTGTAATATATAAAAAATACCTTATGAGTAAATATTCTTGTATTTTATGTAAAAGAAATGAGCATGGGACATTTAAAAATATTACAGTTATCCGTTATTTTAAAAATTTAAAAATTGAATTATTTAAAAACTTTATACTATTTTTTCACCAAATTTTGGATATAACTGTTTGAACTTGCCTTTAACACTCCTGACAATTTTCAAATGTAACCATTGGAAATAGCAGGATTTGGTTTTTAATCTTTGTCCTCTTGAACAAGAATGAAAAATCTTGCTTTAGATATAGATTCTAAAACACTTTTCAACGCTAATATTTTTATGGATTTTTTTTTTTCTACAATGAAATGAGGCATATAAATAGTCAACTAAACAACGCAGTAAAATACATTTTCAGCCATTACTGACCATAGGCATAATACAGTAGACTCTCGTTAATTCGAAATCGGATAATTCGAATCTTCGCTTCATTCGAACAAAACAGGAAGTCCCGAAATTTTCAAAGGCAGAATAACATTAAAAAATTTCATTAATACGAACTCGTTTTCTCTTGACTTCGTTTAATTCGAACTAACGATAATTCCTGTTTTTCATTTTTCTTTTCTTTCTCGCGGATTTCACATCATTTGAATGATTTTCTTTGTTTGATTTTTGTGAGAATTGTTCCGAACGAGTATACATATAATCCAATTGATATCCACTTTCTTAGTGCTCCGTCTGTCCATCAGTGACGCTTTAAATTTCCTTCCATTGTGCTTGTTTCTAATCTTTTAATTAGTTTATGTATTTATGCATTTTAATTTAATAATAAGTCATATTCTGATAATAACAGACGAAATAAAAAAAAATTAAAAAACCACTATAACATTAATTCCTCTGTAATAGTACCCTATTAAGCATGTTTTCATTTCATACTTTCCATAATTCGAACTTCGGATAATTCGAACATTTCTTGTGGTCCCGACGAGTTCGAATTAACGAGAGCCGACTGTACATGCAAATTCTTTTAATAGAGTTCTACATTTTAATTTAATCTACAAAACTTGCACATATATCGCGTAACATGCTAGAAAATAGTTATTCTTAAAAATGCATTCCACAACTGTAAACGCACACAGATAATGTTTGTTAAATGTAAAATATTTGTTGTCAGTCCGTTATTTTTTTTTGTATCCTTAATATTGTGCATTTAATAAAATTAAAGATAAATTTTGCAGTGTAATAATAAAATCGAAACGCTGAAGAAATTACGAGTTTTGCTGAGTCTTACCTGTATTTGTGTATTTTTTCCTCATAAATTCATTAATTTTAAAATTATTCTTTAATTTTATTAAGTAGACTATATTCAGGGTGAAAAAAAATAGTGATTTGAAACGTATTTGCAGAGTTTTGGTATTTTAAACACAGTAATGCATAAAAAAACCCCAATAAGCTTCAACATTCTTTAAATACATAAATAAGTAAATAAATAACATTGTATTTCTACTCATGACACACATATATACATTTTTAAATCAGTTTTTCTAAGTATTACCTATAATAATACGTGTCTATAATAAGCAAATATACACCAGTTAAATTTTTTTTTTGAAATGTACTGAAGCTGTTTCATAAATGGAAAATATCTTAGGATTTATTAACTATTTGGAAAATAGTTAATAATAATAAAAATGTCCTCAGTAGAGAGCTGGGAAATCTGAAGTATATCTGAAATTTTTTATTGGTTGAATTCTGCAACTTATTTTATTTTATTAGTTTTTTGATTGTCCATAATTAATGTCCAAAAATCGAATACTTCTGTTTTTTATTTTATTCGTTTTCTGAATGACCCATATTTAATGCCCAAAAATAGAATATTTCTGTTGCCACGATGACAACAAAATAAAAAAATAACTTTATAGCAAATTGTAATAAAGATTTCAAATAAATTCCATTTTAAAATGCATTTCTTTTCTTCCATGAAACAGTGTAAAAACTAAAAATGTGCGATGTATCGAAATTTAAAAATTTGCACTTCCGAAAATTGTATAGCTGAAATTTCATTTAAAATTTGTTTATGATTGGTCCAGGAAATATTAATGTTTAATCCATATCGTACGTAATATGAGGTGTTCAGAAGTCAGTCTGATTAATTCCATCAAATAAAAAAAAAAAGTTGTATATCTATAAACTGTTTTTTTTTTTAATCATAAGCCTAAGAATATTAATGTTTAATGCATGGCATATTTAATATATGACTCATTATGATCATCATAAAAATGATGTTTAATATTAATTTAAATATAGAATTTATTTATAAGTCTTTAAAATTTTAGTCTTTGAAAATATCATTTTCCAAATAGTCGTAATTTGTTAAATTACAATTTTGTTTTCAAATTTTTCTTTTTCGTTGTTTTTTTAGTGTCGTGTAATAAATAGGATATAGATTATACGAGTAAAGTTCTGATTTTTAAATTCATTTACACATAAATTATTTCAATAGTAAAACTTAAAAAATACTCATTTACGTTTTGCTTTTTTTTTTTTTTTCCTTTAACACGAAGCAATCATAGCGCCTTTTAAGAGATCGAACTACCGGTAATTTGTAGCCTCTACCCTTTTCTCCAAGACTCTGTATATGGCATAAATTCCTACTCGTATTAATAAATCTTACTACTAACATTTTTATTAAGTTAATATATTTCTTTATTTATCAATAAGAAGAGAAAAAAGGAATTGCCTTTAACGCTTCAATTTCATTAATTGCGTTTTTTGGGAAACAAAATGCAATAATTAGCACCTAAGTGTCATCAATTAGACATAACTAATGTCATATAACAATGCGCCTAATTACTTAAGACATGGAGCACGAATCATTCCTAGTAAATCTATTATATTTAGGTATCCATTATATATCTATTTATTGGTATATATCAGATATATAATGTGCAATAGTTTAAGCAGGCATGTAAACTTCCAAACTAGATATGATGTTTTCGTAACAACGCTTACGGACTTTATTATTAAACAAGGAAGAAAAATATCATGAATGAAGTATCAATTATGTAACACTTCCCAGTACATTCTGAATAATGTAGTAAAACGTCACTGCTTAATAAGTTGAAATACAGCATGTTAGTTGAACCATTTGGAAACCTATTAACACATTTAAAAATCCAATTTCAGCAATTTCCATCTACAGTCGGTAAATTAATCAAATTCTTTGAGCAGAGCTGTATATGATGCATAGATTTGCACCTGTCAACATGCATAAATGCAAAAATTTAGTTCAATTAAGAAATAAAACAGATAAACTCTCCTTCAGCAGTCAAAAGTCAGTAGTTATTTCAGAACACTCTGAAAAATATTTCAAGTTATCTATCAGAAATATTTAGCGAGGAAAAAATATTTCTACTTACATGAATTTTTAAAATGTGTCCCCCCCCCCAAAGATATTTCCTAGATATATTTTAGTGTAAGTTTTACTGTATAAAAAGTAAATATTTTATGCGTATAAAAAATTAATAGAAAACATTTTGCATTATACTTTGGATCCCTATATTTTTTTTAGAAAAGTTTATTGTGTAAAATTAGAATATTTTACGCGCATTGATGTAAATACATAAATTAAAATTTCGGGAACGTATAGTTAAAGTCCTATTCCTTTATAGATTGAACAAAGGAAAAGTTTATAATGCATGCAATGTTTTTCAAATAGCATATGCCCATACCTGTCATTACAGTTTTTTGTTGATGGGCATCCATTTTTTTAACCTTTTCTTTAAGCCTTTTAAGGTGCATTCTTAGCATAATAATAAACTCAATGGAGCAGAAGAATTGTTTCAAAAAATCGTTCGATTTTCCTGGAAAAATTCAAAAAACTTAAATTTTGTTTGAAAACTTTAAGTAGGTTTTAAAATGTATCTTTTCATACAATTTTGAACAATTTGAGCTAGTTTATTTTTGAAACTAGATGTAGCAATGTGCTGTATAATTTTAAATATCGGATTTACTAAGAGTTAATGAGTTTGGGGGGGAAATGTGCAAATATGTGTAAGGTTACAATAAAAACTGAATTTATTTTACATTTTTATGCATTTCAAAAATCTTTAATGCAAATCAGATCGTTTAGTTTTATAAAATAGACAATAATTAAAATCGAGTCATCAAAAAATATACATAAGTTTTATGACTTTAAACATACCTATTCGTCCAAAAAAAAAAAACTAGTCGTTGGGGGCCACCGTAATACTTACCCATCATGGATATGTATATGAAAATAAAACATGTGAAAACTATTTATACAATGCATTGCAACTCATAAACAAAATTTAAATAGTGTTAATATACATAGTAATGCTCTATTAAAGAACTGCTGTTTACCGATATCGACAAATTATATAAAACGCCAAACTACTCAAGTAGTACCGAACTGCGTAAAAGAAACATCCTTATAACTCCAAAAATAATAACTCTATTAACTAACACTTAACTGCATCGGATTAAGCGTCTCATTTCCAATTAAAATATGCCTCTGAATTGAAATTTGAATGAAATACAGGGTCATGAAAAATCGAAGAATGTGGAAAACAGGATTACAAATATCTCGGCAACTAATAATCCGATTGACTTCGTTCTATATGCAAAATGTGTGTTATTTTATTGCCTTTTACGTCCATTCCTTAGAACAAAAAAATTCGAAAATTTTTATATACCTTTCATCAGAACGAATTTTTCGAGAGTCCGAAAAAAATAGTTCCGGATAATCGAGGTTGCTGATATTAAATAGGGTTCGTCCCATTCTTACATACTAACTATATACAAAATTTCAAGTCTCTATCTCAATTCGTTCGGGAGATAGAGCGTTTACAGACAGACAGACAGACAGACAGACAGACAGACAGACAGACGGACGGCAAAATTTTTTTTCTAAAAATATGTTTTTCGCAATCTCCACTATCTAAAACGTGTAAATCCGTCAAAAAAATTTTTTCGATTTTCAAAACGATTGCAAGACTTACCCTATACTACGTATGATGGGTAAGTAAAACTGATAAAAATTGTTTTTAAGTGATGTGGCATATAAAGGAACTGCAATACAATAAAATCGCTTTAAACTGCATTCATAATACTCTGATCTTTACGAAACTTCATCAAAATGTGTTTGGGATAATAAAGTATAGTTCAACCCCTTAACTGATTTGCCCGTATGTCGTTCGGGCAAGAAGAATTTGCTTAATTCATCATTTAAAGCCTTTTGACACCACTATTTTTTGAACAAATAATTTCATACTATTTTAAAGACCGGAAATGTTTAGACTAAATGTTACGAATATTTTATTTAAATAATAGTGGTGTAAATCAGCTATTTTCAATTTATTGAACGGAAAAGAAATAACCAGTTAAGGGGTTAAATTAAAAAATTAGTCATTTTTCGCCAAATAAAGGATGCTATTGAATTCCCTTAAAGTTATCTGTCTAAAAGGACGGTTAGGAAATAAATAAAAATAAAAACTTTTTGCTGCGCATTATCTTTTTTAGTTCTTCAAATTACTATTGTAATTGCTTTATATATCTAATGTAAGATCCACTGAAATAATTTTAATTGGACTATATATCCTTTTGAAGCATTTTCTCTAGCGAAAAAATAAAGTTAATTTCTTGGTTTAAAAAAATCTGTTTTAAAATATCAAGTAAGAGCTTAGTTCATGATTTTTAATTTGTTATAATTGACATCGTAAAAAATGTTTAATCGTGAGTGAAATTTTTTTGATTTAGATGTAGAGACGTCTAAAGTAGAGAAAGTCAATTTATATTCATTAAAATATTAAAATTGAATATTAAAATTAGTTTGTTAGAAATATATTTAATAACTAGATAGCAAATTAGCATCTTGTAATATTACATTAATTTCAGTTGTTAAAGGGTGTAAATTAACATTTTAAAACCAGTAAAATAACGTTTGTTTTAATTATTTACACGTTTAAACTCTACTTGAGTCATTTTCAAAAACAAAAAAGCTTTGAAAATGACAGGAATAGAGTCGGAAAATGTAAACAGTCAAAATAAATATACTTTTTCAGTTTTCAATGTGTTAATGTACACCTTTTTAACAATTTGAAACTAATATATGTATTTAATAAGTTACTTAAAATTTAAATAACACAAAATTAAAAATAATCAGGAAATTCGCTACATTTAATAATATGTATCTCTCTGACACCCTCCCACCCCCCCAAAAAAATGCACGACAAACGTAGCAAATGAGGTGTGTTCATCGTTTAACGAAGTTTTTAAAATATACAGTACTTCGAATATAATACAATTTCCGAAATCTTTTGTGTGTCCCTGTAGATACTAAATGCTTTCTATTGCACAGGAATTAACTTGGAGTAAACCCCAGCAACCTATATAAATTCTATAAAATGTGAAATAATTTAATACAATTAAGACACCCCAAACATTGTTTTCCTTATACCAGTATGTAACAGAATGCTTTTATGTGGCCTTGTATATAAATATTCTTTTCACTACAGATTGTACAGAATGTATATTTTAGTATGTATTTTATGTACATATAGTATGCATGTATTCATAGTATGCATATGAATTGTGTTATGTTCGAAAAAGTGTAACATCATTAAAATGTACTTGAAACAATTTTTTTTCCCATTGGCCGTAATGTAACGGATTACGTCCTTGTAATTGAACTATGAATCCGATTTTCATAAAATTTGAAATGACTCAACAAAATTATGTAATAATTATATGTTTTAAATTTCAAACGATTCGGTTGGGTAGTTTTTTGCTTTGTTATATGCAGAGAGATGGGACGGATTGAACGACTATAGGTGCTACGTATTTACATAATTACAAACGCACATAAAAATGAAAAAAAAATCATAAAAATGTCTCAGGCATTTCTTTCTTAATTTATAAAATATCCCTAAATTTTCCATAGTAGATGTAATATATTTCAAACAACACTTACAGCATCTCTTCCCCATACCTGGCGTTAAACAGTTTTATTGTTATGACTCACTCATTTTTTGGAGACATTCCAGCGAGAAAGAAGTCTTTGAAGTTATCGATCTGAAAGCATAGGTGCTGAGAAATCATTCAAAATGCCTCTTTAATGCAAGTTTACTTTAGACTTACTTAAAAAAAGTGTCTTACAATAGCGGATAAAAATTTCGAAACAGATCAAGTTCAGCAAGAGGCGTTTTTCAATGATTTCGTAGCATAAATCCTTTATTCTTATCCGTAACGTTCAGCAATTAAATTAATCAAAAGTCTTTCTTTAAATTCTGTAAAAAGTAAAATGAAAAAAAAAATACTCCAAAATGGTGAAAATTTATGTTTTATGTATTACCAAGGAATTAGTAATACTATTTATAGATTACTCTTATACTTCAAAATTTACTCAAGTGGATCCGGGACACACAAAAATCTTAAAATTTTCGAAAGAGATTTTATTGCATTAATTTTTTTCTGCTTAAATTACGTTTAAATCTTGCTTCTATCTTAATTGAAACAGGAAATATAATTTTTTTAAATAAACATATACTGGACAAAATTGCACCATAAAATTTAACTACTAAGAATATATTTATTAAAAATACAAAACATTGCTCAATGGTGCACAAAACAAGAACTTTAATATGATCTTGTACAATTAAAATAAAATTTATTATAATAAAATAATAAAATTATTTTAATGTAATAAAATAAATGTTGTATTTTTCATAAATATAATTTTTTTTTCGTTTTGATTTGTTTTCAAAGTTTTAAGCAATGGTTGTCATGAATTTTATTAGTTGTGAAAATGCGTTTTTCTTAATGATGAATTTTTTCACCATTACTCCTATTTAAATTGTTTTTTTAAGATCGTTAGAGATAAATGGTTCAAACATGGAACATTCTTCAATTGTTTTACTTTAATTTGGATTCAGCAAATTGAAAAAAACAATCACTTTTGAAAATATGATTTTTTTAAAAAAGTTGCATCCTATTTTTAAAATTTTTGCTTTAAGTATTTGTGGTTCTTATACTTGACTTGGACTTGGATGAGATAGTTTTCAGAGTGCCGGGAGAGATTCACTCCTTACCTCTAGTAGAGAAATGATACATGGAACAATTCAAGTCATAGCCAAGTCTGACAAACAGAACGTCAGAAACAAATGGGGGGGGGGGGGGAAGCCGGGTCCCCAAAAAAGCAAAGGCCCTTTAAGGGCACCATACAAAATACATAAAATAGATGAGAGTATTAATAAGAGAAATAAGAATATTAACAATATTTTCAAAAGTATTTACATAGTACAATTTACAAAATAGAGACTAGGAGATGGTGAACGTTCAGGAAGGAAAACCCTATCAATGAGATAAAAACTAGGAAAAATTATCCTGGGTCGATGTTTTTGTTCTTATATAAAATAAGATTAAAATAATTATTATACAAATTAATTTTTCACAAAACATACTGTAAAACAATATAGTTTATGCATAAGAGAGAATAAATTATACGAATTAAAATTAATCGTATATAAAATAAGCATGAATTATATACAACATGAAATCAAAGTTCATAACTAAAGAAGTAAACATTTCTTTTCCTCCAACATGAAATCTCATGCGACCTTTTGCGGAAATAGCGTTTCACTCTTGCTTTCTTAAGCATCCATTGATAAATATCCAAAGAGGATTAACCCAGATGCGATTTACGTAACTGGCGATAGCTCGATTTCCCGTAATTAGGATTTCGACCAGACAATGGGTTTAGAAGCAAAACAAATCAAGATGTTAAAGTCTATGCCAATAGACATTCGTGTTTGATTCAAAGATATTTGTTTTGGTTTCAATATTAATCAAAAATTAAATGGTACTTTTGCAGCCAGTTTTTCCCTTGAATGCAGAGTGCGAGAAAAATATTGTAATTATACTCCCCGAACATATTGTGTAAAAAAAATTGTAATTAAAATGTATATGTATGTATGCATGTATACAAATTTCTATGAAAATATTTTTTCAACAAATTCAACAAAAATAAGGTTGTCTAATGTAATGTATGGAGTTCACAATTTATATCCTAATCCGGGACTTTTAAGTACTATTAAAAAAATCAGTATAAAACTAATTTTATTTCTCTTTTTAATAAAAGCATATTCTACTTTTAATATAAAAATTGCTCAATCGTATTTAAAAAGCAGAGTGAAACAGTCGAAGTTGAATATTGTTTGATGTGGTTATTTTCTCAACCATTTACCTTGTTGCTTTTATCCTATAAAAAAAGTTATAAAAAATTTTTGCAACTATAAAAGACTCTGTTACAGATAGGATTACAATACATTTACTTACATAACAATTGCAAGAATTCCATAAAAATTTTTTTGTTAGTTAATCTGATTATTCTTGTAAAAATTTGCGGGAGAAAAAATGAGTTAACGTTCTATTAATACTGGAACTATCGGAAATTCGAGTCAAGTTTTATAAAAATATTTCACAACAGAATTTTAGTTTAAAATAGTTTAACTTTATTATTTAATGTTTTTCTTCTTTGTTTATATTTTAAACTTATTTCATAATAAAATTTCTTGTTTGAACCGAAACATATCCATATGGTAGCCGTCAAAATGATGACTCACATTAGTTCTTGTTTTAATTAAATCAGTTTTAATTAAAAAAAATACCTAAAAATCAAATTAGTACTATAAGTATTATTCTGGATTAATGTAAATGATTACCCTGGTGAAGCAATTTTTGTATTCAAAATTCAGGTTGTGAAGTGTTAAAATATTGTAAAAGTATGGACAACTGCTTTCCAAACTAGCATCTCATCATGTTCACTGCTGAAATTCTAGGATTGATTATTATTCAGTTCGCATGAGTGGAGGCGAGGAGGCCCATTGTATGGTCAAATATGTAGTATTTCACATTAGAGACGACGACTGGGAAACAACCTAAAATATCAGTCATCGGGAAAGTTTTGCGGTTTTTTAAAGTGAAGCGCAGTTTCGTCTAATTATTTTGTTATTGTTGGTAAGGAGTGAGTTTGAATGAACCAGATATGTAAATTCTGTCTTTCTGATTACCCTGCATAATTTTCGCTTCTGCTGTGGCGTAATTTTAATTTTAGCGTTGTGTTAAGAATGGAGAATCAAAAAAATCATTTTCGCTATATTCTCAGTTATTTCACGAAAAATAAAAATGCTAGTTGACTGCTCGAAAATCTGTACTGTTTATAGACAATATGCTGTTTCAGATAACACAGTTCGAAGATAGAGAAATTTAAGTACAGAAATATCTGACCAGAGATGATGCCGCTTTGGAGGACCATCCAAAATGATGATGAAAATGACGCTCATTTAAAAGATGCTATCGCTGAAATTCTACGTTACACAGTTCAAGAGCAATCACACAAATGAAATAATTCAAAAAGTATAGTGGATGATCTTTTGATAGCTTCTTTAAGAGATTATCTTTTACAGATGATGATGGTCGTCCACAGCGAGCATCATCTTTGAGGTTGAAATTTTCGTACGCAAGTTTCTCAAACCACATTAAAACATTACCACTTGAAAAATTACTTTACGCCCAAAAAAAAAAAAAAAAAAAAAAAAAAAAAAAGTCAGACTAGCATTTTTTATTTTTTCCTGAACTAACAGATAATAATGACTAAAATGATTTTTGGCTGCCCATTTTTAGCGCTAAACTGAAACAAATTCTGACACAGCACAAACGAGAATTATACAGTGCAAACAGAAAAGGCCCAACGTACGTATGTGTGTCATTCAAGATCACTCCTTAGCAGCAGTAGCAAAATATAAGAAAGTGAAAACAACCGCAGAATTTTCCGGATGACCGAATATAACTGGCCTTTATTAGATTGCAAAGATCATTCCATTAAATGGCTGACGACGATTACTGGATTTTGCACCAAGATGAACCCACATAAAAAAAAGCGCGAGGCAGACCATGAAAGGTCTATAGAAAATCCAACGCTTGGAATAAAATTAATATTTGAAAAAATGCAGAATTTTTCGGATGATCCAATATAACCGGAATTTATGAGATTGCACAGGGCATTCCATTAAATGACTGATGACGATTGCTGGATGTTTACTCCAAGATGAACCTTAGAGAACATAAAAGAAAGCGCGAGGCACACCATGAGAGGTATATGGAAAACTCCACACATGGAATAAATTGTAATATTTTAAATACACAATACTTTACATGTTTAGCTGTAAAAATGCAGAGTATAAGCCAAAAAAAAAAAAAAAAAATGAATTTTTATGAAAAAAAGGTTTATATACACTTTATAGTATCGCAGTTTTGCAATATTTTGATTTTTTAAAAATTTGAGATTTGTAAAAAATTTGATGTTATAGTAAAATATAAGGGCCAGTTTCAGGTGCAGCGCTACAAAATACATAAAATCAGTCAATAGAATCAAAGAAACACAACCATCACATCTGTTTCATAATTTCAGATTTTCGTCATATATTTTTTACTTTTAAACTTTCAAATTTACTATTTGCGAAAAATGTTGCCGTGATTGTAAAAAATTAACGTCATTTTTGGATTCAGTACCACAAAATACATAAGAATCAATTATTAATATCTAAAACACACGTCATATATTTTTTATACTACTAGATTTCCGCCATTTTTAACAATTCCTAACAAAGTTGAAAAGTGTTTATGCTCTCGGTTTGTCTGTCCACGCACTGCTTCCATAAATTTCTCGGATTTTTGTGAAATTAATGAAATTTTTTCATGGTTACAAAGTATGTTTGGCATTGTATATGAAGTATGTCAGATTTTAATAGTTCTATTTGCACGCAAAATAATTTCAATGGTACACGTGGGGGAAAACTCGTTTCAGGGTATTTTAATGACATTACGCTACTCCAAGTGTTTTGAAACCGGTATAAATCATGAATCTCACTACGATTACTTTATAACATTGCATCCACAGAATTTTTTATTTACAGGGACACGCAAAATAAATCATTTCTGTCGTTGAGTAATAATTGCTGGAGTATGCGTTTTAAAATTCGGTATGCACTTTTAAATTTAACTAATTTTTTGCATGTTAGATGAAAACTTTATTTAATATACAGGGCTTAATTAGCTTAGAAATTTACGATTTGTTAAAAATCCTGACGTAATGGTTAAAAATAAAGATCATTTTCAGATTTAGCGTTACACAATACTTAAGAATCAATTATCGAAATTGAACGCTCCAAATTTTGCAGGCTAGTGTAATTGCAAAAAGTCTGCCAAGACAGAGATTGATAAAAAACAATAATAGATCCATTTTAGTGGTTGATTCTTAAGTTCACAGCTTTGTTTTTCTGTACATTGTTTTCCATTTTTTTTTCTTAAAGTACACTCTGCAAGTACTTTACATCTGAAAGGGTAAAGAGTATACGGAAAGCTTAACGGGTTTCCCTTTTATTTTTAATATATTATTTATAAACGGTTATTTTATTTTTCTGTTCCTATGACGACTCTACAGTTAGAATTTCCGTGAATGCCATTGTTCTTACTATTGCATATCTGATTACTTCTTACTTCCAACAATGAGATCAGGTTATGAGAGTCAATAGATATGAGTTGGAGATTCGTTTTCCTTCAGAGGTTTTTCAAAAAGCTTAATCTCTTTCTTTGTTTTTATCACACAAAAGTGTTACTGTTCTAACTGATTTTGTCATTGCATAATTTATCATGCTTGAAAAAAATAAGATATAAATATTGAAGCTTTTGTCAGTAGTGTTTGACTCAAAGCAAATTGTCCTCCCAAAAAAACTTTTGGGGTGGGGGAGGGGGATTGATATTTTTGTGTAATATTGGTTATAAGATAATCGTATTCTTATTACGAGATAATTGTGATGATAATGGTGTTTAAAACTCGCTTTCCTACAAAAAATTTTCAAAAAGCTAATGTCTCTCTCCCTTTTTTCTTTTGTTATATTAGTAGTCATTCATACAAAAATGCTACTGCCCTCTCTTATTTAGTCATTGCATGATTTATTATGCCTTTTTATTCAAAAAATGAGATTGATATATTAAAATTTACACCAGTTTAATTAGTGTTCGACTCCAGGCAATTTGTTCTTTTAATTGTTCTGATAATTGTATTTTCATTACGAGATGAATTGTGATGACGTTTGTGATTAAGACCAGCTTTCCTTCAAAGATTTCTCAAAAAGCTTATATCTTTCTCTTATTTTTTCTTTTGTTTTATTGGTGTTACTGCTCTCACTTATTTGGTCATTACATGATTTATTATGCTTTAAAAAAAAATAAGATTGAGATATTAAAATTTTCGCCAGTTTAATTACAGTGTTTGATTCAAGGCGATTTGTTCTTAAAAAAAATTAATTTTTGTGAGTGTGTGTGGGGGATTTTTTGCCTAATATTGATTATAAGATAATTGTATTTTTATTACGATATAATTTGTGATGACATTTGTGATTGAGACAAGCTTTTTTTTTTTTGAAAGATTTTTCAAAAAGCTTATATCTCTCTCTTATTTTTTCTTTTGTTTTATTGGTGATATTGTTCTCACTTATTTGGTCATTACATGATTTATCATGCTTAAAAAAAATTACATCGATATATTAAAAATTTCGCCAGTTCAATTACAGTGTTTGATTCAAAGCGATTTGATCTTGAACAAATTACTTTTTCTGAAAGGGGGGGGGGATTTTTTTGCGTGATATTGATTATAAGATACTTGTTTTTTTATTACGAGATAAATTGTGATGACATTAATGATTGAGACCAACTTTCCTTCAAAGATTTTTCAAAAAGCTTATGTCTCCGCTTTTTTCTTTTGTTTCGTTGGCCACTCATACAAAACTGCTACTGCTAACACTTATTTGGTCATTGAATGATTTATTATGTTTTTTTTTTCAAAAAAAAAAAAAAAAAAAAAAAAAAGATATTAAAGTTCACGCCAGTTTAATTAATGTTTGATTCAAGACGATTTGTTCTTAAAAAAAAAATTCTTTGAGGAGGGGAATTTTTTGTGTAATATTGGTTATAAGCTAATTGTATTTTCATTACGAGATAATGACATTTATGATTGAGACTAGCTTTCCTTCAAAGATTTTTCAAAAAGCTTACAATGTATCTCTCTCCTTTCTTTTGTTTTATTGGCTATTTATAAAAACTGCTGCTGCTTTCATTTATTTGGTCATTGCACGATTTATGCTTTTTTTTCAAAAAATAAGATCGAGATATTAAAATCCACGCTAGTTTAATTATGGTTTTTTTTATTCAAGACGGTTTGGTCTTCAAAAATTACTTTTTTTAGGGAATGGGATTTTTTGTGTAATAATGGTTATAAATGTATTTTTATACCGAGATAAAAAAAAAAAAAAACTATTACTAATTTCACTGATTGCTCAATACACATCTTATTATAATAATTAAATGAGGCTATTGTGCAATTTAAATAAATGGATATGGTGTTCGATTCAAACAAATTTCTTTTATAAAAATTGTTTGAAGTGCTTTTTTCAGAGGTAAAGATAGGGGTAGGAAGTTATGTTGACCATCTGAAATTTCTATGTTTAGGAATGTAACGATACTTGAGTCACTGTTATTACAGATTTGATCATTGTATTTCTTATTAAAAATTTACTTGACTATTTCAGTGCAAAAGTTTTGAAACTTTTTCAGTGAATATATATATAATCTAAAATTGATGAAAATATTTCTTATAGAGCAGCAGGTGTATAATGTATAAAATGCATTGATATCAATCGATTCAATTAATTCTATAATTATAATTTAAAACTTGTAATTAGTATTAAATAGTTTAACTATTTTTATTATGTTAAAAAAATTATTTATCTACTTATGTTTTGTAATTATTTTTGATAATAGTTATTTAAATATCTATTATTAATAAAAACTATTTGTTTTCTACTTTTACTACTTTAACTTGGATATTAACTGCCTAATGTGACTGAATACAAAATTGTATTGCTATCACATGGTCGAAATTGATATTTATAAGTTAACCTATTATATAATTTAATTAGTCTAATTATTTCCATTTGACATGATTTTTCAGTTTAATTTAATCAATGATAATTCAATCATATTTTCTTTTTCCTGTTCTCAATGGAAATTATGGTTGCAATTGATAATTGTAAGTTTATCAACATTCAATTACAGTTTAATTATTTTTCTAATATTTTTTCTTTGAAATATTTTTTCTATTGCAATTAATATATTGCTAATTCTATTATGGTCTTATTATTTTTCTAATATTTTTCTTTGAAATGTGTTCTCATTTGCGATTAATCGGGCGATATGGAAATTATTTTTAGGTCTATCCTGATTTCCATTCAGAAATTAATTGCAATTAATGTGGCTATTTAGCATTGCCCTTGATAACGAGCTAAATACCACATTTCCAATTTTATTTCTAATTCTGACAAATCCTCTGTATGATATAATTTGGCATTAACAAGTTTTTACAGTAATTGATGTTGATATGTAGTATTATCTAATGGTTATATATATATAATAATAATAATAATAATAATAAAAGAAGCAATATTTGCCAACATGAACAAACTAGTCGTTGGGAGCCACCATAATACTTATTTATCATGGATATGCATAGCATAAAATATGAAAATAAAACATGTCTAAACTATTTATAAAATTGATTGCAATTCCAAAATAAAATTTAAACGTATATTTAAATGTTTTTAACTCGTGGTTATGCTCTATTTATGAATTGCTGATGAACCAATTTCGACCAATTATATAAAACGCCAAACTACTCAAGTAGTACTGATTTGCGTAAAATAAACATCCTCATAACTCCAAAAATAATAATCATATTAACTAACAGTTTACTCTGCCGGATTAAGTGTCTCATATCCAAATAAAACACATCTTTGAAATGAAATTTAAATGATACAGGGTCATGAAAAATCGAAGAATGTGGAAAATAAGGTTAAAAATATTTCGGCAACTAATTATCTGATCGAATTTATTCTTGATACAAAATTTGTTTTATTTTATTGTCTTTTACATGTATTCCTTATAATAAAAAATTTCGAAAATTTTTACATACCTATCATCAGAACGAATATTTCGAGAGTCTGAAAAAAAAGTATCGGATAATCTTCTGTGTCTGAAACGTATAAATTCGTCTTTTTTCCGATTTTCAAAACGATTGCAAGACTTACCCTATACTATATATGATGAGTAAGTAAAAATATTAATTAAGCAAATATAACAAGTGCATTAATGCTCGTAATGTTTTCGCTGTCTTTTCGTTCTTAATGCTTTCTCTCAAGAAAAAAAATAATAAATCGATACTTCAAAGAAATTACATTCATTGAGCTTCTAAAAAAGCTTTTAAACGTTGATGAGTTTTGTAAAAAAGTAACAATTAAAAGAAGTTGTTAGGGAAAAGAGCTATTGAAAGAAACATTTGGGCTAAGAAGCATTTAAACTTTTTTTCAAAACTGAAGAGCGCATTTTATTTTTATCATCTTCTGTGGTTTGAAATTAAATTTAAAATACTTTCAGAGAATAAGATTTAAAATAAAATTAATACACGGTAATAAGTTGAAGTACAGAAATTTTTTCTCTTGGAAATAAAATATATATATTTTAGAAAATTATGAAGAAAATGTGATTTTGTTGAAAAAAAATGTATATTTTGTTTAAATTTTTGCTGTAAAATAGTTAATTCAGTAAATATTACAAATGCATTAATGGTTTTAAGGCTTTCGCCGTCTTTTCGTTATTAATGCTTGGTCTGAAAAAGAAATAAAAAATCGATATTTTAAAGAAATTACATTATTTAGCTTGTAAAAAAAACTTTTAAACGTTAAGTTTTGTAAAAAAGTAACAATTAATAGAAGTTGTTAGGGGAAAAAAGCTATTGAAAGAAACATTTGGGTTAAGAAGCGTTTAAACTTTTTTTTCAACACTTAAGAGCGCATTTTTTTTTTATCTTATGTGGTTTTAAATTAAATTTAAAATACTTTAAGAGGAAAAGATTTAAAATAAAATTTATGCAAAATCATAAATTGAAGTACAGTAATTTTTTTTTCCTTAGAAATAAAATATATTTTTAGAAAATTATAGAAAAAGGTAATTTTGTTAAAAAACTTTGTTTAAATTTTTGCTGCTGTTTATATCTTTCCTTATGTCTTTACTATGAATTGTGGATAAGAAATTCTTCTAAAAATTACAAAGCACAGTAATAGTTTTTACTAATTGCTCAATACACATATTATAATAAAGAAATTAGGCTATTATAATTTTTAAATTAATGAATATGTTGTTTGATTTAAAAAATATTTCTTTTGCAAAAATTGTTTGAAATGTTTTTTCCAGAAGGTAAGCGGGAAAGTTATCTCGACTATCTGAAATTTCAATGCTTAGAAATGTTAAGATAGTTGAATTACTGTTCTCATAGAATTGATCATTGCATTTATTATTAAAAATTTACTTCGATTATTTCCGGGAAAAGTTTTGAAACATATTTTTAATAAAAGAAGCAATATTGAATATTGCCAACATGAAACAAAAAATAAAGTTTTCACGCCGAATTAATATCTCAATGTAATTATAATTTTGTTTTTCCTATATTACAGTTTCGAATGTTTTTAATTTATGCATACAAATTTAGAAAAAAAAACAAAATAAAATATTTCTACAGTTTTTTTTTTTGGCTGTTTTCATTTCAGTGTTCGCATTTTGGAACATGGTTATTGATTGACAACCTATGCAAATATAACAAATTATTTTCCGCTATATGCTATTTTATATTGTTCTTGAGTATTTTCTCGAATTCCAAAAACATTTAGATTCCTAGCGGCCAAATGTAAGTAATAAAGAGAAAACGATTAAAGCAAATGATATATTTTTATGCAAATTAATGAATTTGCATTTTCCTTATAAACTGTGCTTGTTTGTTTGTTTGTATGTCGGCCGATTATCTACGCTATGGGATATAGGCCCTATGGGGTGGGATGCCCTCCGTGGGGGTCTTTCTAAGGGAACCTAACCCGTATTTACGCAAGGCTCGAAGAAAACCACGGAAAACTCCGAACGGTTAGGCCGACGGTCGCGATTGGGTTCGAACCCAGCACCTACCGTCTACCAGTTTGAGGTCAGAACCTCTCGGCCACTGGTGGGGCAAATAAACTGTGATAAATGTTTAAACACAAATATTTTTTTTTGTTCAAAAGTTCAAATCAACCTTATATTTTATAGAAAAAATAAGGACATCGTTATTATGTTGGAAAATATGTTTTGTATTACAAATAATGCAGTGTTTCCATTTGGGAACATTGGCGTTTAAACGGTTAATTCAGAAAATATAACAAGTGCATTAATGCTCGTGATGCTTTCGCTGCCTTTTCGTTCTTAATGCTTTCTCTGAAGAAAAAAAAAATAGTAAATCGATATTTCAAAGAAATTACATTTATTGAGCTTTATAAAAAGCTTTTAAGCGTTGGTGAGTTTTGTAAAAAGTAACAATTAAAAGAAGTTGTTAGGAAAAAGAGATATTGAAACAAATATTTGGACTAAGAACCGCTTAAACCTTTTTTACAAAACTTTCGAGCGCAATTTTTTTTTATCTCCTGTGATTTGAAATTAAAAAATCACATTTTCAAAGATAAACATTTTTTTTTCATATTTTCTGAATCAAACTTAAAATAAAACAATTGTAAAAAACGCGCTCTAAGTTTTAACCAATTATCTTTAACAATTCTTGACTTACAACAATTGAAATAGGAGAAGTGTTGAACCTGTCGAGAAGAATAACTTATTTTCACAAAAAGTCGTTCCCGTGAGAGCCATTGCTTGAAAACTAGGCTTTTGAAAACAAATATTATTATTATTATTATTATTATTATTATTTCTTATGCCAATTAAGATAGAAACATGATTTAAATTTCATTTAAACCAGAAAAAAACAAAAATTTTTAATGCACTGAAAAAGCTTTAAAAGGTTTTTATGTCCTGCCTTAAAAATTTTAAATTTCGTATCCTTCTATATAATTTCGCTAACTGTACCTGAAATAAAGAAAAATCGATATTTTAAAGAAATGACATTAACAACGCATTTATGCGGGAAAAAAAATCAAGAGTTCTATAAAGAGTTACCATTTAAAAAGAAACAGTTGCTTTGGAGAAAAAAAGCCATTGAAAAGAAAGTTTTTGAAAGGAATGTTTAAACCTTTACTAAAAACTTTGGAGCACATTTTTTTAATAGATGGAAATAAAATTGCAAAAAATCGAAAAAAAAGTTTAAAGTTTTATGCGATTAATCATAGTTTAATACAAATTTTTCCCGTTATTAATAAAGAATTGTTTAACGAGTTATGCCAAGGAAAAAAAAGAGAACGGTGTTAAAAAAAAAAAAAAAAACTTATCAGAAGAAAGTTTTTAATACGAGGCTTAAAATATTTTGAATACTTCGGAACATGTTTTTTTAGTTTGAATTAAAATTAGAAAAACAAAATTGGAGTTAAAAGTTTGAAAAATATATTTCAACGCAATCATAAATGGCGTTTGAAGTAATTTCATCAATAGTATTAAAAATGTTTGTTTAATGAATTGTGTAAAAAAAAAATAAGTGGGGAAAAAACCGTTTATTACGGTACGTTTTATTTTATTTAAGGATTTTGTTGCAATTTTTTACAGGTTTCTGATTAAAAGTTAAATTTTTGTTAAAATATATGAAGTACTAGAAAATTTCTCGGTATACTACCGGAGACTTTAATGAAGATTGAAATTTCTATAATTTTAGAAATGACATTAACATCAATTTGCTTGATGAAACGCTTTCTAGAGGAAAAAAATTGGAGATTACAGGTTTTGTAAAAATTAAATAGAAAAGTGAAAAAAAAACTGTCATTGAAACGAAAGTTTTTAAATTTATTTTACTGATTTAGAATGAAATTAAGAAAAACCAAGGAAAAAAAGTTTAAAGAAATAATTGTATACTAGTATTTTTCTCCCTTATTAATGAAATCTTTCCTGCGTAAATTAGCATAGTAGTATAATTTTCTAAAAAATATATAAAGAAAAATCCTATGTATTAAGTTAAAATCTTTTATTATAGTTTCTGTTAATTTCTGAAAAAAAAGTGTATTGCTAATATGAAATATAACTGTTGAATTAAGTGCTTAAATTTTATTTTAAAATATTAAAAGTCATTCTAAAAATTTCTTTGTATGCTTTAAAAGTTATTTTTGAAGTGATATGTTAAAGAAATGACATTAACAATGCGTTTGTGGGGGAAAAAAATCAGAAGAGTTCTTGTAAAAAGTTACCATTATAAAAAAACAGTTGCTTCAAAAAAAAAAAAAAAAAAAAAAAAAAAAAAAAAAACATTGTAAAGAAAGTTTTTGCAAGGAATGTTTTTAATCGTTGCTAAAAATTTTGGAGCGCAGTTTTTTAATGGACTGAAATACAATTACAAAAAATTTTAAAGGAAAAAAATCGAAGAAAGTTTCATGCGATTAATCATAGTTTAAAGCGTTTTTTTCATTATTAATAAAGAATTATTGCTTAACGAATTATGCAGAAAAAATAACTGCATTAAAGAAACTTATGATTTATTCGATTTACGTTGTGGTTTCAGGAGGTTTGATTCAATTTAGATAAAAAAATGATGAAAAAATTATAGAGTAATCGAAAGGAAATTTCTCTTTGCTTTCAAAAATTTTTCCTGAGGTGAAAAAAAAAAACTTTATAATCTTGGCAAAGACATTAACAGTGTGATCACAAAAACAATCTTTAAGATAAAAAATCAAAGAATTACTATTAAAAATACAGAGACTTGCATGAAAAAATGATATTAAAAAATTTTTTAATACGAGGTTTAAAATATTCTGAATACTTCGGAACTTTTTTTTTTCGAAATGAAATTAGAAAAAAAGATTGGAGTTAAACGTTTGCCAAAAAAAAAAAAAAAAAAAAAAAAAAAAAAAGAAAGCCTTCAACGCAATTAATCATACATGGCGTTTGAAGAATAACTCTTGATTTAAATGTTTAAATTTTATTTTAAAATATTAAAGGTCATTCTAAAAATTTCCTCGTATGCTTTAAAAGTTATTTTTGAAGTGATATTTTAAAGAAATAACATTAACAATGAGTTTGTAGAAAAAAAAATTCAAAAGGGTTTTTGTAAAGAGTTATTATTAAAAAAAAGAAACAGTTGTTTGAAAAGAAAGTTTTTGCAAGGAATGTTTTTAACCTTTGCTAAAAACTTTGGAGCGCAGTTTTTTAATGGATTGAAATAAAATTACAAAAAATTTAAAGAAAAAAAATTGAAGAAAGTTTTATGCGATTAATCATAGTTTAAAGCATTTTTTTCATTATTAATAAAGAATTATTGCTTAACGAGTTATTCAGAAAAAAAAATTGCATTAAAGAAACTTATTTATATGATTTATTCGATTAAACGTACATTGTGGTTTCTGGAGGTTTAATTCAATTTATATATATATGCATAAAATTGATGAAAAAATTTAAAAGGCATTCAAAAGGAAATTTTTCTTTGCTTTCAAAGATTGTTCATGAAGTGGAGAAAAAAAAAACCTTGATAATCTTGGCAAAGACATTAACAGTGTGGCAATAAAAACAATTTTTAAGATAAAAAGTCAAAGAATTAGCATAAAAAACACACTTGCGTGAAAAGTTATGTCAAAAGAAAGTTTTTAATACAAGGTTTAAAATATTCTGAATATTTCGAAACTTTTTCATTAAAAAAAAAAAAAAAAAAAAAAAAAAAAAAAAAAAAAATTGGAGTTAAACGTTTGAAAAAAAACTTCAACGCAATTAATCATACATGGCGTTTGAAGTAATTTCATCAATAGTATTAAAAATGTATTACTTAAGGAATTGTGTTACAAAAAATGGTAAAAATCCCCATACGTTTTCTTTAATTTAATTAAAGATTTTGTTGTGATTTTTACAGGTTCCCGAGTAAAAGTTAAATTTTAGTTAAAATATATGAAAGTACTAGAAATTTCTCGCTATACTTAGTTTTGCATTATATGTATCAATAAGAAAATTATAATAAAAGAAATATTAGATGTATTAAAAGTCCACGCGCAGTCTTGTGAAATACTTTTAAAAATTTATTAAAAGGGTAAAAATATAAGCGTTTAAAAATGCAGTAAGGGTTTTTCAAAAATTCAAATTTTATAAACTATTGAAAAATACAGTGGTCTCTCTTTAATTCGAAATCCGATAATCGAATCTTCGCTTACTTCGAACTAAACATGAAGTTCTGAAATTTTCACGGGCAGAATAACGTTAAAAGTTTTCAATTATTCGAAGTAATTTTCTCTAGACTTCGTTTAATTCGAACTAACGAGAATTCCGAATTTTTACTTTTCTTTACTTTCACACGAATTTCAGATACTTAAAATGACTTTCTTTCTTTCATTTTTCTCAGAAATTGTTCTGAAATCAGTATACATGTAATCCCATCCATTTATACCTACTTTTTTAAATGCTCCATCTGTTCATCAATGACACCTCCAATCCTTCTACCATTGTGCTTGTTCCAAATCCCTTAATTAGTTTACGTATTTATATCTCTCAGTTTAATATTAAGTCATATTCTAATGACAACGGCCGAAATAAATTAAAAAAAGTAATTTAACATTAATAACTTTCTAATAGTACTTCTTTAAATATATTTTCCTCTCATACTTTCCATAACTCGAACATTTCTTATGGTCCCGACGAGTTCGAATTACCGAGAGCCGACTGTATTTAATTAAGTAGTTATTATTTTTTTCAAAATGTACTTTTAATTGAACATTGAAATGCAGTGAGTTTACTTTTGAGTACGCAGTGAGTATACTTTTACTTTAATTTATAAGTTAAAGGGGCAGTTCATAGCGATTTACATTTGAACACAAGCATGGAATAAAAAATGGGTAAATGTGTTTCTTAGTTTTGAGTACACTTGGATCGGAGCTATTTTGAGTATGTGAAGAATAGAGTACTTACTCAATTTTGAGAAACCATTTTTTTTAGTGCATTTGAACCATATTTTAAAAAATAAACAATGTTGTTGAAAATGTAAATTGCCCCCTTAAAACACTGTTTTACTGCATTATCTTTGTTTACAAAATATTTGTTTCCTACCACATGTGATAGAAACTTTTAAAGTAATGTAAATAAAAGTAGATTATATATAATGAAAATTGAAAGTAAATTAAATTTCGGATGTACGGAAGTGTGCCCTGAGGTCTTTAATATCTTTATTTAGTCTCTAAACTTTCATATTTTAACTAAATAAGTTTGCAAATAATTAAACGTGTGCCGTGTTATCCTTTATTAGTAATTAATTTGCGATAATGGAAATTATCGAAGTTTTGCGTTGATATATTTAATTATTACTAACTACACCAAAGTCTCTGAATCATCTCTTTATTTACATTTTCAGTATTTTCATTTGCAAGAATTTTATAATAAAGTTATGCCTTCTTTAATTATGCTGGTGACTGGCAAGTTATATATTCTTAACTCTATTTATTAAATATATTTGAAATATTAATTACCATGTTTTCAGTGGGAATTAAACGAATGTTCGTAGGATGTTTCAAAAATACTTGAAAAAATTAAAAAGGTAAATAAACAGGCCAAAAATGAATTAGAAATACAAGGCATAGTTTTCTGATTTGTGTAAAAAAATATATATAGGGCGTCGCATTCAAAACTAAAACCGAAGATTTTTTTAAAGCACTATCAATAATGAAAATATTATAAAAATATATTCAAAAATTTTTTGCTTTTTGCAAAACCTCCTGACAGTTGAAGAACTGTTAGAAGTTAATTTCAGTCATATTAAGATTGTCATCTAGATTTCGAAATAGAGATCATTAGGTTCAGCGTTGCAGTTTCGAAACGTCATAATGTCCTTACGAAGCAATATAATATCATGCAGCATCGTAATATAAAGACGAAGCGTCATATTATCGTATCATCATACTATAATCATTTATAAATTACTATTATTTAAATATATAGTTAGAAAAGTGTATATTTTTGATCCACAAAATCATTTTTCGTTACTTGCACACTTACATGAGATTTTAAACTCCATCAAAATTAAACGGTTTGATATTTGCTCTCAAAATTTTCTTTATTTACATTATATACAAGAAATGAATTATAGTAACTTAAAAGGAGTTTGTTTTTAAACATTGCTAAATTATTTCACAACAATTAGCATTTCGTTACGTGCTCAATTAAGTTTACCTCTTATTTACGTAGAAAAACCCTTATTTGCATCGGCTGATTTAAAATAAATTCTAATTTCGTTGCTTGTTTTAAATAATTCAATTTATCTTTTTTTTTATTTAATGATGCTTGTTGTTTAAGCAATCTAAAAGTAAAAGTGGCTGCAGGTTTTTATGTGGAATGTCTAATTTGTTCCTGCTTTATTTCTTTCTTTCTCCTGCTTTATTTATTCCTTCTCTATTTCCCTGCTTTAAATAAAGTCGGAAAAGTTTTCAACTTATTGAATTCTTGTAGAAACATCGAAATTAAACTGCCATGAAAAATGCTAACTGATTTTACTTTCCCATCAAATGTAGTATAGGGTAAATCTTGCAAACGTATTAAATCTAATTTTTTGACGAATTTATTGACCGTTTCAGACACTGGGGATTACAAATAACATATTTTTAGAGAAAAAAACTGCAATACGTCTGTCTTTAAATGCTCTATCTCCTGAACAAATTGAGATAGATTTGAAATTTAGTATGTACTTAGTATGTAAAAATCAAGCACTAGAGTATTAAACTGTAACGTCATCGATCCAAACGTACTTCAGTAGAAAGATAAATAAATAAAAATAAAGAGTGTTTATCAACAATTTTACTTGTTAAATAACCGTTTTATTCAAAACATTTTTTTTACCGTGCCACAAAACGCATTGGAAATTTGAGTTCTTTTACTCTTGCCTAAGTAAAAATATCAATGAGTACTTAAAGCAATTAGAGCTATATCATCAGACTATCATAAAGCATCATACCAGCAAGAAGCGTCATAATATCCTCATGAAGCACTATAATATCATGCAGTGGCATATTATCGTACCATCATCATTTATAATTTTTTTAAATATCTAGTCACAATATATATATATATATATATATATATATATATATATATATATGAGTGAGTCATAAATATCGAAACAATAGGCTATCTCCTTAAATATTGCCCCTAGACCCATACTTCCAATTGCAAAAATTCATAAAAAAAGGTGAAATTTTTGATAAGTTGCAACTCCATGAGGGGTCTATTTGAAAAAGTACGAAAATTAACTTTTTATACGGCCCCCGTAGGATAAAAATTCCAATTAGGAAAACTTTCCTTATCCAGTCCTGAATAATACACAAAAAGTTGCATCTTCATATCTTGAAAATTCGCGGAGTTATAACCGTTTGAATAATTTATCAGGTTTTAAGGGATTAGACACAAATTGAAATGCGCGGAATTCAAAAGACAATGTTACTTTGTTGTAGGAAACGCGTAAAAAATCTTTCTTTTGAGTTAGAATTCTGATTTTTTTCTTTTTTTTGTGTATGTTAGCCATATAATTTGTTAAGACAATTAAATGCTAAAATTTATCATAAAATTTAGAAAAATTTCATATGGTTAGTACTGGTTCCAAAGCGATAGTTAAAAATCGGTATAACTCCAAACATTATTTATCGGATTAAAATTTCTTTCTATTTAACTAAAAATGAAAATCTGATTTTAGTTTTTTTCCGAGGCTTTTGTTTTTCAATATTTATTTTAGAACTATTAAAAATATTTATTTAAAAAATAATAAATTTAAAAAAATTTTATTTTCAAAAGTAAATAATTTTTCATTTTTTTTAAACAAAAGTAAGGTAAAATAATTAAAAATGACATGTTTCAAGTTTGTACTTTTTTTCTTTAACAATTCTTAACTTTTATAATTTAAAGACACGAAATAGTCAGAAAAAAATTCATTATACCAGAAAAACGAAATGTACTGTTTTAATGTGCATTAGTTATTTAAAAGAATGCTTTTCTAAGATGCAGATTAAGTCCTTTTTAAAAATTTAGCTCTCACAACTTCAAGCTTTTTAACGTCCTGTAGAGGCTGTTAAGAAATCTGTATTCTGGGCTCAGGTCAGATCGGGACCGAGACGTTACTTTTTTCTGAAGACTCGCCTATCCGGGTCTAATGTATTTTTCATACCGGAGGGGACTGCTTCCTTTTTCCCAGATTTGCACTGGACGAAATTTTTAATCCCAGCCTCGAACAATCCGTATTAAAACCACAGACCTAATACGTACATAAAATAAGTAAAATTTGGTTTAATCAATATTTTTACGAAAACCACATAAATTTTAAAACAGCTTTTATTTTACAAAACAATAAAAAAAAACTTTCCGTCTTAAAAGGTTTTACTGTATAACATTTTTCAAAGTTTTCAACGCACGGGATGTGGATTAGCTATAATAAAATATAAGTGAAACATTTACATATAAACATAGATTCATTGATAAAATAAATAGATCACAGCCTTTGGCGCCTCTTTAATAATAAAAAGTATAAATATAAAAAACGAAGTTCTATATTAAGTATTTTTCGTATGAACTCCTCCACGCAAAACAATTTTAACTATACTGAAGTAAATAAGTTGGAAGTTGCACGTGAAGCGTAGCAAATGAGGTGCGTCCGTACGATAACGAAGTTTTAAAAATATTACTCTCATATATCAATCTCATAAAATTGTAAATAGTGAATTACAATTAAAACACTCATCAAACAATGTTTTCTCTATACCATTATGTAATGGAATACCTTTGTGTGGCCTTGTAAATAAATAACAAATGTTCTTTGCAACACAAATTATGTAAAATGTATATTATAATATGTACTTTATAGTTTCAAATAAATTTTATTAAGTTCGAATGAGTGTAACACCATTAAAACGCATTTGAAACATTTTTCCCCATTGACCGTAATGTAACGGAATACTTTTGATTGTCCCTGTAAGTGATCTATGCATCCGATTTTCATAAAATGTGAAATAACTCGACAAAATTATGTAATTATGCATTTTAAATTTCAAACGTATAAAATACATTTGAAAATTTTTCCCTATTGACCATAATGTAATTGAATACTTTTGATTGCCCCTGTAATTGATCTATGCACCCGATTATCAAAAAATTTGAAATAATTCAACAAAATTATATAATAATTATGTATTTTAATTTTCAAACGATTAAAATGCATTTGAAACTTTTTCCCCCATTGACCGTAATGTAATGGAATACTTTTGATTGCCCCTGTAATTGATCTATGCATCCAATTTTCATAAAATTTGAAATGACTGGACAAAATATTGTAATATTTATGTATTTTAAATTTCAAACGATTCGGTTGGGTAGTTTTTGCGTTGTTATATGCGGGCAGACAGACGGACAGACAGACGGACGGACTGAACGACCACTATAGGTGCTACGTATTTACATAATTACGAACGCACCTAAAATCTATGTAGAAATTCATGGCTGAACCGGCTACGATTTAAGCTTTTTTCCAGGCTGGTTCGGATTATGATTTTAACATTATTTCATGCCGGGCTGAACTTCTTTCCCTATGGGTCGGTTTAGGACCGGACCTAAGTATTACGATTTATTCAGACCTTCAGTATTAACGATCAACATGTTTTAGAAACAAGTTTCAATTTTAAATGAATACGCTGCTTTATTAAGGGCAATTAAGAGACACGGTCTTAAACCGACATATAATAACGTTACAATTTGTGGACGATCCCTTATTTGCTTTGATAATGGATGAAAATCACTGTTTACAGTCTTGATAAAGTGGTGTAAGTCACGAATTTTTGAGAATTTTAGATTTTGATATATCTGCCAGGTTTTCAGATAGGGAGATGAATTTTTTTTTGTTCAATTTAGGAATGGATAAGGAATAATTTCCTAATTGGGAATTTTGCTCTACGGGGGCCGTATAAAAATTTAATTTTCGTATTTTTTCAACTAGACCCCACATGGAGTTGCAACATGTATTATCAGAAATTTCACCTTTTTTTATGAGTTTTTGCAATTGGAAGTATGGGTCTAGAGGCAATATTTAAGGAGATAGCCTATTGTTTCGATATTTATGACTCACCCTGTATATATATATATATATATATATATATATATATATATATATAGAAAATACAAAAATCAGACCTATTGATAAGTTTTTTTAATAAATTGCCCCTCAATGTGGATACGGGCCCATGACTATAATAATCACGGGTTTTACAGGGCAGCAAGGAACCTAAGTTTATCGTATTAATTTAACTAAAACACATGGCCTTTTTAACTGGTAACCCTCGGGAGATGAGAAATTTCAAATGTACATATACACACTTGTTCTCGAAAAGCCATACTGTAAAGACCTGTGAAAAGATTTTCCTAGGTTTTAGAATGTTTAAATAAATCTTAATTAATGCTAATTCCCTCGAAGTCTGCCGTTTTATGAAAATGCGATATATATATATGTATATATATATATATATTTTATCCACAAAATCATTTTTCGTTATTTGCAAATTTACAATAGATTTCAAACTTATTTAATATTATACAATTTAATGTTTGCACTCAAATCTTTCTTTATTTAAATTGTATCCAAGAAACAAATTACAATAAATAACTTAAAAGGAGTTTGATTTTAAGCATTGCAAAATTGTTTCACAACAATCAGCATTTCGTTACGTGCTCAATTAAGTTTACCTCTTAACCTTACATAAAAAAAACCTTATTTGCATCGATTGATTTAAAATAAATTCATTTTGTTGCTAGTTTTTAATTCAATTTGTCTTTTTATTTGATGATGCCTGTTTAAGTAATATAAAAGTAAAATTGGCTGCAGGTTTTTGTGGAATGCCCAGTTTGTTCCTGTTTTTTTTTTTTTTTTAGTCTTTAAATAAAGTCGGCTAAGTTTTCAATTTGGTGAATTCTTGTAGAAGCATCCAAATCAAATTGCCATGGAAAATGTTAACTGATTTTTTTGGTTTCTTGCAAACAAAAAAGTTTAACATGTTTTATTTCTTTTACGACATATTATGCATATCTATTGAAAACACGTGGATGTATTTTTAAAAAAAGGGTAGAAAGAATTGATTAATGCATTGTGCAAGCTACACAGAAAAATTTTCGAAATCTACGAAATTTTTGTAAATTGGTCTTTGAATTTCAAAGATTAATTTTTTGGCGAGGTTTCGATTGATAAAAAAATGTTTTACGGAATCTTGAATGACTAAAAAGGTCATAAAAATTCTGCTGATTTTAAGAGCCAATTATTTACAGAAGCAGACAATTTTTGTGCATTCTTTCCCTTTTATTGTCGGAACGTTCTTTTTAAAAATTCGGAGCGACATATACTCCTGAAGGAATCAAATATCATGCAGCATCATATTATCATAATTTATAAATTGTTATTTAAATATCTAGTTAGAAAAAAGTATATTTTTGATCTGCAAAGTCATTTTTCGTTATTTGCGTATTTACATGAGATTTCCAATTCCTTCAATATTATGCGGTTTGATGCTGATGTTTGCTTTTAAATCTTTCTTTCTTTACATTGTATCCAAAAAACAAATTATAGTAAATATATTAAAAAGAGTTCGTTTTTTAAACATTGTTAAATTGTTTCACAATAATCATTTCGTACGTGCTCAATTAAGTTTACCTCTTATCTACGTAAAAAACCCATATTTGCATCGACCGATTTAAAATAAATTCTAATTTTGTTGCTTGTTTTGAACAATTTTTCTTTCTCTCTTTATTTAATAATGCTTGTTGTTTAAGTAATCAAAAAGTAAAATTGGCTGTAGGTGTTTATGCGGAATGTCTAATTCCTGCTTTTTTTTAAGCCTCCGTTGCTATTTCTTTCAGACAAGCTAAAAAGTGTCGTGTCAAAAATTGTGGCCCACTTTTTCATCATCTGGCCGTTAAAACGAGACATTCATACAATCTATGTATTTAAAAGACCTGGCTGTTTTTTTAGTGGTCAGCTCTGAATTTTCTATTCAACCGATTTTGATAATTATTTTTTTTAAATGAAAGCTGTTTATTTGTAGTTGTAGCCATTTTAGCTATTTTTTATTTTATTTCCATTTTTATATTTTATTTTTAATTTTAAATGCTTTTTACGATATTTCTTCAAAATGGTGGCAACTCAGTTTAGCTTTTCTCTCGATAATAAAGATTTATTTTCCATTATCACTTTCCACCAGTCAGAGGCTTTATTTCATCAGTGAACATGTCTTCGCATTTCAAAGAAAAAAGTTAATTGTTTTCGTAAAATTTAACCACAGTAAAACTATTGCGTATAATTATGCACTAATTGAGGTAAAAAAAATATATTTACTGAGAAATAATATTAATAATGTAAATAAAATAACAGAAAATAATTTAAGATAAAAATTAATGTCTAAAGCAAAATAAGAAAAATTCAAATGAGGAAAATGATGTCATTCAGCAACCAGATAAATGGGAATTACAATATTATTACGGATGCCTTTTTCATATTACTAATAACAGTAACTTTTAAAAACATTTGAAGAGAAAATGACGTCACTATTTAAAACATCGCATTTTTACTCTTAACGATATTACATTTCAATATTTCTTTTCATTATGGACACTGAGATTGAGATTTTACTTTCAGATGACTTCAGTTTGCGAAAATAATGTCATAGTAAAAATGAAATTAGTTTTTTTTTAAATGAAACTATTTTTCTGTGAGTGCATATAAAATAAAATTTCTCGATGTCGCCGGCACTCAGATTACAATTTTAACTAAAGATGTGCAAATATTTGCATGCAAAATTGTAACTGGTAAACTTGACATTAAGTTTGGAAATATATTTATTATATATTGATTCAATAATGTAATTACTTTTGCTTTTTTTTAAAACCAAATCGATCGGGTCTTTTAAACATTTCATTCGTTGAATTCGAGGGTATTCCACTCATTTTATTGTTAAAATGCATTTCCTTTTTCTCAGAGTCTATAAAAAAGCGTCTAAACTAAATAAAAAATCCATTTTTGATGAATCTAGTCAATGAAGAAGTAGCACGTCAAATTGTATCTCTTTATTATTCCGCAATTCCAATGTCTCAGAGAGAAACTGCTAATCAATTGGGTATCTCACGCCGTTCTGTTTGCTATTATATTGATAAACACAAAAAAATGAAGTTAGTTCATTGCATTCAAACGGGATCGCCCTTCTAAAAGACCTCTATCGATTTTTTTTTCTAATCGGAGGCGAAACTGAATTCTGCAAAGGCAGAATCTACATTCAACTTGTTTTTTTTCTCACTTTTAAAATAAAATCGGAGTTTTCATTTTATTGAATTCTTGTTGAAACATCCAAATCAAATTGATATTAGGCTCGCTCAAAAATACACGGATGATAATCTTAAGTCTATGGGGGGAGGGAGGAGGGATTATTTTCAAATATTTCGCTCAAATTTCGAGACGAATAAAATATCAAGTTAGTTATAATGAGTTTTTTGAATGAAAGATGCAAAATCTGTGGCCGAAAATTTCATCAGCGCATTATCGGAAAAACTGTCTGTTAATGTTGTAATGTCGCGAAATGTTACTCAAATTTTATAATATTTTACAGCGAAATATTTATTTAAAACTATTTAACTTGTTTCTGGTCTTTTTCTAGCTCATTTTTAGAAAAAAAATTGTCTTTCAAATCGAAAAGTATTTTTCTTTTTTTTGTATCTATTATATTGATCACTATGACCATCCTGTTGTCAAAATTCGCAGAATAAAGAGAAAGAATAGAGACATATATAGTGTCTGAGCGTGATGCCAAAAATGTAACTCTAAATTCGTTGCATTCGCCCAAAACCAAAACTGCATATATTTCAAGCGTTCCAACTCCTATGGAAGAGGTGTTCGCAAGATTAAAGGCGGGGTCAAGGCATATGCCATCTAGTGGCAGGGGTGCATAACTAGAGGATTATTAAGTAGATTGCAGTTTCTTTTGTGTGAATGGCAACAAAACTTTTTTGTTTCTATAAAATGTTACTTTAAAACATTGCGTAGAATAAGTTTTAGGTTTGAAATATTGTAAATAAATATAGAATAAATAAGTGTAGTACGACTAAATATTAACATAAAACATACTAAAATGAAATATCATTTAACTATGCGATACAAATATCGCTGATTAAAATATGTTCTATTTTAATTATGTTTTTAATGTAATGAAAGATGACTCATTAAATTTTGTAAGTACTTAATATGTAAGTGCAGAATTTTGAAGTAGTGTCACATTTTATTAAATTCTTGATGAGCTAAGTTATACAAAATTGTATACACCGTAGTATTTCCTATGATAATATAATGTTTATCGCTGTTTAGAAATGTATAGAATTTAATACTAAATAAAATATTCAACTTTAGCTCCATTTTTCATTTACAAATTGCTGACGATAAAAATCCAATGTTTTCTTGGTCGTATCGACTTTTATTATTTAACTTGCAATTATTTCATTCTTTTAATTTAAAAACCTATTTCATTATACGTATATTCGGAATAACTGGAAAATGTATGTAAAAGTATGTAATTTTAAATGTTGTTTTGTTAAACAAAGAAATATTGTTAATTTATTTGTTTAAATATGTACAGTTCTAGACAATAATTTTCCTAAAATCGTTGATTAGACTATCTCGATCACTTTTCTTTTTTTTTTTACAGACAAAGTATTTTGAGAATTCACATTAAAAATTCTATCATAAATTTCAAGGTATTCTCTCAATCATGACAGATTAATAAAATCTACGAGATTTATTGCAAAATATTTTTGTTACAGCTTGTTTCGATAAAATCGTGTACATTTAAAAAAAATAGCCACAATATCATTTTAATTTCGGGAGAAAAAGTATTAATTTGTACTCATAAGTACCATATAATGCAACGAAATGCATTATATGGTACTTAAATTGTACTAATTAATACTTTTTCTCCCGAAATTAAAATGATGTTGTGTTTATATTTTTTAAATCTACATGATTTTATCGAAACTAGTTGTAACAAAAATATTTTGCAATAAATCTTGTAGATTTTATTAATCTTTAATGATAGAGTGAAAATTCAGAAAATATGCGCAAGAGATGCGGAGATAATAAGCATCTGCGCATATATGACGTCAAACCCGCGCATTCATTTGCACCCCTGCCACCAGCTGGCGCAGCTTGTTAACTTACGACAGATTCCAGCATTAAGTTGGAACGCTCTAGCAGCTCTGCCCAAAGCATAACCACATGCTTTGAGGCGCCTGTAAATTCAAATCTGTATTTTTTTGCTTGTATTTTTAGAAATTGTTATTCATTATCCCCTAGTTGTTGCCCATAGCTATTATTAAAATTTCGATAAAATATGAGAAAATATGCAATAATCTAATACAGTATATGTTCCCTGTTTCACGTGCTTTTTCTGTTTGGGTCGAATGAGACCATTTAAATATAAGCGATAACCGCCTGCATATTGCAAATCATTTCTACGGAATACTCCATCTATCTCTTTACTCCATGGTCAAAATTACATTATTTATCAATCTGTGATATACTTGCGTATAAATATACTATCAGGTCATTGTGTAATGAATTTTTAAGTTTTTTAAGCATCAGTCTTACTTTTTTGGGAATAATCATCATAAGATATCAAGATACAAAGAAATATAAAAACTCATGACAATATGGCCGTTTCAATGAAATATTTTCCTTATTTCCTCAACTTTTTTTGTAACAAGTGACAAAAACTTGGACATATGATGTAAACTTAATAGATTTAGGATAATTCAAACATACAATCTATTTTAAGCTTAGAAAAAAAATCACTTATTTTTCTAGTCTAAATAAACACTTGTTTTTTCATAAATCTTAAAGCATCCATCATTTCCTTTTGATACGCTCTAATAAAATCCTGAAAGCCTTACAAGACATTTTCAAAAAGAAAGTTCAGAGAAAACAAGGGAAAGAATGCACAAAATCGTCTGCTTCTGTCAGTAACTTGCGCTTAAAATCAGAGGAAGAATATCTGAACTCGTATCATGTGTCATCGTCTTGTTAAAGTGTTATTTTACATGTTCCGCTTGAGATATCATGCTGATATAATACGAATTTATCTGCAAAAAACTGGATTTTAGGGAAGGTTTTCATTGACCAAGATTGTTAGTTTTCTGGAACAACATATAATTATGTGTCACAGCTTTGAGAAGTTGTTAAAGAAAATAAATTTCTTTGTTCTTAAAAGGTAATGCTAAGTATTTTAATTAAATATTTACAATAGTTTGAGAAATAAGGTTAAAGTAGTATTATAATCATTTTATCCTATGTATTAATTATTCAACACTTAATATTTATATAAATTTGTGTTCATGAAAATAATTAGGGTCAATAAATTAATAAAAGAAGTTCTGCAATATTAATAAAAATTTTAAATGCATTCTTCGTAAAAAATATACGGTATCCTTCTATAGTAAAAAAAAACTAGCCTTAAAAGGAATGACTCCTAGAATGATGCTGATGTGGAAGATTTCCGGAACTAACGAATCCGGGTTGTCCACTCCTTCATGAGTCGAATAGACCAATCAGGAAAGGGCTCCGTCTATGCATCGCCGTATGGGTTACCATAAAGAGAGGAAAGGTTACCATCGCCAACAATCGCCAAGTTTGTCGCCAACTTGGCGATATATCGCCAAATTTGGCGACCAAAATTAGCTGTCAAAAGTGACGCCAACTTGGCGATAACTGTAATATTTCGCCAAATTTTTAATTTCTTTACAACACCAGTCGTTTGATACATCATTTGAGAGGTTTGCAACTGCTTATTCATATAATGGATGTCTTATGTGTTATCCCCCATTCTGCTCCCCAGGGGTGACACATTTTTAATTTCTTTACAACATCAGTCGTGTTACGCAAGATTTGAAAGGTCTGCAACTGCTTATTCATATTATGGATGTCTTGTGTGTCACCCCCACACTCTGCTCTCCCCAGGGGGGGTCACATTTTTAATTTCTTTACAACACCAGTTGTGTGACACATCATTTGAAAGGTCTGCAACTGCTTATTCATATTATGGATGTGTTGTGTGTCATCCCCCACTCTGCCCCCCAGGGGGGCACATTTTTTATTTCTTTACAACACCAATTGTGTGACACATCATTTGAGAGGTTATGCAACTGCTTATTCATATTATGGATACCTTCATATTATGGATATCTTGTGTGTAACCACCCCTCTGCCCTCAGAGGGGCGCATTTTGTAATTTTTTTACAACACCAATTGTGTGACACATCATTTGAAAGGTCTGCAACTGTTTATTCATTTTATGGATGTCTTGTGTGTCACCCCCACTCTGCCCCCCAGGGGGGCACATTTTTAATTTCTTTACAACGCCGGTCGTGTGACATATCATTTGAGAGTTCTGCAGCTGCTTATTCATATTATGGATGTCTTTTGTGTCGCCTCCCACTCTTCCCCCCAGGGGGGGACACATCTGTGTTGTAATTTCTTTACAACACCAGTCGTGTGACACATCATTTGAAAGGTCTGCAACTGCTTATTCATACCATGGGGGTAATGGCGAGCGCAGCAAGCAGGGGTAGCCAATAATTTGGAATCGCGAAGCGATTACGCGGGGGGTTGGCGAGCATAGCGAGCAGGGGGGCGGGGCCCCCCTAGTTATATAAAACACAGGTGATCATAATTCTGAAAAAGAATGACATTCAATTCTTGTGATATATTTTCGAAGACTAAAATAACAAATCGATGTTTCGATGTATTTGCAAACATTCTTTATTTTGAAAACATTAAGTTGCTAGGTGACCATTCACGGTCATAAATTATGCGAAAGATTTTGTTTATACTTTGAATGTTACTGAATACTTCATGATAAAAACTATTTTGAGTAGTTGTAGTAGCGAGGTTATAGGTATTTAATATTTTCCAGCGTAACTGAAAAGTGAAGTGTTTATGAATTAGGTTTCTCTGTCTGTATTCTGTCTCTTCGTTTTTAAACTTGTGTAAATAAACTCGGAATGGTATGCAATTGATATAGGGGGAAAATCGATCAACCTCGGACTTTTGGATAAATTGCAAATAAAAAATAAATGAATGAAATTTTTGCCTTTATTTTATACTTAAAATAAAGGTACGAACTTCTTTAAGGATTAAACATTGCTAATAATATCGAATCATTTAACGAAATATACTGAAAATAGTTTGGTCTTTTTTTTTTGGCGTCACAAGTGATGACGGGTAGACCCCGACATTAATCAATGTTGTATCAACCGATTTTTGGCCTTAGGAACATCATAATTATAATAAAAATCCTATGCATCTATATAAACACAACTTTCATGGGCCCAGTCTTTGTATTTCTGGTACTGAATCCAGTCTTCTTTAAATATTTCTCTGCATATGATTGCATTTTGTCCCGTTTTTTGGCAAATTTATTGACAAAAACAAAACACTCACTCACGATTAATTTACTCGGCGCCCACGTCACAGTTAAACTGTATTTGTTTCACCTCTAGAGAGCGTTCATCTACAATAATTCGTTATTTAAGTAACACTTTGAATCTCTGAGAAATTGAAGTGTTCGGGTTTACCCGCCGTCAGTGGCTACCCAACTTTTCCCTTATGTCATTGATTTTTATTATGCCATATTCAGTATTAAAAATGTAACATGTATAATTCGTTTACAGGGATATTCAGAATTCAGATACAATATGTTCTGTCTATATTAATGTTACGCCATTTCAAACGTATAGAAGTTGACATAAATCACTGAGGTGCGCACATTATATTTAATGTGCACATCACAGTTCTATACGTAAATACATTGCACATATTTTTTTCCAAACATTTAGATTCAAAATTATGGGAGGGTAGGGGGTGGGGTGAGTTTGTTTGGAAATATTTTTGTATTTTTACGATAAAAAAGTTAATACAATTAATTCTACAAAATAACAATTTTTTTTATATTTTAGTGAAGTTATTGTATAAATATATTGTACAAAATAGTATTATATACATGGAATATATATTTTGTATAATACATAAACTATGTTTGTAATCCTATAAACAATATATATATATATATACTCTATAAATACAAATTTAATTGTATTTGGCAAAATGCTCCTAAAATTTATTAAATGACTGTGTAAATTTCCTATTATAGTTTCAAAAGCTTCATGAAAAACACTTTAGAAGGTGAAATTTTCATGGATTCATAATTTGGAACATAAGGGGTTAAATAATCTAGATACATTTTAATCTTATTTGCTATTTTGTTGGAGTTCTATCTGACAACAAATAATTAATCTGCGAAATAAAATGATTTCATTCTAGCTGGGTGAATACAGTATAATGAAATTTTGGAATACGAGTTGAAACACTTGTAAATAAAGCACATTGCGATTGTAGCATAACTGTTACTTAGTTCTAATAATCCATGTTTAAATAAAGACCGTTCGCATTGTTAAATGCTACTAAATATTAGGTATTAAACATTGATCTGATAAACTATCTATATTGTGAATTCAATCTTTTGTTAAATGTATTCGATTAAATTTATCTTATCGATTCTTTATTTTTTGCTGTTAATGAAATAAATATTTCTGTCAAACTACCAAAGATTTTATTTAATATAATTTAAATTGCTAAAATAAGGAATTATACACACTGATTACGAATACATACTTTGCTTACTCGGATGAGACTAAAATGAAATTTTGAATATTAAGGAACACAGTAGCTTAAAATTGGTCAAAATATCGATTTTCTATTTTTAACATTATCTGAAAGCTTCTTTAATTGTGAATATTTTGGCACCTCATTTTTACCTATACGATACGAATTGACTATTTTCAACTCAGCGTAAAAATTATGACCAGTATATGACCAATAGGGTTATCTGAGCGAGAAATCCCAGTCGGCTATCGCCCAGTTAGCTTAAAAGGTAAAGCATTGACCTTGTAAGCCAAGTTTCTGGGTTCGATTATCGGCCTGGGCAATTTTTCGCTCAGTTGGAAATATTCAATTCGTATGATAACTTTACCAATCAGTTTATGTTAAAATAATATATCTACGTATCCATCGTTATATGGAGTTCCATTACCTGCGATTTATTCTGCCGAGCTGTCTAAATGACAGACCAGATGTTATGACCAATAAGGTTATCTGAGCGAGAAATCCCAGCCGATTATCGCCCAGTTAGCTTAACAGGTAAAGCATTGGCCTTGTAAGCCAAGTTTCTGGGTTCGATTATCGGCCTGGGCAATTTTTCGCTCAGTTGGAAATATTCAATTCGTATGATAACTTTACCAATCAGTCTGATTGTGTTAAAATAATATTACGACTATTGTTTGGCGAGATATTGTAAATTTTGTTAATAGATCCAGCTCAATTACCCATGCAAATGAAAACTTTAATCTGATTTTTCAGAGTTCATACTTTTACAATTTTCTTGTTCGATAAACACTAAGGCTGTTTAGAGGTTTGAATTTTTCTTTTACTTGTTTTATTAAATTTATTATTTTTGTGTATAGATTTAACATTCAAGTTTCTAGTTAGTTTTTTAAAAATATCTAAATTGAGAATTTGTTGAATTTCCTTAGTTCTTTAAAGTACATGAGAGAAAAAAAAATTCATATTAAATGTAAAATATCACATTTAAAAATCCATATGCAGTTTTATGTAGCACAGTGGACTCTCGTTAATTTGAAATCGGATAATTCGAATCTTCGCTTAATTCGAACTAAACATGAAGTCCCGACATTTTGAATGGTAGAATAAAGTTAAAAATTTTCTCTTGACTCATTTTCTCTCGACTTCGTTTAATTCGAACTAACGAGAATTCCGATTTTTCATTTTCTTTTCTTTCTCACGGATTTCAGATCATTTGAATAACTTTCTTCCTTTGATTTTTGTGAAAATTGTTCCGAACGAGTATATATATAATCCAATACATTTGATATCCACTTTCTTAGTGCCTTGTCTGTCCATCAGTGACGATTTAAATTTTTCTTCCATTGTGCTTGTTTATAATCTTTTAATTAGTTTATGTATTTATACATTCTAATTTAATATTAAGTCTTATTCTAATGATAACTGATAAAATAAATAAAAAGTTGGAAATTGCACGTGAAGCGTAGCAAATGAGGTGCGTTCGTACTATAAGTTTTAAAATATTCAGATCTTGCTGATATAGTACAGCGTACTTTAGATACAATATAGTGGTCGAAATCTTTGTGTTCCTGTAAATATACATGGAGTAATTTTTATTATACTCCATTAACGTATATCTTATTCATAAAATGTGAAATAGGTTAATATAATTAAAACGCGCCCTAAACAATGTTTCCCCGTATAACATTATTTAGTGGAATACATTTGTGTAGCCCTGTAATTTAATAATAAATATTCTCTGCATCCCAGATTGTACAGAATGTAGATTTTAGTACATACATCATAGATTCATGTCAATTATATTATGTTCAAATGAGTAACACCATTAAAATGCATTTGAAACATTTTTTCCCATTGATCGTAATGTAACGGAATACTTTTGATTGTCCCTGTAATTGATCTATGCATCCGATTTTCATAACATTTGAAATGACTCTACAAAATTATGTAATAATTGTATATTTTAAATTTCAAATAATTCGGTTGGATAGTTTTTGCGTTGTTATATGCGGACGGACGGACTGAGCGACAACAATAGGTGCTACGTATTTACATAATTACGAACGCACCTAAAAAACAGCACTATAACATTAATTTATTTGTAATAGCACCATATTTAAGCATGTTTTCATTTCATATTTTCCATAATTCGAGCTTTGATAATTCGAACATTTCTTGTGGTCCCGACGAGTTCGAATTAATGAGAGTCGACTGTATATTCTAATGAGTATGGAAAAAAATCGAAGCCAAAATATTAATATTTATAAAAATAGTAGGGATTTTAAAAAACGTTAATTTTTTTAATTTTAGTTATATAGACTGTTTTACAATTTTTTTTATAAATTTTTTTTTTTTAGTATTAAGTATTTTGCCATCACACATACTATTACAATATTATTCAAAATTGAAGAGATGGTTTCAAAGGTACTGTGTCACCTTAAAAACAATAACAAGTCAGATGGGCAAAATGCAAAGTTTTTCTTTCTCATGTATGATAATATTTCAAAAAATTGTAATACATGTTAATACTTCAACGTTATTACTTCAATACTACGTCAAATTTTATTTTTATTGTAAATGTTTGTCTTATATTATTAATCTGCATAAAAACAATTAATCTCGATCATTATATTTATTAAAATCAATATTTTCCGTTATTCTGTTGTACGAAAGCTGCTTGAGAATCGCCGGAATAGTTACATGCAAATTTCTCGTTGTTGCATAAGCAGTCAATCTATAATGGAATTGAGATGATTCAATAAAATAGCTCTCTTAATGAAATATCTCTTAATAACATCTCAAATAAAATGATGTCACGCTTGGAGGGGGGGGGGGGTGTTAAACTGTGACAGTTTGTGACAAGAGAGTGAGAGGGGGGCAAGAGGTAATGTGACATCACACATTTTAGTTAAAAGCATTGAAAATCAGCAGATTAAATTTTGAAATCATAGTATTTTGTATTCATAAAGTAAAAATAAAATTTAATGCCAAATATAGTAAATTGTATTTCAAATTCCAAAATACTACTGTTTTTAACTGCTCTTTCTTACAAGGGCACCACCAAACATGGTGCACACAGATTTTGATGATTTCTAAGTATGTTGTAGGGGTCATACCACTAATTATTCAGCTGAAAGGATTCTTTCAAATGGGCCTTGGTTTTTGAGAAATTGGGGGTCAAAGTTCAGCGTATATTTCAAATACTTATTAGTACGAGCGCCGCATGTGAATCCGTGGCGTCGTGGTATCGTACGATACTACAAGTCGAAAGGTTGCGGGTTCGAATCAGTCATCGGCTTTTATTTATTTATTTTTGTATTTTTACACGTTACAAATTTTAAGTATTTTTATTACAAAATTGCTACAGCTTTTTATATTTTCCTAATAAATTACATTTACATTTTTAAATTTTTTCATGAAAATTTATTTTTTTTCTGCAATTTTTAAACGAATATTTCTATTGACAAAACTACAAAACTAGTTTACGCCTAGAACTTTTTTTTATTAATTAATATTCGCGTTTTTTATTTTAAGCACAATCCTGAAATATTTTTTTTTTCCTATCGATTTTTTATTTTATAGCATTCTAAATGAAAACTTGCCTTTTTTTGTATATGTATAAATAATACAAAATAATTTTCGGGTGCAATTTTTTAAACGTCTTTAGGATTAGATTATTCAAGTAATGCGTATCTTCGAAAAAATAATAAAATATTAATGCAGTAATGTTAAAATGCAAGTTGTTACCAGTTATCTAAGTTTTCAATTTTCCAATTTTCTGTAAATACATTTATCTCCAAAGTTCAACATGAACATAAGTTATTGTTTGCACAAATAATAAATGACAGATTACATCTATTTTTATAACAAATCAAAACACTATTTCCGTAATTCAACTGAAGTACGAAAATCGTCTGTTTAATGAGATAAAATTTATAATACATATAAAAATACTTTTTTTATCGTCTGCTTTCCTCCGTAATTATCAGAATAAATGAAGATTTCTTTTTGATAGTCTTATTTTTCCACTATTACAAATGATGATTAAACCTTTTTTTTTCTTTTTTTTTCTTTTAATATATTTTTAAACATATTTATCACGAATTAAGTATTTTAGTAATATAAATTATATTAAATGCAGTACTAAATTATCTAAAAATCCAAGCACAATATTGTGTAATACACATTTGAAAAGAAAAAAAAGTGACTGATTAATCTAAAAATATTATTATTTAAAGTAGTGGAGATTTTAAAATATTGAAATTTTCTTATACTTTTTCAAAATTTTAATTAAATACAAATTTTTATTTATTTATTTGTTGCAAAATGTACTTTTAGTTGAACCCTGAAGTACAGTCAATTCACCATATTTTGAAAAAATAATAAAAAAATGTTGACAAAGTAAACTGACCTCTTCAGAAAATATCACAAGGTGCAAAGCTGCAGAATTTTCAATTCTGCTTATAATTTGCGAAGTGTAAAAAAAAAAAAAAAAACATAAAAATAAGTAAAAGGCCGAGGACTGATTCGAACCCGCAACTTTTCGACTTGCAGGCTCGTACGTTACCACGACGCCACGAATTCACATGCGGCGCTCGTAATAATAAGTATTTGAAATATACACTGAACTTTGACCCCCAATTTCTCAAAAACTAAGGCCCATTTGAAAGAATCCTTTCAGCTGAATAATTAGTGGTATGACCCCTAGAACATACTTTGAAATCATCAAAATCTGTGTGCACCATGTTTGGTGGTGCCCTTCTTAGTAATATTTTATTGCTATTGTATATTATGTTTTTTCTTGTAAATCTTGAGCTTATTTCATACAAAGTGTGTACACAATTTTTTTATGGCTATGCTCACAAAAGTCATTAAAACACATAATTAAAATTTAAAAATAAAATTTGAAACAGGATCTATAACGTAGTACTATGTTTCTGAATTACAAGTATATGGTTATGTAACATAGCGTGACAATGGACAAGAGGGGGGGGGGGGTCAAAGATATTGAAAAAAGGTGACATCATTTATGGATAGCACCTTATGGTGGAAATTTCCATTTTCAATTGTTACTTTACGTTCATAGTCAAAAACATATTGTTGATTCTTAGTTAGTCTTTGCAGAACAGCGCCCCCTTTCGGCAACAGATGCCCAAATGCAACTGTCACCTACAAACTATAGCCAAAAAAAAAAAAAAAAAAAAAAAAAAAAAATTGGTTTACTTCAAGGCATAAATTCATACACTTTTTGATGATATAATAATAAATTAGTCGTTGGGGGTCACCGTAATACTTACCCATCATATATCTGCATATATAATATACTAGCAAAAGCCATGCTTTGTTTGGATTCGCGAAGCATTATTTTATAAAACAGATATTTGAAAGTAAAAATATTTTTTGATATTATTTTTGCATCTTTATTAAGCAAAAACGTTATTTTATGTTTTGGCGCATTTTATTTTTTTTATTTATGATGTAAGACTGGCATAATAAAATATTTTCGAAGCAAACATTTACAAAATATTTTTAAATTGTCAACTAAAAGCTCTTTTAAAGATGTTTTTACAATTTCCAGTAACCACTGGTGTTTTTAAAGTTGTTTGAAATATGCATGTTTCCAATCTTTGTAATTAACATCATATAATCTTTGATAGCTATTTTAGAATAATATATTTGAAGAGAGCTTGAAGAAAGTTACTTCGTCAAAATCCTACTTTCTGGAAATCATATGAAATCTGCTCTCGTTCATACTATGAATTTTTAACTGTAATTTTTTTTCTAATTTCTTCGTTTTTATACATGTTAGCGTATCAGAATTTTTAATATTGTAGAATTTTTCGTAAGGAAAATTTCTATTGAATGCTTAATTTTGAAGGATTTTCACTCTCGACAACGTTACGTACGTTTTTAAGCCAACTTGTGTCTATATATCCTCAATATCTACAACTGCTTCATCTAATGTTAAACCTCGGGATTTATGAATTGTAACAGCAAAAGCTAACTGCAGAAGAAATTCTTTCCTTGAGCAATTTATGCTTCCATTTTTCCAGAATTTAATTATTGGGGGAATTGGTTCGCATCAATTCTTATAAGTTAAATTATTGTAGTATTCAAATTTATCCATGATTATTCGCGATATCTGCTCTGGTGGCTTGTGATTTTCTTTATTACGTGCAACAAAGTCTAAAGTCCCGTTCACTAAACCTTTTTCGGTCCACAAATAAGAACGTAAAATTACTTTAGATTCAAGTGATAAAGTAAGAAATGGTTAAAGTCAATTTGTCGTTTCTGAATCGGTCAAATTTGCTTTAGTACATTTATAAAGAACTTGAATCGAGGCAACAACTTCACGCTTCAATTCTTTTAATTTTTCATTTATATAACAAATTTAACAATTAATTTTATTTTTTTACAATTCTTTTGTTGCCACTTTACAAAAAAAGAAAAAATCCATAATATTTTTTTTTTTAAATGTTTAAGTGTCATCTGTGCAAACGATTTTGCTGAATAATGAAAACATTTTATTTATTAAATTAATCATGATTCTATCTACAATTACTTACTCCATGAATTATATTTTTTTTTCTGAAAATATACGCGTTTCATTTTTTTATTTATTTGCTAAAATGCGTCCGTATTGGAAATGCTTGTAAAATAAATTAATTAAAATAATAATTTTTTTTAACGTTTTACTGTAAAAAAATTATACTGTGCAAATCTACAGATCATAATTTATTTGTGTGTTTAATTTGAAGTTAAAATATTGAATGGTTTTTTTGTAAAGCGTACGACAAAATGTAATTTGAGTGGCCTAGTAGAGGATTCGCTTCGCTCATCCTAATGAAAATAATACATTTGAAAACTATTTATAAAATGGATTGCAATTTTAAAAGAAAATTTAAACGTGTATTTATATTTTTATTGTGCATAGTAATGCTGTATTAATGAGTTGCTGATGAATCTCTTTCGATAAATTGTACAACACGCCTAACTACTCAAGTAGTACTGAATTGCGAAAAAGAAACATCCTTATAACTCCAAAAATAATAACCTTATTAACTAACAATTTATTGCGTCGGATTAAGCGTCTCATTTCCAATTAAAATATATCTCTGAATTAAAATTTGAATGAAATACAGGGTCTTGACAAATCGAAGAATGTGGAAAACAGGATTACAGATATCTCGGCAACTAATAATTCGATCAACTTCGTTCTTTATGCAAAATTTGTGTTTTTTTATTGTCTTTTACAATCACCCCTTAAAATAAAAAAATTCGAAAATTTTTATATACCTTTCATCAGAACGAATTTTTCGAGAGTCCGAAAAAAAATAGTTCCGGATAATCGAGGTTACTGATATTAAATAGGCTTCGTCCCATTCTTACATACTAAGTACATACAAAATTTCAAGTTTCTATCTCAATTCGTTCGGGTGATAGAGCGTTTACAGGCGGACAGACAGACGGACGGCATATTTTTTTTTTCTAAAAATATATTTTTCGAAACCTCCAGTGTCGAAAACGTGTAAATCCGTCAAAATTTTTTTTCGATTTTCAAAACGATTGCAAGACTTACCCTATACTACGTATGATGGGTAAGTAAAAAAGCACTAAATTAAAGTGTCACTTACCGGCAAAATATTCCGAAATAAACGTGGAACCTGCTGCTAATAGTCATATATAATATTCTATTTTTTTAATAAAATTGTCTAAAATAATTCATGCGGGATTTAAATGAATATTTTAATGTTATATCCACAGCAAGTATGTTAGCCTTTAAAAACCCATCCTCTATACAGAAACATTGAATTACTTATTGTTCCATGAATAGTTATTGTTGTGCTAATGTAACCACGCGCTTTAAGGTTTAATCCATGTGTGAACAAAGCCTATCAAGTGCGACAAAGCTACACGCATTAAATATTTGCGCACTAAATTATGTATTTCTTGTATATGTTTGTCAATACATTGCTTAATTCCACATTGCGTGAAATAAAACAATTCATGGTTCGTACGGATACCGTTATTTTTCATGTGATGTACCAGAATTATTTTACAGAAAAATAAATCTAGTTCAAACATGCGAAATTTCGCTTTATTTAATGGGAAATCTTCTATAAGAAAATACTGGTACCAAAAAATTTCCTGGTCATGAAATTCCAGGATCCGTACGAACCCTGCAATCTCTATTTCTATTAAGTGTAAATTAAATTCATGGAAATATAGTTTGCTGGAGGCTAGGCATATTTTTCCTTTTGAAGCGTTAAATTTGTAATTACCTTTTTAAAAATTTATTTAGCAGAATGGTCGTATGTTTTTATGTGCAGATCTAATCTAGGATGAGAGATGTCTAGATTGCGTCATCGGGTGGGGTTAATAGAGCTTTAGCTCATGAATAGGCATCCTCACCTAGCTGATTCTTGAATCTTGATCAGTGCATGGTAGGCCTCCATGCCCAATTGACTCTCATGATCATTGTCTCGCATTATGTTTATTTACGATTATTGTTGTTTCTTTAAATTCATTTTCAAATTTAATTTGGCAGAGATGTCATATACGCACCATATTTGCGCGTGCTTTTCCCCCGCCAATTTGGCGTTGCACATCTGTGCCATGGTAAAGATCCGTTTAATAAGTTTATAACATTTTTAGGAAAATAAAATGAAAAATTAAAGATTTCAGTGAAATGTTTTGTTTTAAGTAAAACAAAAGTATGCATTCAATATGGGTTAAGTATTAATATTTACGTTTCATTGTGAAAATTATATTTACTGTTTCATTACTTATTAAGTTTATTATTTGTACCTGTTTATTTGTTTCCTTTTTTATTGAATTCATGTTTATTTACTGTTAGTTTTCCTTTTAATTTTATAAATTATTTTTATTATATACTATATCAATAATTATTTATATCAAACTATCATTTAGTTATTTTTATTTTCTTTTTTAAAATACTAGAATCTCTTTCATTTTTTCACGTTATAGTAATTTTTATATTGCAATAAAAAATCACATGCTATCATAGCATACAATTTGTAACACATATTCAAAAGCAAAATTTTAGCCAAATTGGCGGGGAAAAAGCATGCGCAAATGTGGTGCGTATATGACATCTGTGCCTTTAATTTTTCATTAACAATTGTAAAACAAACAATATCTAAATGTTATCTGTTCACTCCTCAAAATAGAGATTTTAATCAAATTAGTCTTACTCAACTGAGTTATTAAACTTAAGGAATAAAAATAAATAAATAAAATAAATAAAAATAAAGGAAAGTGGAGATTATAGGAGAGAAATTTCATATGAACTAAAATTTTAGCATTATTTCAATTTTTCTTTTTTTTTCCTATCATATTTATTATTTTTTTAAATTAATTCTTATCTTTATTCTTCTATCAATAGATTAAAATTATTTTATTTGTTACTATATTGAGGATGGGACAGATTTTTGGAAAAATTATGTGAATTTTTTACTTAAAATCTTAAAATGTATATACTTTAATATGTACTAACTTTAGGTTCGCCCAGAACAGATTGGGTAACCGTTTGTGAAATAATTGTAATTTAAAAAAATAAATAAATGTTGGGTGGGCATGTTGAGTTCAAGCCATATGGTAGGCCTCCCCACCTAGTTGAACTTTAACTTGCGTAGCGTAGATCCTGTTAGTGAAGTAGAGCGAGTTATTTAATAGAATTAATTACATACACGCTGCAAACTTGTGAAACACTTTTGCCTACACTAACTGAACATAAAAGTCAACACTTCGAACTGAAATCGTTTTGGATTGTGTTGTGAATGTGTTATATGAAATAAAAACAAGTTGGAAATTGCACGTGAAGCGTAGCAAATGAGGTGCGTTCGTACGATAACGAAGTTTTAAAAATATCACTCTCATATATCAATCTCATAAAATTGTAAATAGTTAATTACACTTAAAATGCGCACCAAGCAATGTTCTCCCTATACCATTATGCAATGGAATACTCTTGTGTGGCCTTGGAAATCAATAACAAATATCCTTTGCACCGCAGATTATGCAAAATGTAATTTATAATATGTACTTTATAGATGCATATCAATTTTATTACATTCGAATAAGTGTAACACAATTAAAATGCATTTGAAAAATTTTCCCCCGTTAACCGTAATGCAACGGAACAATTTTGATTGTCCCTGTAGTTGAACTATGCATCCGATTTTGATAAAATTTGAAATAACTCGACAAAATTATGTAATAATTATGTATTTAAAATTTCAAACGATTAAAATGCATTTGAAACTTTTTTCCCCATTGACCGTAATGTAACGGAATCGTTTTGATTGTCCCTGTAATTGATATATGCATCCGATTTTCATAAAATTTGAAATGACTCGACAAAATTATGTAATAATTATGTATTTTAAATTTAAAACGATTCAGTTGGGTAGTTTTTGCGTTGTTACATGCGGACAGACAGATAGACGGACAGACTGAACGACAACAGTAGGTGCTACGTAATTAAATAATTACGAACGCATCTAAAAAAATGGGCAAAAGGTGTTGTTAAAATTACAAGAGGAGGAAGTGTGTTTTAAAAAACATATTTCAAAACAATTATTTTTAATAATTGCAATAGTTTTTTTTCGGAATGGGTTCTTCCGTAAATTCGTTTTTTTTTTTTTTTTTTTTTTTTTTTTTTTTTTTTCTGAAATGTGACGCAAAGATAGAATACAGAAAATTTTAATTATGTAGTTTTATTTCATATTTGTTAAATATTTTTTTTAAAGAAATCTTAATTTTTTAATGTTTATATTAGCCGGAAAGCCAGGTTAAACCAGAAGTATTTATTATAGTATGTTTATTAGAACATAAAGTAGCCGAACTTTGCTCATTTAAATGCTTCCATATTATCAATTTTTTTTTTTAAATGAGAAACGCGCCACCGCTCTAGGATGGACATTTACACTAGTTGCATAAATATTACACCAATGGTAAAAATATAATATTTTAAAATCTGATTTTCTATATTGAAACTTTGAATTATTCCTTCAATGAATTGTTACTGTTTTGCTAAAATGTATCTACACGCTTAAAAGCTTAATGTGTGAACAAAGCCTATGAAGTGCGACAAAGCTCCAGGCGTTATACATCTGCGCAATGGATATTGTATAAGAGAAAACTGAATTCTGTGCTGTTCGGATATGTTTGTCAATACATTGTGTAATTGCGCACAGCATGAATTTATATGAAAACTCTATTTCTATTAAGTGTAAATTAATTCTTGAAAATATAGTTTACTGGTGGCGAGGCACATTTCCCATTTGACTGTTTAAATTTAATATGAAATGGAGATTTGGAATTTAAAGCTTAATGTGGGTGGAATAGTTACAATAGCTTTAATCATGAATACAATTCTGTAAAGGAAATAATGTGCGTTATTGCGTGGGATTAATTAAAACAAGCATTGTAAGAAAACAAGACAGATGTTTCTTAAAATGGTCCGGGTAAATATGCGAAAATCACTTTTTACATGTTTACAAATGAATTTTCTTGTAAATACTGGTGTCAATTATTTCAAAATTTTATAAATACAAGTACTTTGCCCCTGAAAGGGTAACTCTTTCATTGGCAAAGCACTTTTATTCTTAAAATTCTGAAATGATTGAAAGACACCAAAATTTAAAAACAAGTTCATTTCAAAATAGATAAAAGCTTTTCTTCGCGTACTTCATAAAATTAAAATTTTCATTTCGAAATTCTGGTGTGTGTGTAACATTTCGCAATAAGAATTAAGTGGGATACATTTTATCCCACCGTCCATCAAAGGGTTAAAGCCATACATACGATCGCGTATTTGAAAGACTAATAAAAAAAATACTCTTTTTTATTTCCAATCTTGGAGGCATACAAACATTACGCCGAACAGAGATCAGAAAAAAATAGAAATAGATTTAATTCAAATGAATAATATACCCAATCGCGGCTGTCGGCCTAACCGCTCAGAGTTTTCGTGGTTTTCTTCGAACTTCGCGTAGATATGGGTAAAGTTCCCTTAGAAAGACCCCCACGAAGGGCACTCCCCCCTAGGCCTATATCCCTCGAGTAGATAATCGGCCTACATAAAATAAATCAAACCAAACTAGTGAATAATATTTAATTATGGTCTGTTTGGATTAGTTTTTTTTAATGAGCTGCGAACAATTAAGTTTAATAAAGTTTTAAATTCAAATTTTTTTATTGAAATGTAGAGTGATTGCTTTATGAATAATTACAATTGTGGTTAAATGTGGATATGTACTTCAATATTTAAACCATGTGTAACAAAGCCAATGAATAAACCTACAAAGCTTTCAAGTATTAAACATTTGTCTTATAAATACTCTGTATTAAAATTTTTGTTCTGTGTTACGATCTTACTGATAAGATTCTTTTGTTAATACAATTTTCGTATTTCGTGAAATAATACAAAATCTCTATTTCCACTAACTGTGAATTCATGAAAATGCAATTTACTGGAGGCGCCAAGCACATTTCTCATCGGATACGTTAAATTTAATATAGAACTGGTATCTAAAATTAAATGTTCTTACAGCTATTTAGTAAAATACGCATGGAATGTTGTGCATGTAGCTTTAATTACGAAAACAATCTTGTTAGAGAAATAAAGCGACCCCTTCTGTAACCTTAATTAAATCTCACACTGTTAAAGAAATGTTGCTTAATTTAGGAAAATATGCAATGTTGATACAGTGCAAAATTTTGTACGATAATCTACTCAGAGTTGCCCACGAATTCCGAAAATTTTTCTTTTTCTTTAGAAATCTCTGAAATCAATTTCTATATTTTCTAGATTTGATTTTAAAAACAGTTTTTTTTTATTGCCGCTGATTTTCGGTAACGTTTTAGAATAATTTATAAAGTGTGTTAACTCTTTATGTCCCACATTATGAATTCATAAAAATTTCATCTTCTAAAGCATATTGTGAATTTTTGGTACTATATAAAACGATTTACAAATCCTTTAATAAATTTTAGATGGGTTTTGTCAATTAAAATCAGTTAAATTTGGATTCATAGGGATTTTGTGCAAAATTTAAAATTCCTCTTTTACTTATTTTTTAGCATTTTGCAGAATTAGAAAATGTACGAATATACCCTAATAGCATGCATGGTCACAGTGACGTCACTGTGAGTCACTTTGGTCACATCACATCTGTGACCAAAATACCACCACTCAGTGAGGTCACATTGTGACTGACATGTGACTTTCTTAAAAATCTTTAGAATTTTATAAATATCCTTCAAAACATGTTATTTACTTTAAAAAACATGTTTCTGGCAATTTAAATATCGTCGCTTTTGTCACAGTTTCGTCACAAAGTTAATGTCAAATTAGTCACAAATGACACATTTTTCACAAATTTGTCACATTGTGACCACTTTGTGAAACGTCACAAAAGAGCTCTAAAACGGCCATAACGACTTCACATTTTAGTCACTGTGACTTCACATCGACGTCACGTGACATCACATCGACAATCGATGGTCACAGTCACAATGTGACTTCACAGCGACGTTGCAGTGACGTCACTATGCTTTACGGGTAATGGTATTAAAATAAAAATATACAGTCGAACCCCGTTATAGCAAACCCGGTATATAACGAACAAAAATTTTGGCCCTGCCATTTTCCGTTTGTGTTTAATGCTACTTTATCCTTTTATAGCGAACCTCTGAAATTTTAAGAATCGGTTAAAGCAAACATTTTTTTTCTAGTCGACTCATGAATTATTTATTTTTTTACTTTTACGCAGTTGTGTAAATAGGATTTCGACACTAAATTTACAAGAAAACGCGAAAATGCATGCTGGTTAGTGAAACATGGTGCAAACAAGATTTTAGTCAATTTAATTCATTAATGATCATATTTAATGGATTTTACGTTTTGGTATTAATGTATCATTATTGAATATATAGGTAGCAGCTAATAATGTGCGCGCTAATATTTTTTTTTAACGGTACGGATATAGCGAACAGAACTTTCGGTCCCTTGAAGTTCGTTATAACGGGGTTCGACTGTAGAAGCATTTCCAAACTAAATCCCGCCCCTCTCTTTCCCCAATATTTCAATGTCAACAAAATTGAAAAAATGCAAAGACAGAAGAAGTGATCCTTTAAAAAATTATTTTTGTGTGTGCAAGAAAAAAAAAATGCTTTTGGTAGAAGAAAAAGTAAAGTATCTAAAACTCATTCTAAACGGTATTACTGCTTATCAATGTATTAAATTAGTTGTATAGCAAGTTATTTTAATGGTCCTTAAAATTATTGGGGTATGATAGGTTTATCAATTTTCTCTACCCAGAATGTAGGTTTTTGAGATGTTAATTCTCAAATATTTTTATATTCAAAGAAAAGATTTTACAGACAGACATCATGAATTAACAACTTATTATCAAGATTAATAATTTGTTGCTCTTGATCTATAAATTCAGTTTGAGAACTAAATAACTTCATGAAGAAAGATATTCCGGTTTTAGTAAACTAATTAATACGCTATGAAAACTTTTTATAAAATGTTCAGAAAATCAATGGAAACAAGAGAAACTTTTTAGCTAGAGGATTTTTTAACTCTTAAAAATAGACCGATTTCTGCGGTTTTTAAAGATAATGTATGTGTTTTGGAATAGTAAGTAACTATGAAGATGTTATGGTGCAATTGTTCGTGAATGCATTGTATTTTCGTTGATTGTAAAGCATTACCCTATACTAAAAACTGATCTGTGCTATAATGATATTGCTCGGATACGTTTATCAATACAATGTTTAATTCCATTTTGGATGAATTAATAAAAGATCTCCATTTCTATTTACTGTAAATTAATTCATGAAAATTTAGTTTACTGGAAGTAAAGCACATTTCTCGATGAACGCGTTAAATTTAGTACGGAATGGAGATCTGAAATATGTTCTTAAAACTATTTAGGAGAGTGGAAACTATTATGGAGCTTTAATTACGAAAACAATCTTGTTAGCGAAATAAAGCGAGCCATTTTTGTAACCTTAATTAAATCTCGCATTATTAAAGAAAGGTTTTTAATTCAAGAAAATGTACAATATATATATGAACGAAATTTTATAAATTAATCTCACTCGAGCTACCTACGAATTCTGAAAAGCGTTCTTTAGAATCTCAGAAACCAACATGTTATAGAGTTTTACAAAAGATTACAAATTATTTGCGTAAAACTCTACACTAGAAACTGTGTTCTGTGTTATAATGCTGTTAATCAAATTCTCTTGTGAATACGTTAAATACATTTTGGATTAATTAATACAAGATCTCCATTTCTATTAACTGTAAATAAATCATGAAAATCTAGTTTACTGGAGGCGAAGCAAATTTCTCGTTGAACGGATTAAATTTAATACGGAATGAAGATCTGAAATTTTAATGTTCTTAAAACTATTTAGGAGAATGAATGCGTGGAATGCGGTGGAATGTTATGCGTGGAGCTTTAATTACGAAAACAATCATGTTAGTGAAATAAAGCGAGCCATTTCGTAACCTTAATTAAATCTCGAATTATTAAAAAAAAAGTTTATTTTTTGATTCAGGAAAAAATACAATAAAAGTATATAAACAAAATTTTATAATCTCACTTGAGTTCTATACGAAATCCGAAAAGCGTTCATTGTCCCTAGACACCTCGATATCAACATGTTTACAAGATTTTCAAAAGCATTACAAAACATTTGTGTAAAAAATACTTTATAATTAAAAACTGTGTTCTGTGCTATGATGCTACTGCTCAAATTCTTTTGTGAATATGTAGATTCCGTACTGGATATAGTAATCCAAAATCTGTAAACTGTAAAATACTGAAAACCTAAGTTACTGGAGGCAAAGCACATTTCTCATTGGACTCTTTAAATTTAATGCGTAATGGAGATCTGAAAACTAATGTTCTTAAAACTGTTTAGGAGAACGAAATTTGTGTAAAAAAAACCTTTATTTAAAAACTGTGTTCTGTCCTATGATACTACAGCTCGAATTCTTTTGGGGTTACATTAACCCATTAACACCCAGTGTCCTTTTTTAAGGACGGTTAGAAGAAATGCAAGAAAGCGGTTTTCAGACCAGTAAAATGGAAGATAAATATATATCTTATTTCACGAGACAGAATCCTCGATAAATTTAGGTAAAAGTTAATTTTCTTTTAAGTGGTGGGAAATACAAAATTTAAGTTTTAGTTAAGAAAATTATTCGGGCGTTAATGGGTTAAAATCCGTATTGGATGAATTAACACAATCGCCGTTTCTATTAACTGTTAATAATGAAAATCCAGTTTACTGGAGGTGAAGCTTATTTCTCATTGGACACATTAAATTTAATTTGGAATGGAGATCTGAAATTTTTTTATGTTCTTAAAACTATTTAGGAGAATGATCGGTGGAATATTATACATGTAGTTTTAATTACGAAAACAATCTTGTTAGACAAATAAAGCGAGCCATTTTGTAACCTTAATTAAATCTCGCATTATTAAAGAAATGATTTTGAATTCAAGAAAATATTCAATATAAATATTAACGAAATTTTATAAATTAACCTAATTCGAGTTACCCACGAATGCCGGAAAGTGTTCTTTATCTTTTAGATACCTCAGAAACCAACATGTTGTAGAGATTTACAAAAGCATTACAAATTATTTGCGTAAAAATCTACACTAAAAATTGTGTTCTGTGTTATAATGCTTAACTGTTAAAAGTGAAGGTGACAAACCGGTGCCATTTGGGACGCGGAGGTGAAAAGGCCCTAGGGTCCATTGGAACCAGGGGCATTTGGAACCCTAGGGTGCCATAGGGGCTTGGATATGTGGTTGCAGTGGCACCAGGTCTCTTACTGGGTGATTGGAACTAAATAAGGTGCCACACACTACGTATTGGCAGCAATGTGGCAACTTATCGGGTGACTGGAACCATGCGCATGCGCTGTGACGTGTGTCTTTCTGTTTTCTGTGACGGCAAGTAAAATCTATGGCTATGAGTGAATGAAGGTGAGCTCAATGGCCGAGCGGTTAGAACGCTGAGCTTGTAATCGGACGTTGTGAGTTCGAATCCTTCGACGGCCAAAAGTCGGTTTGTATATTTTTTAATTTTTTATTATTGGACACTCTAGATTAAGGGTGCCATCTTTTCACCCTAATTAAAGGTGTCATTCTGGCTCCTTTAGGGGTGTCACCAGTGAGACAAGCCTTTCACCCCTAAAAGGTGCAATGTGTAACCATTAGTTTTAACTGTATATTGATCGAATTTTCTTGTGAATACGTTAATTTAATTTTGGATGAATTAATACAAGATCTCCCCATTTGTATTAACTGTAAATTAATTCATGAAAATCTGTTTAATTTACTGGAGGCGAAGCACATTTCTCATTGGATGCGTTAAACTTAATGCGTAATGCAAATCTAATATTTAATGTTCTTAAAAGTATTTAGGAGAATGATTTGGTGGAATGTTATACATGTAGCTTTAATTACGGAAACAATCTTTTTAGCGAAATAAAGCGAGCCATTTTGTAATCTTAATTAAATCACACACTGTTTAAGAATGTCTTTTTTTAATTCAGGAAAATAAACAATATAAATATGAACGAAATTTTATAAAATAATCTCTTTCGAGCTACCCACGAATTCTGAAAAGTGTTCTTTATCTTTAGACATCTCAGAAACAAACATGGTTTCAAGATTTACAAAAGCATTACAAAATATTCGCGTAAAAAATACTTTATACTGAAAACTGTGTTCTGTGCTATGATGCTACTGCTCGAATTCTTTTGTGAATATATAAATTGTGTATTGGATATAGTAACACAATCTCTATTTCTATAAACTGTAAATTAAATAATGAAAATCTAGTTTACTGGAGGCAAAGCACATTTCTCATTGGACGCGTGAAATTTAATGCGTAATGGAGATCTGAAAATTAATGTACTTAAAACTGTTTAGGAGAAAGATTGGTGGAATGTTATTCATGTAGCTTTAATTACTGCGAAAGCAATCTTGTTATCAAATTAAAGCAAGACATTCTATAACTTCAATTAAATCCAACTCTGAAAAAAAGGGCAAATATACAATAGTTATCGAACACATTGTTTAATTTTGTGTTGAGTGAAACAATATAAAATCTCCGTTTCCATTAAATGTAAATTAAATAATGAAAATCCAGTTTATTGCAGGCAAAGAACATTTCTTATTGAACTCGTTAAATTTTATACGGAATGGAGATCTGAAATTTAATGTTCTTAAAACTACTTACAAGGAAGGTCTCCATGCGGGCATACTCCGAAAAATCTGAAAAAAAAAAAAAAATACAGAATGTTCTTCCTATGAGGATATATACGTTTATAAAAAAAAATTTCGGCGGAACCTCCGTATCCTGTCCTTAAAAGAATAATGAAAATTTCGTTATTTGGCGATTTATCATCGGTTGGCGATGAAAAGAAATTTCAAAAGATGTTTTTTTTTTTTAATGTCAAATGCATTTTAAAGGAAAAAAGTTTCATGTTCAACTTGTTTAGATAAATTAAATATTTTTGGCTTTGTCGGCTTTAGTTTGTTTTAAGTATAATTTCGTTATATTGATATTTATATGTATTTACATTCAAATTTAATCATCGAAATTTGAGATTTAAAACTAAATTTTTAAGTTTAATTTCATTAAAATTGTTTGAAGTTCAAAGTCCAGTTGAGCATCGTCAATTTGATTTTGTTGCTATGGAAACATCTGGCTTTTATTTTTGAATACGCTTAAATGTATGAAAATAATTTTACTGAATAAGAATTTTTTATATATGAAAATATTTTTTCCAGATGTAAATTAAATAACTACAGCAACAAATAACATATATATTTATGTAAATAATATATTCAACCCTCTCATTGTTTATGTTTAAATTCATAAAATACCATTTACACGGATTCTAAAAATCCAAAAGGTTTCAGTTGAATTAAAATAGTTTGCTTTTGGCGAGGAAAAGTGCTCCTTGCCAAATCGTGAGACATTTTCGTCTTTTCACGCGAAATATTCGAAAGTATTTTATTTTTTTACATGTTTTCTACTACAATTCCGCCGGTAATTTTCACTGATGCTTTAATACATATATAAATAGCTTAATTAGTATTTTTTTTCACAAAAAAATCTGAGTATGCCAGGTATGGAGACCTTCCTTGTTAGAAGAATGATTGGTGGAATGTTATACATGTAGCTTTAATTACAAAAACAAATCTTGTTAGCGAAATAAAGCAAGCGATTTTGCAACCTCATTTAAATCTGTAACTATAATTATAGTGTTCATTTAATTTAGAAAATATACAGTACTTGTATAACAGATTATTCAATGCCGTAATACGGTAAATAATACCAAAATCTCCATTTAAATTAAATGTTGAATTAATTCATAGAAAACTTGTTATTCATAGAATTCTCTTTTGAATACGCTGTTTAATTCCATTTTGGATGAATGAATACAAGATCTCCATTTCTATTAACTGTAAATTAATTCGTCAAAATCTAGTTTACGGGAGGCAAAGCACATTTATCGTTGGATGCATTAAATTTAATACGGAATGGAGACCTGAAATTAATTTTTCTTAAAACTACTTAAGAGAATGATTGGTGGAATGTTATACATGTAACTTTAATTACAAAAACAATCTTGGTAGTGAAACAAAGCAAGCGATTTTGCAACCTCATTTAAATCTATCACTTTAATTATGAAGTGTTAATTTAATTTAAGAAAATATACAATACTTATATAACACGTTGTTAATAATACACGGTAAATAATACCAAAATCTCCATTTAAATTAAATATTTTAATTCATAAAAATCTTATTTACTGGAGGCAAAGCACATTTATCGTTGGACAAATTAAATTTAATACGGAAGGGAGATCTCAAATTTAATGTTCTTAAAACTATTTAGGTGAATGATCGGTGGAATGCCATATATGGAACTCTAATTACGTAAACAATCTTATTAGTGAAATAAAGCGAATCATTTTGCAACCTTAATTAAATCTCGCGTTATTAAAGAAAGGATTTTTAATTCAAGAAAATATACAGCATAAATATGACCGAAATTTTATACAATAATCTCACTCGAGTTCCCCACGAAATCCAAAAAGTGTTCTTTATCTTTAGAAACCAATAGGGGAAAGTGGGATGATGTGTTACATTTTTTTACAAAAGTGGGAAAATGAACTTTATTTGACATAAAAATAAAATTTTTTAGAGTGTAATAGGAAATACTTTTTAATCCTCCTCAACAATATAGAAGCATAACATGCAAAAGCTACATAAATTTTATAAAATAATCTACTCGAGTTCCCCACAAAATCCGAAAAGCGTTCTTTATTTTTAGACACCTCAGAAACCAATAGGGAAGAGTGGGATGGGGTGGGACATTATTACAAAAGTAGGAAAATCAACATTATTTGACGCAAAAATAGAATGTAAGACTTTAGAGTGTAATATGAAACATTTTTTAATCTCCTGAACAATATAGAAGCATAACATGCAAAAGCTTCATAAATCTTATTATTAAAGAAATTGTAAGTTTCAAAATGTGTCCCAAACCTCACCTCTAACAGGAATGTATGGGACAGCAATAGGCCAAAGCTATAAGGCATAAATAGTCTAGTGTCACCTATTTATACAAACAAAGATTGTAGGTTGATAATGTATGTGCCACAATGTAAAATTCCAGTATCTTCATGACTGGAATTAAAATTTCAGGATTGTCATTTATAGATAGCATTAAAAAATCATCAATTTAATTACGTTTTAAAGTAAATGAATATAGTATCAATGTTATAATTAACATATCCTCTAAAAATGTTTGCATGTTAGAAATTTACATTAATCTAACAAAGGAAAAAAAAGGGGGAGTTGGATATGTCCCATTCCTCCTTACTTCCTTGTTTTGTGTTAAACTTCCTGTATAAACGAAAATGCTGCTTTTAGGGTTAGTTTAAATTATAGATAATGTTCAATATAATGCTCTATAAATAGCAAAACCATTACATCTATGTATAAACTTGTTAATACACAGAAAACATAAAAGGTATGTAAAGATTTATTTTTTATTTTTGAAATATCTTTTCTTTTTATACAATTGCAAGCTTAAACAGATGAGTTTTTTTTTCCAACTGAAGATTTAGTTAGCATTGCTTCATCTTGTGTGTAATGGATGAAATGTTTAGAATGATACAGAAACTGAAAAACCTACTGTCCCATTCCTCCTCCTGTCCCACTACAACCCCACTCTCCACTATATTTTGGAGATTTAAAGAAGTATTTATAAGAACAAAGTTTCTATAACTATAACTGAATAATAAAGTTTTAAAATTCCAATTTTCATACAGAAATTTAGAGTTATTATTCCTTTATCAATAATTAGATTTGTGTTAAAATGTTGCTATGCACTTACAGATTTAAACCATTTGTGAACAAATCAATGGATGAAGCTACAAAGTTTTCTATTGTTAAATTAGTAATTGTGTACCCAATTACACTAAAAATTGTATTCTGTAGTATAATACTGCTGTTCGGAAACGTTTGTCAATATATTGTTTCATTCCATATTGCATAAAACAGTACAAAATCTGTTTCTATTAACAGTTTACTTGAGCCGAGGCACAATTCTCATCTGACGTGTTAAATTTAATATGGAGTGGAGATTTTAAAATTTAATGTTTCTAAAACTAATTAACCTAACGTACATGAAATGGTTTGCAGGCAGCTTTAATTATGAAAACAATTTTGCCAGGGAAATAAAGTGAGTTATTCTATAGAATTTATTAAAACATACATTGTAAAGAAGAAAAAAAACAAATGTTTTTTATTCTATTAAAGTATAATGTAATCACGAACTCAAATTAATGTAAACAAATTTCTTTTGGAATATCCGCGATTCAATGGCGTTCTTTATCTTTAGAAATGTGGAAAACAATAATGATGCTTCTAAATTCATGGTATAAACTTTATGAATTTGTACAGGATATTGTAACAAATATACAGGAGTGTATCGGCGCAAATGACGTGCCAATTTGGCCCTTTTTTATTTTAAAATTTCTCATTTAGAACAGAAAATTCGAATGTTATTCTTTACTTTATTTAAGAATTAATTCTGATTCTGAGTTTTGTGTAAAATTTTGTTTGTCATATTTTCGGGAAAAGAATTCTTTTATCGACGCTTCACTCAGCACTGATCACCTGGCCTTCAATCGCCGTCAGCGCCACCTATTGTTTGAGATGCGAACTAAAATAAAAAATTACGGTAAAAAAACTCCTGACATTATACATAACCCTCCTGCAAAAAATTTTTAAATAGCTGTCACCGTTTGGAAGTTATTGAATTTTAAAATCCATCAGTAATTTTTGGGGCACCCAGTATATGTGCAATATATATTGACATATATCTTTACATATATATGTATATATATAAAACTGGCATCCGACTAAAGAAAAAGTACCCTTTTTTACATTAATTCTTTACGAATTTAGAGGAGGTACAAATCTTAGGACGGATATACCACGATTTTAGAAAATCATATATATTTTTTTCTATTCTCAGATAAATATTTCTAAATTCTAATTATTTCGCTAAGGCGCATATCGATATTATGAAGAGCAAACGTGTACGCCCGTAACACTGACGTTATTTTGATGTTGGCAGCAGACTATTATACTTAACTTTTATAAATTTTAAAACAATGTTAAAAATGCCAACTTTGAGCAGACTAGTTTCGACAATAAGACTACTTCAGACTAATTTGTTCAAAGTTGTCATATTCTGTGACGATTTTAACGTTTTTAAATTTATACTTTACTGTGCCAAGCAGCTTCTTAATAACTTATACTGTAATTTTTAAAATTTCTAAACGTTGCACATTTTTTATTTTTACGTTGACGAATAGGGGGGAAATGTACTGTTAAATGCAATTCATTTAAAAACTGTATTGCACTTTACTCATTTTTTTATTGTTTTAAAAATAATTTTCAAGCATGATTTTCTTAAAATATATTTCTACTGCGCGCAGACGATTACAACAGAGAAATGCGTTTGCATTAAAATTATTTCTAGCTTATATTCCATAATCGAACTAAAATATTTATGAATCAAAGTTTAAAACAAGAAAACATAAGCTAGAAGTTTCATGACATGTAATTCAAATACGCGCTTAATTCACTAAAATAATCAGAATGAAGAAGATTAATTGTAAATAGTGATATCAGATAATTTTCTCGGTTGTTAACTCCTGGAACGAGGCTAAACGAAAGTATAGCTTTAATAAATTTCGAAGTTTTATTTTAACCTATAATTGAAAATTTTCATATAAATACCGTATTTACTCGTGCATACTGCGCACGCGTATATAACGCGCATCCCCTTTTTTACAAGAAGAAATGGCGAATTTTTAAAATCTCGTATATAACGCGCACCATAAATTTTGATATGCAAATGAATGGATGACTAAATGAATTTCAGTAAAGAAAGTTGAAACAGACATTACATCAGGCCAAAAACAAGGCGAAAATACATTTTTAGACTTCTGGCAGGGAGTGAATGACAAGGGGTGGAAATGAGTGACGGCAGTGAGAATTGTTAATCGGCGTTTACATAATGTTGATGTATAAAAAAATCCCTGTCGGCTAGGCCTATAGGCGGAGGTAGATTTCGAAGAGTGCTCATTTCAACAAAAAAAAATAAAAAAAAATAATAATAAAAAAAAAAATATATGACTGGAGATAAACCCAGTATAATAACTTCATTTAGCCGTTTATGAAAATTTTTTTAATTTCATTTTTCTGCAATAACTGGTTTTATCAGAATCATCTTAAGAAAAATTCAGCTTAAATGCCCATTTTGACAACAAATTTTGAAATAGATTCTGAATTTATTAAAAAATCGACCAAAACAGTACATTATACAGTTCCTAAATAACAAAAAACTGTCAGTTGAATGCATTTGAGAAATAAATTGAATTTAAAAATGAGTCATAAAATAACCGATTTGTTGTTTGAATACATCCTTAATTCTTTAATCATGATTGCTTCGGAAAATTTTGTGCGAAATACTCACTTTGACAGCATTTTTAAAAATATATTCTATCTTTATCAAAAAACTGGCCAATGCGTCACAGTATATAGTTCCTAAATAAGAGGATCTGTAAATTGGATGCGTTTGAGAGCGAAAATGGATTTTAAAACGAGTCATAAAAAACGCAATTTGCTATGTGAAAACTTCCTTAAATTTTCCAATCACGAAGACTTCGGGAAATTCTGTTTAAAATACCCTTTTTTGGTAGCCTTTTTCAAAATATATTCTGTCTTTATCAAAAAACCGATCAATGCATCCCATTATATAGTTCCTAAATAAGAGGATCTGTAAATTGGATGCATTTGAGAGCAAAAATGGATTTAAAAACGAGTAAAAAAAAAGCAATTTCTTATTTGAACACTTCCTTAAATTTTCAGCCACGATGATTTCTGAAAATTCTGTTCAAAATACCCTTTTTGGTAGCCTTTTTTGAAATATATTCTGCCTTTATCAGAAAATTGACCAATGCGTCACTTTATACAGTTTCTAAATAAGAGGATCTACCATTTGAATGCGTTTAAAATCAAAAATGAATTTAAAAATGAGTCAGAATATAAGCAGTTTGGATTTGAGGTTTTTTCTCCAACTCCTATTTTTGTTTAATTTCTTTTTGCTATAGTTGGTCCTATGAAAAACTTGTCAATATAAAAGTTGTAGATATTTTTGAGAAGATGTAAAATAAATTTAATCAGATTTGATATCTTAAAAATTGATGGAGTTATGGATTTTTCTCTTTTTTGAGCGCCCTTTTTCTTTTCGTTTTTAATTTTTTTCATCGGTAAAAGTTAGTCCTATCAAAAACTTGTAAATACAAAAGTTTTAGATAATTTTAAGAACACTTACAAAAAATTTAGTTGGACTTGATATCTTGAAAATTTACGAAGTTATGAATTTTTTTCTCTCAAAATCCCTGTTTTTTTCGCCCCTTCAGCCCACTTCTAAATTTATCAAAAATCTGTCATGCATATACTTTTGACCCATTTTTAAGAAGTAATATAAACTTTAAACCGATTCGATATCTGCTTTAAGAAGTTATGGCGTTTTTTCGGTTTTCACAAAAACGCCCCCTATTCCGACCCCCTTGGTCCAATTTTGCCCATTAACGAACTTAGCCAAGATTTTATCCCCTTTGATTTTATGTACCAGTTTGGTGGAGATTGGTGAAGAATTATAGAAGTTATCGTGTCCATAAAAAAGTGATATATATATATATATATATATATAAACTGGTGCAATTGCAATAGGTAGTATTTCTTACGAAATCTACCTAAAATGCAAGAAGTGAAATAAAGCTGCAGTAATACTTCAACTATATCAGATTCTCCAAGAAATTATGTCTTCTTTTGAATATATTTCTTGATTCATATTTATATCGTGTGATTACATCCAACAGTAAAAAATTATTCCGTTTATAGCGTGCCTGGAAGTTTTGGTCTATTTTTTTGAAAAAAAAAAAATGCGCGTTATACACGAGTAAATACGGTATGTTCTTTGACATTTTCAGTGAACATTCCAAAAAATATATCGAATATAAAAAATCTATTAAAGTTATATAATATAGAAGAAAATATTTTTTTATATAACTCGGGAAACCTGGGTGTAAACCCAGGTTTCCCGAGTTATATAAAAAAAAATTATAAAAAAACGAGTTAGGTTTCCAGGTTGCCTTATTTAGTTGTAATTTAAACCTGTATGTTGTGTCACCTGGAGGTAACAGTAGGACGTTGCCGGCTTTATATGTCAACAGGTGGTATTAAAAATACTGGTGGTACTCTCGCATAAACGTATTTTTTAATAAATGTTATTAATATTTAAGTTATTAAAAAGGGACTAGTAATAAAATGTATTGATAAAGAAACTAAATATTAAAAGTTAATAAATACATCTGATCTTTTAGGAATAATTAAATTTTTTATATTTTAATTCTACTGAATACAATATTTCACTAGACATAAATAGATAACATTAAACAATGTTTTAAAAAAATTAACATAAAATCCACAAAACTATTCAATTATTGTAGTATGAAAATTATATTTGTTGAAGGGCATGTTTATGTTCTGTAAAGTTGTTAGGGCAAAAGCAATTAAATAGTGAATAAATTCTTATCAGATTTGTCATTTTAAATTTAATACGGAATGCAGATTTAGAATTTAATGCTCTGAAAACAATTCAGAAAACTATGCATTGAATAGTTTAAAATGTTGTGAAAACAATGGAGTTAAAGTGAATTATTCAAAAGATATTTAAAAATAATTTAATGAGATGTTTCATTAATATGTGCTTATAATTAAAATTGTTATAAAAATGTATAACGCTTTTTAAACTAATCATCAGAGATAAAGATGTAAAAATACTAATTGGAGAATTTTTAAAACAAATGTAGTCTTTGTTTGAATTTGAAAAATTTCAGAAAGACAAAAAACTTGTTTCATTAGGAATTTTGTGCAATTTTATTTCCTGTATAAAATTATTTTATTTTCTGTGAATTTGTTAATTGACGTTATTTGTTGTTACACTTTATTTATTACTGTACAACTGTTTATTTTTAATATATAAATAACTAGCTTTTTCCCGCGGCTTCGCTCGCGTTAAATACAACAGACTATGTAATCAACCTTTTAAAAACTCATAGAATTATTGAGGGATAAGCGGAAAATGAATTTTATTTATTTATTTATTTATATATATTTATTTAAAACCAAAAACAACAAAACCAGTTCACGAAGCACAACTAAATCCAAAACCAAAGTGATTGTCTTATTCCTTAAAAGTCCAGGAATATTATAAATCCAAACTAAAGAAATTAATCCAATCCGAAAAACAACTGTAAAACCTAAACAGAGTTTGTTTTCAGAAATTGGAAAACCAAACCAAGACAGCAATACCAAATCGCAAACCTAAACACGAATAGCCAAAATTCGAAAGAAGTTAAATCAATGTGAATCAATCGTCCAATAACAGAGTGTATACCGTATGCACTATAGTGTGAAGCACGGGCCGATGCCCGCACTTAAGTACGGATAGAGAGCACACAACGTTATCTTGTTTCAGAAACCTATCAGTGCCATCTATCGGAATCCACGAATAACATTTTAGCTTTCTACCTTGAAGTTGCGGAGTGCTCCATACAAACTTCCATCCCCCATTTTAGGGAAGTGGGGGGTTAGAAAGAGACAATTACTATCCTGTGTCACTCTCCATCCCTTCAAATATCTCCACTTAAAAAGTCACGTCAGTTCGTCGATCCGTTTTGCCGTGAAAGGCGGACAGACAGACACACACGTAGACTTTCCCATTTATAATATTAGTATGGATAAAGACTGTTGAACACATATTTGTTTACTGAGTATAATTGAATTTCTGTAATATTCGTTCGCAAGCTTATGTATGTTTTTTTTTCTTTTCAGGTAAGGCGAATGTCTTTATCAGTACTAATATTTACTGAATTTACTAGTGAGTACTATTTTTATATTTCTCTTACTTTTGCCTGATGTATATTTTTTTAAAATTCATAATTTAACTCGTTTTTTCCACTAGGCAATATTTTCTGTTAAGATACATTTTCAGGATTTGTACCAATGATTTCGAAAAGGAATGTTTTATTAAATGAGAAAATTTGCGATTAAATATCTACTAAATCTCTAGAGTAATATTTTTAAATAAATCGCCTGAATAATGAGGTAATTAAGAAATGAAAACACAGTCGGCTCTCGTTATTTCGAACTCGCCGGGACCACAAGAAATGTTCGAATTATCCGAACTTCGAATTATGGAAAGTATGAAATGAAAACATGCTTAATATGGTACTATTACAAAGGATTTAATGTTACAGTGTGTTTTTTTTTAATTTCTTTCGTCTGTTTTGATTAGAATGTGACTTAATATTAAATTAGAATGTATAAATACATAAACTAGTTAAAAGATTAGAAAACAGCTCAATTGACAGGATACGTCACTGATGGACAGACAGGGCAATAAGAAAGTGGATATAAAATGCATGGAATTATATGTATAGTAGTTCGGAACAATTTTCACAAAAATCAAAGAAAGGAAGTTATTCAAGTGGTCTGAAATCAGAGAGAAAGAAAAGAAAAATGAAAAATCTGAATTCTCGTTAGTTCGAATTAAACGAAGTCGAAAGAAAATGAGTTCGAATTAATTAAAATTTTTAACGTTATTCTGCCTTTGGAAATTTCGGGACTTCATGTTTAGTTCGAATTAAGCGAGGATTCGAATTATCCGATTTCGAATTATCTAGAGTCGACTGTATTGTAATTTTTCTCAAAAACTATTCGAGAAAACGCGTTTAAAATAGAATAACTATGATAATATGTAAATATAAGGTTTAATGTTAGTTTAATGTATAGTTTGTTTTAAAAAACTTAAGTCAATGAATACAGGTATTAATGCAAGCGTTACGTGGAAGACGATTTGTCCGCGTTTCATGAAGTAGACCACATTCGTTTCGTAGTGTAAACATGAATGCTATTTTTTATCGGAGAGGTTGTATATTTAAGACATGTTAAACAGTGGGTTATTTCAAATGGGTCAGAAAGAATTGTCACTGACACATGCACCAAAATTATCAATTCTTTTCTTCTATTTAAAATACGTAATGCATCGCAAAATTTAAAAAGAAACTATACTTAACCCCATGATCGCCGGGCAAAAGAGCAAAATTGTAATGTTTTTTTCTCTGCAATTTATTTTCAATCTATATTATAAAGGCCAAACGTATCTGTGCGTAACGCGTACGTCATTTTGCGCATGGCAACACTTTCAAATTTTAAATGAATTTCGGTATTGCAATTTTTGCTACTAAAAGTTTTTAAACTTTTTAATTTTTACACCATCGTGTAGGGAAAAAATGTACTTTTAAATGAAATTTGTTTGAAAGCTGTATCTTAATTTGTTTTTGAAATATTAATTTTTTTGTAGCTTTTAATACCTGTTTTCTATTCGTGGCAACAGGAGTACTCCATTTCTATTTAAAGCAAAGGGAAAAAAAGGGAAAAAAATAGAGTGCTGTACCTTTATGTTGCCATTTTCTCAGTAAAAGGGAAAAAAATAGAAATTTAAATATCTTCTGTTATATACCCCGGTGAATATTGACTTCATTTACAAAATTAGATTTACACGTAAAAGAATATCAACAGTTTAATATATATTTGAGCTAATAGCATTGAGACTTCAAGTTTTGAATCAGAATTATCAAGTTAAAATGCCAATTTTTTTTAAACGTGAATACAGATGTGAAATGTACATTTGTAAATTTGATATGGTGAAAATGATGCCGGGTTTAGATTACATGGGAAAAAAAATTCTATGATTGAGTCAAATAAATTTTGCTTTTTGTCACTTTGGAATACTAGCATAAGAACCTTAATTGATAACTTTATCATAATAACATGTCTTTATTATTTGACGATAAATATCTTTTGTTTAAGAGTTAGACGTACCAATATAAAATGCATTTTTTACTATAACTAATTTTGTAGGTTTATTACAAGTTAATAAAAAAATGCCTTCTTAAACATTTTCTTTCGTCAAATTTTGACGGGTTCTACCTTGTGTTAATAAAAGAGGGATTTTCTCTCATGTATATTTTTTTGTTATGTATATGCTTATAAGCCTTGATAGCATCGATCATAACTTAATTTCTTAAAACTGGATTATATTTGTAGAATTATATTAATTTAAATAAATCTTCAACTGCAGCGAAACCTGCAGCCTAGTGAACGGATATATCCGGTTGTGGCAGTGGGAATGTTAAAAAATAAAAATCTTCATGCATCAGTATAAATTCTGCTATAGATAATGGGAAATGACATAACATAAATGTATAAAGATTAGAATCTTGTATTCAGCGTAATTTATATCGAAGAGATATTTTATAAGATAGCATTTTTTTTTGAAGCATAATCCGGTATTATCTTTGTAAAAAAAAAAAAAAAAAAAAAAAAATGTAATCGATCATTGTTGCTTTTCTTTAGAATGATTTTTTTAAGGAACTTTATACAAACATAAGTACTTAAAAAAGTCCTGTTTTTTAAGTGGAATGAACTTTACAAAATTTTCAACCAACTTAATCTTGTATTGTGTTTAATAAAGTGTGAAACAATTAATCATTTTATGTTTCAATTTTTATTACTTTAAAATTTTATATAAATCGTGATAAGAGATGAAATACTTTTTCGAGCGTAATCCAGATACTCGAAAAGGATAAGTTTTACTTTTTTGTGTCAGAATTTTGATTTTTCTTTGATCTTTCACACGTGTTGTCTTAAAAAAATTCGGACATTTGTGTTTTATCAATAATAAATCTCTCATTGATAACCCGTAATCTAAAGGATGATGATCCATCCATAAAAATACATGAAAATGTGATATATGAAGTTTTGAAATGAATATGTTGTTGGGTTAAAGGGGTCATAATCGGTCTAGATCTGCAAAATATTTTCAAAAATTCAATGTAGAAGAGAATGTAATAGTTAGTATTTCTCGCGAAATCTACTTAAAAAAGTTTATGGATTTCCACCTGTTATATTTCTTTTAGCTTAGATTCTTGTGCACGTAACTTCTATCATTACTTTTAAACAAGCTGTACTCAACCTGCAGGTCGCGGGTTGCATATTGCCCGGCGAGCTTCTATGTGCATCCCGAAAGCTAATCATTATATATTTAATGACATAATGCGTATAAATTATATTAAAGACCTTCATTATTACTTTATATATTTTTACGGGAAGACAAAATCTTTTTTTTATTATTATTTAACTCGCTTACAATTGTCTTGAAACATCTTAATTACGGTTTTTATGGACAAAAGCTCTTTTTGTATGCGTTTATATTTGTGCTACAGTGTGCACATTTTTTTTTTAAATCTTCTAACGCTAATCAAATATTATTCTAAATTAATTAAATTTGCATTGTATGTTTCTACATTTAAGAAATACGTTTAATATATGTATTATTGTTATGCATACACTGTAAAAAATATCCGTTAATATACAGAAATTGTTCCCTAAAATTCTACGGAATAGTTCCGTTTTTCCGAAAAAACAGCAGAAATTCCGTTATTGATATTTTGAGATTATAAAAACAGTAACTTTTCCGTAAAATTTCTGAAAACGGAGGAGTTCCGTATTAAAACAGCATAAATTCCATAAATAACACCAGTGTCGCCATCTATATCAGGGATACAAAAACATTATAAAGTTGTTTCATGAACAACTTTGTATAATAATGTTCTTTATTTCTTTCTATTTTAATAATATAAAGCTAACATATTTTTACAATATTAAAAAAATAATAAAAATTATAAAATTTTATTAATCTCTTTTAAGTTTGAGATTAGTTAGTTAGTTTATTTTCAGTTAGTTTATTTCCATTATCATTTTTAGATAATGTTTACCACATTTATAGCCTATTTTTTAAAATATGCGTAGGATAGTGGAAAAACGTTCGACTTTTAAATTTAATATATTTTAATAAAAGTAATGATAAAATAATAATAAAATAATTTTAATTTTAATATATTTTAAGAATATCCTTTCAAAAATAAGTAAATAAATATGAATAATATTACAATAAACTTTTAAAAATCTCCTTAAAATAAAAAAATAAAAAAACTTTTTAATGCATTTAACTCTTGATACATGTAATATTTTAAAGTCTAAAATTTATTTTTTATAGAACTGAAAATAAAAACTAAATATTCGAAATTATGGAAATAAAATCTGGAATCTGGATAATGGAAAAACGTTCGACTTTTAATTTTAATATATTTTAATAAAAGTAATAATAAAATATTAATAAAATAACTTTAATTTTAACATATTTTAATATTACTTTAAGAATATCCTTTCAAAAATAAATAAGTAAATAAATATGAATAATATTACAATAAACTTTTAAAAATCTCCTTAAAATAAAAAATAAAATAAATAAAAATAAAAATAAACTTTTTAATGCATTCAACTCTTAATACATGTAATATTTTAAAGTCTAAAATTTGTTTTGTATAGAACTGAAATTAAAAACTAAATATTCGAAATTATGGAAGTAAAATCTGTTAAACATTTAGAACTATACACTCATATAGAAAATAATTCTCAATAAAAATTAATGCCGCGTTCAACATAAGGCCTTTGCTTTATAAAATCATTCGAAACTAGTTGGATGTGTCAATCCCAAAACTTTCTTCTATCTCATAAGTATATTTTAATATTTAAAAAAAACGTGGTGACCCCAAAGTTACCCACTATCGAATTTCCTCGAACATTTGATTTAGCCTAATGAGATTCTGGTATCTGAAAAGCCTAAAACGCAAAATTTAATTAATATTCTGAGAAAATGAGCTTAGTAGTGCCTCATGTTGGATAATTTATACTAAAACCTAATAAGCATCTATTTTTGTCAAGACCTAACAGAATCTGAAATTTGATGGAATTTCGTCCATTAGTTCTTGAGATATAGTTATAACAAAAAATTTGCAAAACGTAGCACAGCAACACCATATCTTGGACAATTTATGCCAAAACGTAAAAAAGCGTCTAATTATGTTATGTTGTAAAAGAATCTGAAGTTTGATGAAATTCTGTGCATTAATTCTTGAGATATAGCTAGTTTAAAAAAAACCGTAAAAATATAGCACGGCAGCACCATCAGTTGAAGGATTTATAACAAAACGTAATCATCGTGTAATGTTACATGTCATTTTGTAACAAAATCTGAAGTTTGATGAAATTCTATGCGTTGGTTGTTGAGATATAGCTATCGGAAAAATCGTGCAAAATGCAGCATAGCTGCACCACCTGTTGCAAGGTTAATACCAAAATGTAATCAGCGTCTAATTATGTTATATATTCTAGTGTAACAGAATCTAAAATTTGATGAAGTTCTCTGCATTAGTTCTTGAGATATAGCTATCACAAAAATCGTGCATAATGTAGCATAGCAGCGCCACCTATAGAGCAGTTCACACCAAAACCTTATCAGCGGCTATGTATCTCAAGGTATTGCGGAATCTGAAGTTTGGTGAAATTCTGTGCATTAGTTCTTGAGATATAGCTATCATGAAAATCATAAAAAACGTGGCTTAGCAGCGCCACCTGCTGGTCAATTTACACCAAAACTTAATCAGCGTCTATGTATATCAAGGGGGTACAGAATCTAAAGTTTGGTGAAATTCTGTGCATTAGTTCTTGAGATATAGCAATCTTGAAAATCATGAAAAACGTAGTATAGCAGCGCCACCTACAGGCCAATTTTCACCAAAAACCAATAGGCACTAATTCATATCAAGGTCTAACTGAATATAAAATTTTATGAAATTTCGAGCATTAGTTCTTGAGATAGAGCGCCCACAAATTTTTTGTCACATACAGACAGACAGACAGTCAGACGGACAGACTCACAGATAGACATTTTCTAAAAATAGTCAAAACGTGTTCAGGACCTTCTAAAACGTATAAATCCGTCGAAAATCGGAAGTCGAAAATTTTCATGAATCCAATACTTTCTTCTTTTAAAGACAGAAGAAAGTAATAAGTAAAGATATTTGCAAGTACTGTATGCGTAACTATGGTGTAATGGTATTACACTACTACAAGCTGCCATGGGACAGGTGCTTGGTTCGATCCCCATCGAAGGTAAGTGAAATTTATTCAAAGTTGTTTAAATTAAATGTATGTGTTCTAATCTGATGTATCCTTGTCTAAAGAATAAAAAAGCCAGTTTGTCCTTGAAAATTCTTTTTTGGCTTTCAAGCGAAAGTTTTTATATAAAAAAAAAATGAAAACGGAAACATTTTGTAAAAAAACGGAAATATTGCTGGAAAAAATGGAAAAAATTTTCCGTTAAATAACGGAAATAGTACTGGCGTCTAGATTACCAGAACTATTTCCGTTATTTAACGGGAAATTTTTTTACAGTGTAACATAATATGCATAATAATATAGGGTGTCTATAAAAGAACTCCGGTGTTTTGAGGCAAAATATTTTAATGAAATAAAAAACATACATACATGTTTTATACATGACTGAAAAGCTTGCATTTTGAAGTTTTTTTTAACACTTAGTAAAGTTCTATATGAGCCCCGTTAGTGGCACGGCAGACATCTAAACGGTATTCTACCTCTTCCCATGTCCTGGCGAGCATGTCTGGGGGGACGGTTGCCACACAATTGACTATTCGTTCCCTGTTGATCTTGGTAACCTCAACTCCAGGCTACGTCTTGTCAACGATTTCTTAGGGCTTCGAAGGCATGAAGCTCGGATTCTGTCCACTTTCTCTTGACACACTCGGCCTACCCGGCGACTTTTGCTTCAAAACACTTCCTGTTTCCTTAAATGCACTGAACCATTGACGAATGGTTTTGTCAGAAGGCGGGTTAACACCATAGTTATGTCGAAAGTTTCTTTGTATGGTAACTACAGACTTCGTTACTATGAGCCAAATAACACATTGAGCCTTTTGTTGCGGAGTCGCCATCATTTCAAGGTGAACGCCCTGCAGCGCCGCCAACAGTTGTTGCAAACATTCCCAATTCGTATGAGTAAAACTTTTTGAGCTACTCTTTTCAGAGTAATCGACTAAATTTTGCTATCTTTTATAGTTAGTGAGATATGAATTTTTAAAACCCCGGAGTTCTTTTATAGACACCCTGTATATAATATGCATAATATACATAATATATAATATGCATAATATACATAATACATATATTGTTATACATGTATTATTACGTATGTATAATTAAGAATACTTTTTTTTCTTTACTTGGACATTTTGTATTGTTATGTTATATTTATATTTATTACTAGCTGACCCGCCCGGCGTTGCCCGGGTCCGTATTAACAATATTAAACGAACTTGAAATTTGTATGATTTTATCAATAACTGGAAGCATGCAGAAATGCATTGTCTGAAATACGTTGCAGCTGACTTTGTGAAAAATCGGTTTTAAAAACAACAACTAATATTAAGCTCTAAAAATACTTAAAATGAGCAATGAGAAACACGGGAGGGAACATGTATCCAACGATTGCGTTAGTTTCGTGTTAAAGTGTTGATATTTACCCGTAAAAATCACTGTTAAATCACGTAACTAATTATTTTTTTCACATAGAAATCCCAAGTGAAATATTTTGAATTTCAAACTAATTATATCATTCTTAAATCCGACTATACCTTGAATGAATCGATACGCGATGATAAAAGATTGGTATATAGTATTATAATTTCGGAGCCATTTAACAAAAGTGTATATTTTTAATCAAAGCATGCGTAATGTTGACTCTGTGGACAAATTCCTAACCGTAAACTTTTGTACCATAACCATAATCTGTCTGTAACCTAACTGCGACTTAACATTACCCTACCGTAACTTAAATATAACATAAATGTAACCTAGCCGTCACTTTGAAATATCAATATAGAAGCATCATTTAAGATTTTGCTTGAAAAGTTAGCATTCTTTCGTTAATGTCTTAAAATCGTCTGCACTCTGAAATCTAGATTTTAGACTAATATTTGTTATTTAAGTTTTCGCGCATGATTTTAAAAGAATGTTTTCATAAATATATTTTATATATTGATATAGAGTTATTAATATGTTGTTATATTAAAACCATATTTTCATCTACGTTATAAAGTATTAAAAAGTTCTGAAAAAAAAAGAAACCTTTTAGTAATACAATTTTTAGTTCAAATCAAATGTTTTCAATATTTTATTTTATTTTATTTTGACATTTAATTATTTCGAATTTATCAATTTCAATTATTTTAAAAGCAAACATTTTTTTAAAAATAAATAATATAATAGAAAAAAGACCATTTAAAAAAATTACTATTTCTTCATAAAATACGCTTCGGCTGTAATTCATTTCTTTCAATTCGTCTTATTAATACAAAATCACTTCCACATGCTTTTGTTTGGGACATTAAAATTTGAGCGATAAATGATTTAATATTGCAACCCTTTTTTCGGTTCACTTCACCACCACCTATCTTTTTCCTCCATGGTTTACAACCGCTGTGATAAAAAATCATCATTTAAACTGACAGTTTGCCAGTCTATGAATTTTAAAGGTCTATTCCCAGCTTTTTTAATTATTTATGCGAAAATTTTATGCAACCAACCAACCATAACTGAATGAAGAGAAAAAAAGAAGAAAAAAGGCGATTTTTTATGGGAGTGATCTTTGGAATTTAATTAATTACTCAGTTAATAAATAGAATTTCGAAATTCTGAAGCTCAGGTTCATCAGGAGAGATATTGGGCTACTCTCATAAAAATTTTGAGCTTCGTACGTCCCATAGATTTTGCTAGCCATCGCAGACACACACACACACACACACACACACACACACACACGCAGACAGAGCGATTTGTTATTTTATTAGTATAGATAGGAATAAAACTTCTTTTTATGGTTAAACTTTTGCCATGCGAAAAAAAAAAACCCATTATTTTTAAAAACAAACGTTATGTTGTATTTCTACAAGTTTGGCAAAAGAAATGTCAGGAAGCCTATCTTTTGAAAATAGTGATGTAAAGAATATTTGCTGAAATATCTTCTGTGACAAACATTAAAACCTACTGATAATATTAATTTTATTATTTTTGTTATACTGATTATGAATTTTCTGTTTTATTAGCCATTTTTATAATTCTTTTTTAAGTGTATTGCGGCACGCGCAACATTCCAAACATGCTTGCGACCTGCGAGATAAAAAGCTTGAGTATGGCTGCGTTAAATCATCCCTATTCAATAATCTTAATATGATATACAGCATTTGGATGCCTTTGGCCATTATCTATAGTTTGGATTTTAAGAAGTTATGTAGTGTTTTGGGTCACTCTGCATGAATTCATCGTACAGTCGGCTCTCGTTAATTCGAACTCGTCGGGACCACAAAAATGTTCGAATTATGGGAAATAAGAAAGGAAAACATGTTTAAAGGGATACTACTACAAAGGAGTCAATGTTATAGTATTTTTAAAATATATTTTGGCTGTTATCATTAGAATATGACTTAATATTAAATTTAAAGATATAAATACATAAACTAATTAAGGGATAAGGAACAAACACAAACAAAGATGGGGTGGAGGTGTTATTGATGGGGTACTAAACAGATGAACAGATGAACAGTATGAACAGATGGGGTACTAAAAATAAAGATATTAAATTCATAGGACTATATGTGTACATGTTCAAAACAATTCTGACAAAAATAAAAGAAAGAAAATTTTTTCAAGGATCTGAAGTCCAGTATAAAGTGAGGAAAAAGGAAAAATAGGAATCTCGTTAGTTTGAATTAAACGAAGTCAAGAGGAAATGAGTTCGAATAAACGAATTTTTTTAACATTACTCTGCTATTGAAAGTTTTGGGACTTCATGTTTAGTTCGAATAAAGCGAAGATTCGATTTATCCGATTTCGAATTAACGAGAGCCGACTGTATTTGGATTTTACCAGTGTTCATTTTTTTTTCAATTCATACTATTAGTTCACTCTTTCCTTATGTATACAGTGGCTCACAAAAGTGTTCGTACACTTTAAAAATTTACACTAAAAAGAAATTTTCTGGGAATAAATTTAGAATATGAAGTCCAATATTTTTTTACTTAATCTCTATGTTATTTTAAATAACACACAACATTTGTTTTAATATTGACTTTTTTCTTTTTTATCGAAAAATAAAAGTAGAAGGAGGCAGAGAATGAAAACGCCACAAAAGTCTTCGTACACTGAAACATTTTTGGATAAATTCATAATTAAAATTATCGTGTGTCACTTTATTTTTATTTTTGAATTGTGGCGACATTAAAAAATTGTTTGGTTTTATATTTTGCTTGATTGGTCCGTAATATTCTATTTATTATCAAAAAATTGGTCGTAGTCGTAAAGAAACAACTAAAAGCATTCGAAAATTGATTGTATTTCATCATAATAGTGGAAAATCTGTTCAAAATATTGCTAAATTAGTAAATTTATCAAATTCTACCATGCAGTGTGTGATAAAATGCTTTAAAGCCGAAAATGGGATCGAAAACATGGTAATAAAAGGTCGTCCGACAAAGTTATCACAACATGATCAAAAATTTCTAATTAGAAAAACTGTAAAAAATCCATGTTTAAGTGCTATGAAAGTTGTAACAGAATTTAATGAAAAATATTCTACTTCAATTTCACCTGAAACTGTTCACCGCGTTCTGGGATCAGCTAGATTATATGGGTGTTCTAAATGTAGAAAATTTTTTGTTAGTGAAAAAAACAGAAAGCTTGGGTTTTCCTTCGCAAAATCAATGATAAATAAACCAAAATAAATCAGAATCGTATTGGAATAATGTTTTATTTGCAGATGAAAGCAAATAGCATTTTTGGCTCCGATGGACGCATAATTGTATGGCGAAGAAAAAATGAAGAACTTAATTCCAAGAATTTAGTTGGAACATTTAAGCATGGCGATAGAGGTGTCCTTGTGTGGGGATGTATGGCAGCATCAGGACTAGGTAATTTAGAACTTATTGATGACATAATGGATCATGCACTTTATTTAAATATTTTAAAAGACAATTTAAAATTATCAGCCCAAAATTTGGGTATTGGAATCAACTTTGTTTTTTATCAGGATAATGATCCTAAGGACATGGCTCTCAACATTCGCCTCTAGTGTCTCTATAATTGTCCATAAGTTATAAATTCACCATACCAATCGCTTGACTTAAACCCAATAGAACATATTTGGAGAGAACTTGAAGTTTGAGTACAAAAAAAAGACATTAAAAAGAAAAGCGAACTAAAAACAGAAATGATTGATAATAGATGAACATTGATGCAGACATTACAAAAAAACTTGTGAAATCTATCCCCTGGCGATTAAAAGCTGTTGTGGATGCTAAATTACACCCTACTAAATACTAATCTAATGAAATATTATAATATTAACTAATATGTAGCGATTTAATTAAAGTGTACGATGACTTATGTGACATAACTTTTTTTTTCATTTTCTGATTTTTGATTTCTAAGGAATAAAGTTTTACCATTTATTTAAAATATTTTGTGTAGTTTTGTTAAAAATAAGTTATAGATCTTATTTTTAAACACCCATTATGAAATATTAATCTCAATTAATGGATAGATCACTATTTTATTGAAATTCGTGAGTGTACGAACACTTTTGTGAGCCACTGTATTTATACATCTTGTTCAAAGTTCAATCGTTAAGAAAATATTTTTTTTTATCCACTTAAGTTCAAATACAATTTTATTTAACTTTTTGTGGATGACATTTGACGTTAATAGTTTTTTCAAATATTAATTCCTTAAGTAGGAATATTTTAAGGAAATTCGCTTTCTATTTTGCCACTTAATATTGTGATTCTGTCATATGCATAGACATATTTGTATTAATTGTAATTATTTAATTAAAAGTAACTAAAAAAAAATTATTTGGTGACCTAAGTAGGAATTGACTTTTCTTTTATAATAGGGGCTGTTTATAAATGATGAGGCACATTAAAAATATTTTGAACCCCCCCCCCTTTTGTCACACAGTGTCACACTTCACCACACCCCCTCTCCCCTGTCACATGTCATGCTATATTACATATACATATACAGTCGGCTCTCGTTAATTCGAACTAGTCGGGACCACAAGAAATGTTCGAATTAGGGAAAATATGAAATGAAAACATGCCTAATATGGTACTATTACAAAAGAATTAATGTTATAGTGTTTTTCTATAATTTATTTTGTCAGTTATCATTAGAATGTGACTTAATATTAAATTAAAAGATATAAATACATAAACTAATTAAGGGATTAGAAACAAGCACGATGGAAGAAAAATTTATAGCGTCACTGATGAACAGACGAGGCACTAAGAAAGTGCATATCAGATGCATTGAATTATATGTATACTCGTCCGGAACAATTTTTACAAATACCAAAGACAGAAAATTATTCAAATGATCTGAAATCAGTGAGAAAAAAGAGAAAAATAAAAAATCGGAATTCTTGTTAGTTCGAATTAAACGAAGTCAAGAGAAAATGAGTTCGAATTAATGAGAATTTTTAACGTTATTCTGCCATTGAAAATTTTCGGACTTCATGTTTAGTTCGAATTAAGCGAAGATTCGAATTATCCGATTTCGAATTAACGAGAGTCGACTATACCTGCAGTTCAGAAACAAAGCACTGTGTTATAGATCACATTTCAAATTTCCTTTTTAAACTTTAACTGTGTTTTAATGACTTTTGTAAGAATAACAATAAAAATGATTTGTGTACTTATTTTGTATGAAAAATTTTACGGTTTACAACAAGAATCATAATTAATATAGAATAGTTATACAATATGAATATGAAAGAGCAATTGGAAACAGTAATATTTTGGAATTTGAAATGGAATTTGGCTAGTATATTTGACTTTAAATTTTATCTTTACTTTATCAACACAAAGTACTTTAATTTCAAAATAACTTCAAAATTTAATCTGCTGATTTTTAGTATTTTTATTTTAACCAAAATGTGTGATGTCACATTTATTTCCCCTTCCACACCTTTTTTATAAACTTTCACAATTTTACGAACCCCCCCCCCCCCCACCCTCTTAGCGTGACACCATTTATGGACGGCCCTTTACTTGTTTTATACATGCTTAGTATTTAAGCAGTGCCTCAATCGAAGTTTATTCTAATTTACTGTACTGAATATGCTTTACCATATTTTAATACTTACATTTATTTAAATAACGCGTAATAAAACATAAGTATGCAATATGACATGTAAAATACCCCCCAAAATTTGCCTGAATTCAAAATAATTTTTTTGACCTGCTTCGTTAACTTTTCACATTTTTAAAAGAAGCTGCCGCATTACCCAAAGAAATATATATTACTTCTTCCATTTGCATCAGTGATGTTGCTCCTAATTTAATTTATTTTTCTTTCTCCTCCTTTTTACGTAAGCCGACATGTTTAGAATTCAAGATAATCACTTTAAAGAGATGTTGGATTTAAATTCACGAAAATTCTACGCAATGTTGTGTACATAACCTAATCGTGGGACATTTTTGAAGTAGTATTTCTTTTTTTGTGATTTCCCAAGTCATGCGAATTTCTAAACAGGCGCATTGGGTGTTGAAGGGGATGTCTGTGATATAACATCTAGAACAGTTTTTTATTCGATATGTGATATATTTTATCTGCTAATATTAAATGCTCTTTTTGTATATGAAAATAGCATTTAATTTGAACTTTTGAACCACTTGAATGATTTGCTACAACATAATGTATTATGTTTAATTTTGATTATCGTTTTTTAACCTCTTCGCTACTGGCGATTATTACTGTATTTTTAATTATTACTGAATTATTTCTTTTCTCGTTTGACTTCAGAGCGAGATTTTTGTTTTATTTTCATTAGCTCGAATCTTAGAATTCAAAACATATTATTCTTATATCGAAATTTCATTTATATTTGAGTATCATTTATAAAATGGGACAAAACTGGTGTACCCATTTGGGTACTCAAAGACTGAAGAGGTTAAACAAGTTATTTGAATTTTGGAAAGCATATTTTTAACTCTATTTTTCACCTTATCGGGTTTAACGCAGTGTTTCTATATGCCTTTGTACTATCCAAAATTTTTCAAACTCAATTATTAGTTATATTGTTGTGTTAGCTATTAAAATCTGCTATATTTTATGATAATTGTATGCACAAATGTATATTTCAATATTCTAAAATTGTCTTGCATAATACATGGGTGCAAAATTTTTAGTTTCACTACTGATTTCAGTCTTGGTCAAATTTTTGTCTGATAGTAAATTCTGCTTTATATACTTAAATAATAGCATTTTTATATATGAGAACTTATAATCACTTCCTTTTATTGCATGTGATTAATTTTAGAAATAATGTAAGACATAGAAATAGATCTAAAAAAAAAAAAAATGTAGCTTTCCGTTTCAAAGTTACAAATAGTACTAACAACATATGTGACTACAGTTTCACCCAGTACCTGCGTGGCGCGGACATCATACAGCGGAAAATACTCATTATAACTTTGACTTCACTGGCAACTTGATAATTTCTTTTCCTATGCATAGTTTTATATTTGTTCCTTAAATACGGCAGGTTGGAAATCAACTTATATGGTAAAATTGTCATTAAACTCCATCCTCTAAACTCAAAATACTTACAAAACATGTTCTTTTGTTCACGCAAGTGACTTAAGGGTGTTCTCAAATGATCCGCTCAACAAGCGCAAAACGTTTTGACACACTTACAAATTTATTTTTTAACAGAAAGGTGTAAACCTGGAATGCCTGACTAAGGAAGCGATTTCGAATCGAACTTTATTTTCCATTTTGGGATAATTAAATTACCTATCCAGTACTAAGCTATTTCGATCGTGATCATCCATTTTTCTCCTGTTTTTCTGCTTTCGTCGTGAAATGTGCTCAAAAACGTCCACTTTGAAGGCTTGTTATGAAAGATCTATTGTGTTTTTTAAAAAACAGAAAAATGAGTGCAATTCAACAGTTTCTGAATAACAACACCTGCTAGTTTCATGCATTTCCGAACAAAATTAAATTAAAACATGTGTCACAAAGTTGCCCTTTTTGATTTAAGAACAGCATTAAGGAAGTCCGGGACACAATCTTCAAATTATCTGTCTAAAAAACGTTTAAGGCGTTAAAAATTTCTTTCTTTTTTTTTTTTTCAATTCTTAAAATGACATTTAAATAAGATTACTTTTTAATTAGAAGAGGAAATACTAATTTTTCCGTTTTGGTTTGTTTTCACAATTTAGCTTTCAAGCAATGGTTGTCATGGGAAGGACTTCTTGAGAAAATGCATTTTTCTTCATGTTAAGCTATTGCATAGCTTTTATCGCGGGCTTTGAGCGCAGCGACCGAATCTAGAAATTCCGTAACGAGAAAACCTAACACTTCCGTAATGAAAAAAAACCTAACACTTCGGCTAACGTCGTTTCAGTTCGGCAAACTTCGGCACGGTATCCTTCGGTAGACTTCGGCAGACATTGACGCGGTATTTTTCAGATATTAGGATATCAAATCTCAAACTTATGTTTCTTATGATCTAATTTTCATAGCGCGGCCAAATTTTGTTTGGTAATTTATTATGAGGTAGTGTTAATTTTTGGTGACAGAAGACCCCCGACGGTGAGGGTCGAAAAATCTAAAATGCTTATAACTCGCGATCTAATTTTCGTAGCGCGGCCAAATTTTGTTTGGTAATTTATTATGAGACATTGTTAATTTTTGGTGACAGGAGACACCCCACGGTGAGGGTCGAAAAATTTAAAATGCTAATAACTCGCGATCTAATTTTGGTAGCTTGGCGAAATTTTGTTTGGTAATTTATTATGAGACATTGTTAATTTTTGGTGACAGGAGACCCCCCAAGGTGAGGGTAAAAAAATTTAAAACGCTTATAACTCGCGATCTAATTTTTGTAGCACGGCTAAATTTTGTTTGGTAATTTATTATGAGGCAGTGTTACTTTTAGGTGACGGAAGCTCCCGACGGTGAGGGTCGAAAAATTTAAAACGTTTATAACTCACGATCTAATTTTAGTAGCGCGGCCAAATTTTGTTTGGTAATTTATTATGAGACATTGTTAATTTTTGGTGACATGAGACCCCCACGGTGAGGATCGAAAAATTTAAAATGCTTATAACTCACGATCTAATTTTTGTAGCGCGGCCAAATTTTGTTTGGTAATTTATTATGAGACAGTGTTAATTTTTGGTGACAGGAGACCCCCCACGGTGAGGGTCGAAAAAATTAAAATGCTTATAACTCTTGATCTAATTTTCGTAGCGCGACCAAATTTTGTTTGGTATTTTATTAAGCTATTGCATAGCTTTTATCGCGGTCTTTGAGCGCGGCGACCGAATCTAGAAATTCCGTAACGAGAAAAAATCCTAACACTCCGCCTAACCACGTTTTCAGTTCGGCAGACTTCGGCACGGTATCCTTCGGTAGACTTCGGCAGACATTGACGCGGTATTTTTGCATAAGTTGATAAAAAATGCTATGCAATAGCTTTACCGCGGCAGTCCCCGAGTGCCACATGTATTTATTTTTATTTTTTTTTTTACAATTTATTGTATTCAATTTTTTATATCTCAAGAACAATTAAAGATAAATGCCTCAAACTTGGAACATGTCTGTTTTCATTGTTTTACTTTTTGATTCAGCAGATTTGAAAAAAAAGAAATATTTACTTTTATAGATAATTTTTTGAATAAAAATTACATCACTTTTTTTCAAACTTTTTCTTCAAATATTTGTTATTTAAAAAAATATTTTAAAAGTTGAATTAAAATTTAAATATTTTGTTTATTTAAATGTAAAAAAAGTGAAATTCTACTTATAATATTTTGAGTTATAACGATTTTAATTTACTCCACTTTTTTAATATTTTATTTCAATTAAAAATTAAATTCTGAAAAGTTGTATCGTGTTACTTTGTTTACAAATGGCATGATTAGCCATCACAAAGGAATTCAAAATTTTAACTCTATAGATAATTTATTATTATTTTTTAAACTGTGTTGTGGATCTCCTTAAATTTTGAAATAAGAAATTAACTCAGATATTTCTTTGTATTTCTTGCTGCGAATTTCCCATTTTCAATTTTTGAATTCGATATAAACTTGTTAAAAATAATGATTTAATATAAACTGATAAATCTTTTAGGCGTGTCATTCTGTCAGAATTGAATTTTCCTAATCCCTTTTGTCAGAAAATTTTCTGTTGCCTTTTCTAACTTAATTCAAAAATTTTGTAATCAGCTTAAAAGATTGTTCAAATTGAAACTTTAAAATATGTCACATAATTTAATCATCAGAATTTTAAAATGGAAAATTTTCCTGTTTCTGATGTGAAATTTTGTCATTTATTCAGAGAGTTTAGGAATTCTGTTTGTGAAATGAATTATTTTTGATGTCAATTTGTCTTGTTATAATTTAAGTTGCAATTTTTGTTTAAAAATTTTAAGTTTTGGTGTGCAGCATGTTGTTGAAATTAATATTCATAATCGGAAATTATAAAAAAGTTCGCAGTATTTAAAATAAGTTTCTATTATACTTTTTTCTTTTATAAAATGGAGCAAAAAGCAAAATAATGTCATTTAATAATTTTTCTATTCTATAAATCATGACGTTTATAATTTTTAAATAAAATTAAGTTCTTTTGGATAAGATGGCAAAGAAGGACTCGTCACGTGATGATAAAATATAAAACCCTAAGTAATTGGAATTTTATTAAAATAGTCATTTTTATCAATTCATCCATAATCTGTCCAAGATTTAAGTTAAATTTAATTTTTGCACTTGAGACAGCTGTTTTAAATTATTTAAAGCTTTTGGATCTGATGCTCATATTACTCATACCATAAATTTACTATTTTGTTGTTACAGTTACTTTTTCTGTTTATCTGCTGTAATAAGGATAGTACATGCCCTTGTATTTGCTATTACGTTATCATTTATGTTGGATATTATGTCGTCATTAATTATTGGGTATTATATCGTCATTTATGTTGTCTATTTCGTTATCATTTATGTTGTCTATTATGTCGTCATTTATTTCTGTTATTATGTCGTCATTTATTTCTGTTATTATGTCGTCATTTATTTCTGTTATTATGTCGTCATTTATTTCTGTTATTATGTCGTCATTTATTTCTGTTATTACGTCGTCATTTATTTCTGTTATTACGTCGTCATTTATTTTCTGTTATTACGTCGTCATTTATTTTCTGTTATTACGTCGTCATTTATTTCTGTTATTACGTCGTCATTTATTTCTGTTATTACGTCGTCATTTATTTCTGTTATTACGTCGTCATTTCTTTCTGATATTATGTCGTTATTTATGCTTCAGAATTTAATAATAAAACGCGAAAAACATTGTTAGAATTCTTTGAAGATTGATGAGTAAAAAAGAATACCGTTAACAGAATTTGAAAAGAAATTCTTGTGAAACTCAGCCAAGCTCAGCTTTACTTTTTCTCGCACGCTGAGTCTTACACTGATGAAGAATCTCTATAGTAGATTGGAAACGGCTGTTTGCTATCTTTTTATGTATTTGTGCATTTCTAATCATTGGTTTTCTATCTTTATACATTTTTACACAAAGGCTTTATTTGCTATTTTAATAAAGTATTACTTTTCAAAATGCCAAGTAATTTAGAAGAAGTTGTTACATTTTATTTTATGTATATTTTATGTTTTTGATAATTAAGAAATTTTTGTCTTTTTTTAGTTTGAGTCATATTAACAGTATACAAAAAATACTTCCCTAATAGTTCAAGAGCCGACAGCACAAATACCTAAAGTATCAAGCACCAGTAAAAAACCTTTATTTTATGGAAGAGTAGAAATATGGGAACCTAACGATCCATGTGTGCCGGAAGTGAAGTGACGCATAAACCAAAAATTAATACCACTAATGGTTGACTCATAGGCTTATCATTGTGCTTGACCTTCAATTAAAGGTATGAAAATGTGGAGGACTGCGAGCAGGAAACACAATGATAAACCTATGAGTTAACTACTAGTTGTATTACCGTATTTACTCGTGTATAGGGCGCACGCGTGTATAAGGCGCACCCCTACTTTACAAGTAAAAATGGCGATTTCTTAAAATCTCGTATATAACGCGCACCATAAATTTGATATGCTAATGAAGAATGACCAAATGAATTTCAGTAAAAAAAAAAAAAAAAAAAAAAAAAAAAAAAAAAAAAAGTCGAAATAAACATTACACCAGACCAGAAAACAAGACGAAAATTCATTTTTAGACTTCGAGTTGTGAAAGAATGACGGGAAATAGGAATGAGTGACTGTAAAGATAATTGCTAATTAGCGTTTAGATAATGTCATTAGCTCTGTTGTATAAAAAAACTTCAAGGAATGAAATAAATATGAAGTAATACTTCAATTAACTAACATTTTCCGAGTTTAATATCTTCTTTGAATAATTTCTTGTTTCATATGTATATCGTTCGACTGCATCCAACAGTAAAATATTGTTCCGTGTATAAGGCGCACCTAGCAGTTTTGCCCTAATTTTTGGAAAAAAAAGTGCTTCTTATACACGAGTAAATACGATAATTTTTGGTTCTGTTAATTAAACAACTTCACTTCGGCGGACATGGATCATTATAATCCCCTATTGCTACCCTTCCATAAAATAAAGGGTTTTTTTTCCCCTTGAGTTTGATACCTTAGATCTTTGTGCTGTCGGTTCTTGGACTATAAGTAGCACGTATTGTCAGACCATCGTTGACTATTAATGGAAACTATTGGGAAATGGTTTGGTTAAGAATGGCAATCTCTCTTAAGTTTAGAGTGTATCAGAGTCATGGGAAGCTAACAGTTGGAGCATTATTGGACTTTTGTTGATAAACAGTAGGTTACCAATTGAATTTTTTTCTTATTGTTGGGCAGTAAATTGCTATCATTTAGCCAATACAGTCAAAACTCGTTAACATGAACACGCTTAACGTGAATTACTTTTTACATGAATTGTTTTCACAGTCCCCTATAAAGACGTATACAAAGATTTGATACTGATAGCATGAACTACTGTTAACATGAACGAAATTTTGATTCCCCTTGAGGTTCATGTTAACGAGGTTCGACTGTATTGGATTAACCATTTTTGAGATACACGGGAATGGTTGTAAACTTTTAGCAAACGAAACATTTGTTAGGTATTAAGTAAGTTAAGTTAGGTAAGAAACTTGTCATAAATCTAAAAGAATGTATCCACTTAAATTGATCTTTTTTCTTTCTTTCTAACCGATGACCAGGCCCCTACCTGCCAAGTTATCTCATCTTAACCGGTTAGATACCTGGTATCGGGGCGGACGACCGCCTAATTGCCGCGTAGCGGCAATAAACCTGATTTCTTTGCTTCGCATGCCATCATTTCAGCAGTACTTGCTTGTCGTTGAGCATACTTTGTTTCGCCTGTTAATTAATGGTACATCCTGTTGTTTGAACTGCAAATGGCTTTGCAAGATGGTCTCGTAATTTAAAGCCTTGATCAGATGACGAGACTTACACCTGGCAAGGCACCTCCAGAGGTATAATTCACAGGTAACTTGCAGGACTTTGCACCCACGACGGATTTTACATGCACCAGGCGCCATTAGCGCACATGATGTAATTTTTGCCGGCATAGTGACGAACCACTAAGACAAGTACCCGGGTCGGCTGTTTAGGTTAAGTACTTTGTTGGTAATCTTTGTGGTTTATTGCACATTGGGTTAACTATGTGATTTGTTGCCGCACACCTTGTACTCATCATACCAGACGGAATGGGACGATGTTTTTGGGCCTAAACGATGATACTAAACTTAGCTGAAAGTTGGGGCAATTTTGAGGGGAAAAAAAAGAGAATGTCCGAAAAGCTAAGTCGTACCGCTGATGGAGGAACATTTTTGCGCCAAATAGCAAGGCAAACGAGAGCGTTGCAGAGAGAGAGACAAGAACCCGCCTTTCTACCGTACCTTGCCCCATTAGAGCGGGCCCGGTATTTTGTGCGGACAACCCTACCACACCAAATAAAGAGGCGAGCTGTCAAAAATAAATAATAATAAATAATAAAATAAAAAAAAATGTATATTAGTCTAATAAAAAAAATAATAAAATAATAAATGAAAAAAAAAGTAAAAACTTCCCACACTTTTTCCACTGCCGGCCTAAGTCGACTATCTATTTTGCAACTGGGAAAGGGTACGGTAAGAGATGGTGCGGTTGAGAAATGGTTACTGCAGATACTGTCTCTAGAGCGTATCGGAGCAAGGTTATCAGCAGCTAACAGTTGGGCCATTGTTGGATAATCGTTGACAAATGGTTTTTATGCGAATTGAATGCCAATATTTACTTTGGAATAGCATATTGTCAACATTTAATCAATGCTGGATCAATCATTTTAAGTTACTTTGCAATGGTTAAATATCAGTAAGTTATATGTTTGTTAGATTTTAATAAACAGAAAATATTTGCACCTAAATTTGAAAAAAAAATCTTATCCTAAAATGTTAAACCAAAAGAAAAATTACCATTTTAATACAAAATTTCATTGGAAAAGATTTGTAATAGCCTTTTTTATACTTGCTAAAAATAACCTTTCGATAGATAAATACTAAGATAATTCTTTCAGACGTGTCGCTCTGATTTCTTATAATCCCTTGTATCAGAAAATGGTTCTGGGATTAAATTTTAAAAATCCTAATCAGCTTAAAGGATTTGAAACATAAAAAATATCTAATTCAATTAACAGGTTTTTAATGTGACAAATTATACCTGTGAATTAAAATTTTATTATTTATTCAAAGAGTTTAATCATTTCTTTTCGTCTAATGTAAACAACTTTTAAAATTAACAAACGATTCTTTTAAAATTAGATGTTAACATCAAGTAATTTAAATTTGATAAAGAATAAAATTTCAATAATTTGAAAAGTATAGAAAGTAAAACGATTATCCTTTCAGAGTAATCTATAACAAGAGATGAAATTATTTTCACTAAAGAAAATTTTAAGGCCATAAAAATTACAATTGCCAGCGACAAGTTGTACTTAAGTTGTGTCAGTAGTTTATAGAATGACGCATCAGAGTTCCTAAGGCAGCTAAGATAAGAAACGGTAAATACAATAGCTGTCAATAATGAGAATAGCTCTTAGATGAGTTTTGAAACTGAGAAAATTTCTGGTATAATCTCCGTCACATAATTTAAACAGCGGCATATGGTAGCTACGGTAGGACTGTCACAATGCTAACTATCGAAAAATGTCGTTGATAAACATATGTGGGAGAGAGTGGGGAGGAATATGGGACATTTTGTACAAAAAATAAGAAAATCAACATTGACACAAAAACAAAAATTTCATTTTATGGAATACAAGATTAAAAACTTTCCAATTTCCTTGAACAGTATAGAAACATAATTTGCAAAAACAATTTTATAATTAAAGAAATTATAAATTTCAAAATGTGTCCCATACATCAGTACTAATAAGAAGATATGGCACAGCTGTAAAATAATATATGAGAAGACAGAAATAGTCTACTACCAGTTACATATATTGTTTACAAAGGTTGTAGGTTAATAACGTCATTAACACAATATCAAATTCCAGTATTTTCATCACCAGAAGGAAAAACGAGGATTGTCAGTCACAAGTGACATTAAAAAATAATTAGCGTCATTTACTTGCATTTTGAAATAAATGAATAAATTATCAATTTTATAGTTGATACATTATCTCTAAAATATTTGCATATTAGCAATTTACATTTATCTTATAAAAAAGAAGGAATTCACTTGTCTCATTCCTTCCCATTACCTTCTTTTATGTCAAACATCTTGTATAAACAAAAGTGCTGCTTTTAGTCTGAAATTATGGATAAAATACAGCATAATGTTCCTTAAATAGAGAAACGGTGGTATTTACCCATAAGCAAGTCGGATTAACATATAGAAAGCATAAAAATTTTAAAAAGAAAATTTATTTTTGAATCTTTAAATAATCTTTTTCTTTATACAATTGCAAGCTTATGCAGATCAACAAATTTTTTCAACTGAAGATTGAACTATCATTGTTTCATCTAGTGTATGATTGATGAAATATATAGAACTACCTGCCCTTGGCGAACAGTTTGGTCTCCCTTTGAATGTATACTAAGCATTAAATCATATTGCTTTTATTCATAATTTAATTGCTCATTTTTTTGCCAAATTAGTAGATTCTGCACGAGAAATCGATACAAATGTCATGTGCGCACCACTTTGGCGCGATTGCAACAAAATGGCAACTATATGTCCCTCGCATGATATCCAGGCTGTTGCTACAATAAACTGTTTGTTTGCTTTTATTTTATTTTTTAAAATGATATAAATTGCTTTATGCTATAATTATTAACTAAACTTTTTTTTAAATTATTATTTCCCTTTTTAAAATAATAGAAATTAATTTAAAAATATGTATGTAATTGGTATTTGAAAACGGAATTTTCGCCTAATTGGCGTCAGAAAAATAACGCGAGAATGTGGTGCACATGACATCTGTGCTGATAAATCAAGAACTCTGTATTTTTATGCTAGGCCGGCGCAGATAATAAATCGCCAAATATTGTACCCGTGGCATTTTTTCGTATTTCATTAGTTATTTAAAATATAATAATATAATCCTTTCACTCATTTCATTTATAATACATAACTTTAATTTGAAACTGAAAAGTTTAAAATCCATGACTTATTTATTTTTTAAGTAAAAAGAACAGAAAAAAATAAAAATGATATTTTGAAGCTCCATAATTGCAGCGAAGGAACAAAACATAAAAAAATCCAATTTATCACAGCATTACCAAAGTTTACCAAAGGACTTTTGCATAGTAATACCACAAGATGTGTTTCATTTGGAAGTTGCCATTAAACAGTTAACAAATAATCGCGATTTTTGTGCCATATACGTTAGCGTAATATATATATAGATAATGCAAGCAGAGAAAAACTTATTGCCTCATTCCACCCCACCTTCTCCTATAGATCAGATTTAAACTGATCTCGAACCCTAGCAACGTATTTAAGAACCTGTGGTCGGCTTTTTGTTTACCCATTGGTTTTTGTAGACATCAATTGACCTTAATTTTAAATAATGGTACATAAAATTGCATAAAAATTAATTCTTCTGGTAAAAAATATAAAGATTCTGATTATGTAGTTGAAACTGATATTGTAGATTGCAAAAGTTCGTATCCGATTTTTGATGCATGGAATTCTGAAATGTATCCAAGTTGTTTTAAATGGCGAAATTGTAGTCGAATTTTCAATATTTATTTTCTAAGGAATCTTTTCAGTAGTAATCCGTGGATATCATTGAATTATGGATTAAGTCATCATCAATTCTAGTAGGTCCCAAAGAGCTAATTTTATCGTTTAAATTGAAATTTCTATATCGAAATCGACGCAACCACTTTTCAATTGTACTAACGGTGGGAGCACGATCCAATAAATGTCTTTAATTTGTTTTTTGTAGCACATCTAACACTCGCTCCTTTTTTTTTTAATTCATATCATACTGTGACGAAAATATAACTTTTCATTTTAAGTATTAACCTTGTACAACAATTAATAAAAAGAAAAAATAATGTTTACTCACGACACATGTAAATAATTATCTGTTAATAATATGCTTAAAAAAAGAACATCAGTACAGTTTCTGACATCAATGAAATAGAACAGGAACTTTTATAATCATTCGATATTTTGTCATAAAATATTATTTTGCCAAAAAATCTCATATCTTTTTGCACATTCGAAGCCCAGTGGCGTAATGGCTAGCGCATTTGGCTACGATACGGCAGGTCGAAAGGTCTCTTCAGGTCACCCCTAATTTTCCACTACACGACACTTTGACTTAAAAGTAAATTAACAATTTTTAAACAATTATTTCCCCATGAAATCGTTAAGCTGATTACAAAATTGTAAAAAAAAAAGGCCATTTTTTCCCGGCTGCTTAAAATAACATTCTGATAAATAAACACGTTGTTAATCTCTTTCGACATTTAACTACAAGATTTTTCCAATCCCCTGTGTTCCCAAAAGTTATTTTCAATTTAATTTAAAAGAAATAAATCCTAATCGGCTTAAAGGCTTGTTCCATTTAAAAAATGCCAAAACAAATATGGCAAATTTTGCTGGTATTTTTATTTCAGATTTAGTTGCTTATTTCAGAGTAGTTTTTTGCAAAAATTGATTGAGAGCTTTTTACAAAATAATTTCTTTAAACAAGTAATATTTTATTAATATTAATATGTCAACCACAATACAAATATCAACGTGAAAATTTGTATTCTTAAGCGAAAATCGCAAGAGACTATTGCAGTTAAAATATAAAAGATGTGATTATATTTTTATTATAAAACAAAATTAACCAAAAATAAATATAAAGCACTTACTATATTTGTTGTTTTATGTGAAATCATTTAAATTGTAAAATGCAATTAGATTTTTTTTTCATTGAATAAATATAAAGTTTTTCTAAATAAATACATTGATAATTACTCTAGAAGTATCGATTCAAAAATTTTCTATCCCTTGTGTAAAAAAAGGCATCAATTTAATTTAAAAAAATCTAATCTACATAAAAAATTATTCTATTTATGATCGTAAAAATATATCCAATTCAATCTAGTACTCGGTACGACAAATTCTGCTGTTTTTGATTTCAAATTTGATTTATTCAGTGTTTTAAGGATTTAAGGGAGTCCTGGATGTATTTAAAAATTTACGTATTGAAATAAAATTTTGAAATTTTTTTTACAGTATCATTTGTAAACATGTTTGAATGATAAAATTTCTCTTTTTTTAACATTTTAAAATTTATTAAAAGAAAGGGATAGCTTAAAATCATCATAACACGAAATATTTTAAAATTATTTTTTTTTATTTAAATAAACATAAATGTATTTAGTTTTCATTCATTATTTTTAAAAATATTAATTTAAATAAAAATTAAAAATATTTAAAATAATTTTTTTTAAATGATGTAACTTAAAAAAAATCATGTTTTCTAAAACAAATATTTTTTTTCAAATTTTCTCAATTAAAATTAAAGTAAAGCTATTGAAAAAAAGACATGTTCATAGTTTATACCATTTTTCTTCAACTGTTGTTGCCTCATAACAATCTAAATACGAGAAGGAGTGAAAAAACTTATAACGAAAAAAGCACTTTTAGTGGAAGTTATTTCCATGACGCCCATTGCTTGAAAGTTAGATTTTGAAAACAAACCAAACCAGAAAAATTATAATACAGAAGCCCGAAATAATGCGGTCCAATATACCGCGAATTCTGAATTAATGCGGGGAAAAGTATGTCCCCCGAAAAATGTGATCAGTTTTAGGATAAATTTTGCGTTTAAAATTTCAGTGAAACACAATGAGGGACTTGCAGTCTGTGGTTAGTGATATGCATGTTGATATCTCTGTTGACGATTTAAATGATTGGATAGAAATTGGCAGCAGCGAGCTAATTTCAGATGTCATAAAAGACCAGGATATCATTGATGCCGTAACGTGTAAAAAATGCACTGTCAAGGAAGGTCTCCATACGGGCATACTCCGAAAAACCTGAAAAAAATACAGAATGTTTTTTTCATGAGGATATATACGTTTATAAAAAAATTTCGGCGGAACCTCCGTCCCCTATCCGTAAAAAAATAATGAAAATTTCGTTATTTGGCGATTTATCATCGGTTGGCGATGAAAAGCAATTTCAAAAGATGTTTCTTTTTTATGTCAAATTCATTTTAAAGGAAAAAAAGTTTCATGTTCAATGTGCTTAGATAAATTAAATATCTTTGTTTTTGTTTGTTTTAAGTATAATTTCGTTATATTGATATTTATATGTATTTAATTCAAATTTAACCATCAAAATTTGAGATTTGAAATGAAATTCAAATTTAAATTAATTAAAATTGTTTCAAGTTCAAAGTCTAGTTGAGCATTGTCAATTCCATTTTGTTGCTATGGAAACATTTAGCTTTGATTTTCAAATACACTTAAATGTTTGAAAATAATTTTACTGAATAAGAATTTTTTATATATGAATGTTTTTTTCCAAAGGTAAATTAAATAACTATAGCAACAAATAATGTATACATATGCAATTTAATATATATATGTATAAAATATATTAAACTCTCTCATTGTTTATGTTTAAATTCATCAAACACCATTTACGCGGATTCTAAAAATCCAAAAGTTTTCAGTTGCATTAAAATCGTTTGCTTTTGGCGGGGTAAAGTGCTGCTCGCCAAATCGAGTGACACTTTTGTTTTTTCACGCCAAATATTCGAAAGTATTTTATTTTTTTACATGTTTTCTTCTGTAATTCCGCCGGTAATTTTCAGTGATCCTTTATTACATACATGAGTAACTTAATTAGTATTTTTTTTCAAAAAAATCTGAGTATGCCCACTATGGAGACCTTCCTTGTGAGCAAGATGATGATGAAATTGAAAATGATGTGGAAATGAACGACGACGTTCCACATCTTAGTGAAGTCATTTCTTGCTTAAGGCTACAGTGGATTTTCAAAATCGCAAAAAAATAATCAAATTGTCGAATTTTCATTTTTAGCATAATAACATTATGTGAACTCCTTGCTATTGAACACAAAAAGAATTTTTCAATTTCGACTATTTTTATTGGAGTTAGAAGCATTTTTGTCCAATTAGCTGACTGTGCCACGTCCCTTTGTTTACTTTTTTACCGATTCACACCCGTGAAATTTAGCCTAGTTTTTAGTTTTACCATACAAAATGTTATTATTTTGCACTGAAATTATTAATTTTGTGATTTCGCAAAACAATACTTTAATTGTAACTTACTGTTTCTTTAAGCATTTGTTTACAATGTATTTAGAGGAGTTGCTTTTTGTCCCCAATCTTTTTACCGTAAATTAAAAAATATTAATATATTTAAAATATTAAAAATATTTAATATTTAACAAAAATTTGTACAATAAGAGGTATTTATACCATGAATATTTCTAGTAAAATTTGAAAAAAAATCATTAGAAAATACAAAATGTTACTTTTGAGAAGATTTTTTAAAATTCAGATACTTCATGTCCATTGCATGAATTACTGTCGAAGCCACATATTTTATGTGAATTTACCATAAAAACATAAAACACCTACATATAAGCTAGAAATGATATTATATCCCTTAATAGCTGAAACTGTGTCAGTAGGAAAATATTAAGCAATTATAACCACTGTAGTTACTAAAACCTGTTTTTCTCAGAATGAATATTTTCGTCGTTTTCATGATTTCAAAATGTTCCATGCGAAATTCTTTATGCCTAATTTTTCTGATTTTTTGTTTAAAATGCGCTTTATATATGTGTTAAAAAATGTTATTAGAAATAAATTTTTTAGACGCATGTAAATTTTTAAAATTTCAGCTATATGAAATTTTTAATGATTTTTTAACGAAAAATACAAAAGAATTAAGTTAAAATAATTTTTTTAAATATTTTACAAGTAATATGCTAAAACTGCTTTGCAACATTTGTTAAAACATACATAAAGAGCATTTTAAACAAAAAAATCAGAAAAATTGGGCATAAAGAATTTCGCATGGAGCATTTTGAAATACTGCCATTTTTTGTTAATTTAAAAAAAAGAAAAATCTGTATCTCAAAAACTACTGAATATACTTAAAAAAATTGTGAAATAAGAGATATATACATATATTATTATTTCCAGAAATTAAAAAAAAATTCATTGAAAATTAAAACAATTAGTTTTGAGAGTCCACTGTAGCCTTAACGAAGGTAATTTCGTGGATGGAGAAGCAAGACGATTCAGATTGTGTTTATCTACTCCATCTAGCTAGTGAGAAATAACATGCCGAAAAGAAACGAATGCCCCAGTTTGTCAAACAGCACTTATGGGCTTTTTAAGATAGTGTAAGATTAAGTTTGTGTTCAATGAATGATAAAGTTAATTATATTTCGCAAAGCGGGTAAATGTTTTCATCTTTTTAAAACCATTTTTGACACCATTCCGATACACCGCAGTTTTGTTATAACCCGGGTGTGAAACACGTCTCCCATCAACCACGTTATATCGGGCTTCTACTGTATTTCTTATTCCAGCTTAGAAATATGATTTAAACATCATTTAATCATAAACACAGAAAATTTTAATGCAATAAAATTTTTAAAGAAAATTTGTAGATTTTGTGGCTTACACCCTTTTAATATTGTGTAAGGACTGTGTGTTTTTATTAGAAATTGGCTTTTTATGTGAAGGAATCAGGATTTAAAATAAGTATTTTCTTAACAATATATATTTTTTTATGATAGTGAAACAAATTTTGCAAAATAACTGAAAACTTGAAGTTTGTTAAAGGAAAAAAAATGGATCATTATTAAATTGGTTGTGTTTTCGATGCAAGGTTTAACGTCAACTTCGAGAAAGTCACTTAAACTTTTTAAATTTTTTTAACGAAACTTTGTGGCGTCTTTTAAATTCTAAATAAGAAAGTGCCTGTAAATCCCTTTCTTTTTCGCACTGAAATGAATCCTTTAAAAAAGTAACTGTTACAAAATAGCTCAAAATTAGATTCTTGACACTAAGGTCAATAATTTAAGACTGTAGAAACTAATAAAATGTTTTAAAATAACCTTTAGACACTAAAATGAGTAGTTTGGATTAAAAAAATATTTTAACAATCATAAACAGAGGCTTTTTACGAGAGTTAAAAATGACTATAGGTTAACCTTTTTATGTAAAGTTTGGTTTGGTTTATTTTAAGTCGGCCGATTATCTACACGTGGGATATAAGCCCTAAAGGGGTGGGATGTTCTCCGCGGGGGTCTTTCTAAAGGAACCTAACCCGTATATACGCAAGGGAATTCAGGGTTCGAAGAAAACCACGGAAAACTCCGAACGGTCAGACCGACGGCCGCGATTGGGCTCGAACCCAGCACCTGCCGTCTACCAGTTGTCTCTTATGTAAGGAAAATAACATTAAAAAGGAGTATTGTAAAACAATGATAACATTTTATTATTCGATAGACTCAAATTTTACAAAATAATTGAAGCTTTGGTGTTTAAAGTTTTAAAAATAAATTTAGAGATTTGTTCGAGTTTTCGATGCAAGATTTTATGTATAAAATTTACGAAAGCTACTTAAATTAAACGTTTTTTAAAAATGTTTAATTCTTTTTGGCGAAGTTTCGCAGCGTTTAAAACCTAAAATATAAGAAAGTGTCTGAAAGTTAACCTTTTGACACTAAATGAATCATTTAACAATGTATCAATTAAGAAAATGGCTGAAAATTAGCCTTTTGACACTGTGCAATAAATAATTTAATGTAAAAACTAAAGAATTTTTTTTTTCAAAATGTAATTTACTAACGAATAAAGATAACAAACTTTTAAGGATGTTAATCAAAGAGAAAGAATGGAAATTAGCCCTTATATGTAAGGGAATTTGCATAATTAGTACTTTGCTAAAAACATTATGAGATGTTAAAATTTCATAGTTGAAAATTCGAAGTTTATAAAAAAATAAATATATTTAGAAGGAATAGGTTGTGTTTTTGATGCAAGATTTACGCTATAGAATTTGCGAAAATAATTTAAATTAAAACTTTAAAAAATGTGAAATGTCGCGATGCTTTTTTTTAAATTTAAAAGGTAATAAAGTAATTGAAAATTACCCTTTTGATATTAAAATGAATCATGTAATAATGTAATTACTAAAAAAATGGCTGAAAATTAACATTTTGGTAATAAAATGCGTCATTTAGAATTAAAAAAAATTATTTGTTTAAATATGGTGGTTTTTAAGATTAAAATTAAAAGCGACTGAAAATTTTTCTTTCTATGCAGGACAATTAGCATTAGAAATATTTGCTTTGTAAAGAATAATATTTTGTTATATGAGAAACAAAGTTACACAAAATAATTGAAAACTCAAGTTTATAAAGAAAGAAATAAACCATTAGGGATTTGGTTATGTTTTCGATGCAAGATACATTGTATGAAATTAGCGAATGTAACTGAAATTAAACCTTTTTATCTAATTTAAATTCGCGGCTTTTTTTAAAATCTAGACGATAAAGTGACAGAAAATTACCATTTTGATACTGAAATGAATTATTTTAAAATGTAACAATTAACAAAGCGTCTGAAAATTAAACTCTTGACATTGAAATGAATCATTTAACAATGTGATAACTAAACTAGTCGTTGGGGGGGGGGGGGGGCACCGTAATACTTACCCATCATAATAAAAAATATGAAAATAAAACTCGTATAAACTACCTATGGCAATTCCAAAATGAAATTTAAACGCATAAATAAATAATTCTAACATACATAATAATGCTGCATTAATGAATTGCTGATGAGCCAATTTCGACAATTATATAAAAAGCCAAAATACTCGAGTAGTACCGGATTGCGTAAAAGAAACATCCTTATAATTCAAAAAATAATAATCATATTAACTAAAAATTTACTGCGTTGGATTAAGCGTCTCATTTCCAGTTAAAATATATCTGTGAATTGAAATTTGAATGAAATACAGGGTCATGAAAAATCGAAGAATGTGGAAAACAGGATTACACATATCTAGGCAACTAATAATCCGATTGACTTAGTTTTTTATGCAAAATATGTGTTATTTTATGGCCTTTTACACCCATATCTTAAAATAAAAAATTTCGAAAATTTTTATATACCTTTCATCAGAACAAATTTTTCGAGAGTCCGAAAAAAATAGTTCCGGATAATCGAGGTTACTGATATTAAATAGGCTTTGTGCCATTCTTATATACTAAGTACATACAAAATTTCAAGTTTCTATCTCAATTTGTTCGGGAGATAGAGCGGTTACAGCAGACGGACGGACGGCAAATTTTTTTTTCTAAAATTATGTTTTTCGGAATCTCCAGTATCTAAAACGTGTAAATCCGCCAAATTTTTTTTTTCGATTTTCAAAACGATTGCAAGACTTACCCTATACTACGTATGATGGGTAAGTAAAAAATTGGCAGGAAGTTAAACTTTTGATAATAAACTAAATCGTTTAGATTTTTTAAATATGGTGCTATTTTAAGAGCAACTCAAAATTAGCATTTTTCTTGCAGGTCAATTATAATTAAAAAATTAGTGTTTTGTAATGAACACTATTTTTATAAGAGAGACAAAGTTATACAAAATAATTGAAAGTTCAATTTATAAAGAAATAAGTCATTAGAGGTTTGGTTGTGTTTTCGATGCATGAAATTTGCAAATGTAACTGAAATTAAACCTTCTTTGCACAGTGATGCAAATTTACATCACTTTTTATTTAACTTTTAAAAAAATAAATTAAGTTCTTAGCAATCACTATATTTATATAGAAATATTAATCTTCTAAAAATTACAAAAAATGTGCCTCTATATAAGATTAAAAATCTATCTAAAAATTTCTGGTGTCTGATCCTTAATATAAGAATAAAAAACACAATTATAAAAGAATAATTCATGCAGTTAAGGGTTAAACCTTTTTATTTAATGAAACTCTGCGGCTTTTTAAAAACTCTAAACGATAAGAAAGTGACTGAAAATTACCATTTTGACACTGAAATGAATCGTTTAAAAATGTAACAACAAATAAAATGTCTGAAAATTAACACCTGGACATTTTAATGAATCGTTTAGGAATAGCATTTTCATTTATTAACAATCAAATATGACGGCGTTTTAAGAGTGTAAAATAAACAGATAAATTGAAAATTACTTTTTTCTGTGAGGATATTAGCATTAAAATTAAATATTTTGTTAGCAATGATTTTTGTTATCTGAGACAAAATTATACAAAATAACCGAAAACTATATTATTAACTATTATTACCACCTGTTTAGAACATGCATGTATGGCATTAGATTTTTTAAAAAATAAAACGAAAATACGGAGAAAATATTTTGAAAGTTGAATTGCATGGATATTTCATTTTCTTTTTAAAATGTTATTAATAGCTCAAAAATTTTTAAAGATGTCAGTAAACTGATTTTTCAAAAATATTTATTGAATTTATGGTATAAAACATTGTTTTGTATGTTTCTTGATGAAATAACATAAATATTTAAATATATTTCTTAAAGTTGACAGTCCCCTTATAGGTCTTTCACCTAAAAATTAAACTTTTTTTACACGGAGGGAAGGATCTGGGAAAGGAGAAATACATACATTATTACTTCAAATTTTATATATCGCTTAAAATATCTTTTATATATCTTAAAATATTCAGCCACAAAATAATCTACAATACTTTACAATTATGTACTGCCTTTAGACCATACCATTTACAATTTTTGGGACTGTTGTAATAAAGACCATTCATTTTACTGCTACTATTACACCCCCCCCCCCCTTATTTCCTTACACAGCTAGGAAAATCAATGCATTTATTCTTTGAGCGTTTGGAATTCCTGTTATAATTTAAAGTACATTTTTTAAAAAGCCAAATCGTATTTCTAATTTCTCAATTCTTAAAAGGTACATTTTCCCAAAAGTAAAAGCCAACATTTTAAATATTTAATATACCTCTAAATTAGCTTCATTAATGTACTTCTTTATTAAATCAAAGTATTTCCAATACGTAAATCTCCAGAGATTCTAATTAAACAGAAATTCCTGTCATAAATTACTGTTTATCGAAACAAAACGATCTTGCAACGAGCATATTTTTTACCATTTTTGTAATTATGCTAATGGAGCATTAAACTGATTAAAATTAAAATGCACCCCTACTGTTTGCATTTAAGATAATTTTACTATTGGGGATAAACTGGAAAAGTCCTTTTGAGATAATTTTGTGTAAGTAGTAATTCTGAAACAATATAGACCGCTCTTATTTGCAATTAATTTTATACGGGGTCTCTCAAAAGTCTGGGAAAGAGTGAATAATTCGAAAAATACACATCGCTTTGAAATACAGAAAAATGCATGGATTAACATATTTTTTTAAAAAGTATTCAGTGATATCAAAGTTGACTGCCTCCTCCCTTTCATCTCCGACTTCTTGGGTGTCAGAGTGGCCTAATTCTGAAATGTTGAATGAGAATCTCCATTTTTTAATTTCAGTTTGTGATGCTTTGGGGGGAAAACACGTAACTATTTTTTGTTCTACGTCGCATTTTGCTGGATTTCATCGCTATTTACGATGATCTGGAATTGTTAAATACAAAAGTCACGTTTTTCCCCTTTAGAATCTAAATTTGCAATAAGAAACTTGTATTCTCACTGAAGATTTCAATGCTGGATCACCGTGATGCTCCCAAAGGGACGGGATGGAGATCAACTTTTTTATTATTGAATATCTTTTTAAAAAATGTTTAATACACATTTTTTTGTTTTTCAAACTAATGTGGAGATTCTTCAGTTATTTAACCGTTTCCAGACTTTTTGGATACCCTGTATACCTTAGAATTAAAAAGAAAAGCAGTATATAAGTACCATTTATTTTAAAAATTACTTGTTAATTTAGATAATTTTGTTAATGAAATCCGTCATGAATAAATATATTATCCCAAAACAAAAATAAGTTGCTGATTTCAACCAATAAAAAGAATCAGATATACTTCAGATTTCCCAGTTCTGTACCAAGGACAACAACTATTTTCTAAATAGTTTAAAAAAAATTACAACAGTAAAAATGTGTGCAAGTTTATTTTTTGTGACACCTTTATGTAAAACAACAGTCCCAGTTTTGAGAAAAAAATTACATCGAAATACTTTTATTGAAACAATTCTATGCAGAACTTCAAACTTAAAAATAAGCATCAGGGATACGGGACTGTAAAGCACTTTTTGGTATATTTGAAACCCCAACGTCGTCCAAAAATTATTTATTTTGTTAAGAGCACACACTAGTCACGCGGTAAAAGCCGAGCGCTAATGTAAAGTCTATGGGGGCGTTCTTTTCTAATATCTCGTTCAAATTTTAATATTTTGACATGATTTTTTTGCATAGGATAGTTGAGAACAATCCACAACCGGCCTAGTTTTTATTTTTTCAATTTTGGTTTTAGATTAAAAAAAATTAATTTTCAAAACCGGTTTAAACCGGTTCTGAAATTGAAACTATCATAATATAAAAATATATATAACCAAAATCGAAAAAGTAAAAACTAGGCCGGTTGTGGATCGTCCTCAACTATCCTATGCAAAAAAATCATGTCAAAATATTAAAATTTGAACGAGATATTAAAAAAGAACGCTCCCATAGACTTTACATTATCATCCGGGTCTTTTTGAGTACTTTTTCTGTGACTATTGTGGGCTCTTAACTTTGTTACACAGTCATACAATGGAATGTTTCCCAATATAAGAAACAACCCCCCCCCCCTCTCAAGAACATGTCCTAAAATAAACATCATTGTTGTTATTATTATTCTGGGACTTAAAAGAAAAAATATGAGAATATTTCATATGCACTTTTTTCCCCAAACTGCCGTAATAATTTAAAATTACAATTCTCTTATTTAATAAAGGCTTGGCTTTATAAAGAATTAAATTCAATGCTAAATTAGTCTCATTAATGTGTTTTTTAATTGAATCAAAATATTTCAAATGCAAAATTCTTCAGAGATTCTAATTTAACAGTGCAATCGAAACGCTGCAGATTTTGCTGCGAGCACATGTTTTGGAATTTTCGTTATTACGCTAATGCATCATTAAAGTGATTAAAAATGAAGTACACTTATTATGTTTTATATCAGAACATTTTTACTGTTATGGAAAACATAGTAAAGCGCTTTTGAGGTAATTTTGTGATCTCGATTATAATCGATATTTCGTTATTGTAAATAAGTCAGGTAACGAGGTATTCTTTAATCTTGCTAAGGAAAGTTAACTGAACTTTTTTTTAATTTTCTTTTTTTCCCCAAAAAATCTGATTATTTCAGCGGACACTTTCTAATTTGAATGCTTGTCATAAAGCACTGTTACGCGGTTCATATGATATAAAAGAACTCACTGAGTGTGCTAAAATTGTTGTATACGCATACATAACTTGTCTGATATTTGAATGGTTTATTGATCAGACGCTCTATAAAGAATATAGCTGCACTGTTAAAAAATTTGTTCCTGGTTTGAACCAAATTTTGGTGCTCAGTATTTTCACGGCTGCGGAGTCGAAGTCGGGCCCATTTTACAGCAAAAGTGTCGGAGTTGCTAAAAAGTCTGATATATATATATATTTATATAGATTTTGTTTACATATTATTGTATGGTATATTTTTTCTGTTATCACATTGCAAATGCAATTTTAATTTATTATTATTTTTCTGTCCAATTTAGTAATTTTGTTGTTTTGTTTTTGATGTTTTTTCTTCCTTTAGTTTAGGTTTTATGTGTGTTGGTAGCTCCAAATTCGTATTATTTTGCTTTTTCATGACAAATACGAAGATGAAACCACACACTTCATTTGTAGTTTCAAAGTATTTGGAGCCTGAGGATTCTGCTTTGGTTCTTAAAATTCTATTTTTATTCAGTTATTATTTTTTTCGCCCTCGTATAAAGGTGGTAATTTTCTATTAAATTCAATAGTTCATGGATTGTAATACAATTAATGTTTATATATACATATTGTCAGACAGTTTGAAGTAAAGTTAAACGAAGTATATGTAATTTTAAATCCATAAAAAGAATTATTGATATTTTTGGATTATAATTGGGCTACCCATGCTAACCCGCCAATGCATGGGTTGGGTCTATAAGACCAAAGAATGTTTGTCTTTCAATGTAATGTTGTTTCAATCCTTCACTGGCGGGTTAAAGATCCACAATTTACTGCCCGGCTTACACACTAGATGAAAACCATTACCGTTTTTAATTAAAAACTCCAGTAGTTCAGAACTATTTCTGAACTAGTAAAATTTTCTTTTTTTCCCTTTCTATCGAAATTTTTCTGCTTTGGAGGACAGTAAATAACATCAAAATTCTAACGATTTCTCCTTTTCAAATCCAAGGATCCGAAATAGTAAAATTTCTTTTTTTTCTTCTTTAGATTCCGATAGCTGAATTTTTCAAGTTTTTGTTACGCAAAATTAAAAAGTCAGTAAAATGGAATTTTTTTTTTCCTGTTTTAACTTTTGAAAGCTCTAAAAATTGAATTATTTCTGAAGTAGGGAAATTTTCGCCTTTTTTTTTTCCTTTCGCTCCCTCATAATTTCAACAAACAGAAAGCACTAGTGTATTAGCTATCTTGAAGTCGGAGTCGTTAAAATACTTTATATGCTCTCCTCCCCCACCCCCAGATGTTTAAATTGCCGTAATAGTTTAAAATTACAATCTCTTATTTAATAAAGGCTTGGCTTTATAAAGAATTAAATTTAATGCTAAACTAGTCACATTAATGTGTTTCCTAATTGAATCAAAATATTTAAAGTACATAATTCTTCTGCGATTCTAATTTAACAGTGCAATTACTGTTTATCGAAATGTTTAAGATTATGCTGAGAGCTCATTTTTCGAAAATTTCGTTATCACACTAATGGATCATTAAAGTGATTAAAAATGAAATACACTTATGATGTTTACATACAGAACATTTTTACTATTATGCTAAACATAGATAACCTCTTATGAGGTAATTTGTTTTATTACAGCTTTTAATTCCAGTTATAGTCGATATTTCTTTATCGTAAATAAATCAGGTAACGAAGTGCTTTTTAATCTTTCTAAGGAAAGGAAACCGAACAGTTTTCTTTATTTCAAAAAGCTCATTATTTTAACGGACACTTGCTAATTTGAATGTTTGTCATAAAGCACTGTTACGCGGTTCATAAGGATATAAGTACTCACTGGGCGAGATAAAATTGTTGTATAAGCATACATAATGCCTTATCTGAGATTTGAATGGCTTATAGATCAGACGCATAAAGTATATTGTTGCACTGTTAAAAATTTTGTTCCTGGTTTAAACCAAATTTTGGTCTCAGTAGCTGTCACTATAAGATGATGAAATCTTTTAGAGTTTGAAGCATAGTTCCAATTGTTCGAATATGTTTACATTAGGAAGTATTGTTCATCCAAAGCTCCAAATGATGGTACCAGATTTCATCATCTGTATTGGCAAAATACATACCTGGTTCAAATCCTGGCTCTGACTTTTTTCACCCACATGGAAAATTTATATCTGTTATAATTGATTTACTGATTGAAAAATCGTGTTAAGTTAATCTAATGTATAATTTCGTATGCAGCGATTTCTGCAGCTCCATATATGGACCTTTGATTTATTCTGATGAGATGATCCATAGTATCAGGCCAGATTATATGATCATTAAGGTTATTTGGGTGAAATAGTCCTCCAGTGTTCGTGTTCGGGCTGGCTCAGCTGGAAAAGCATTGGCGGCTTCAGCCAATACATCCTTGGTTCGAATCCTGGCCCGGACTTTTTTCACCTCCTTGAAAAATTTACATCTCTTACAATTAATTTACCGATTGAAAAATCGTCTAATCTAGTATAATTTCGTATACAGCGTTTTCTGCAGTTTATATATATTGACCTGCGATTTGTTCTGTTGAGCTAATCCATAGTATCGGACCAGATTAAATGATCGTTGAGGTTATTTGGGTGAAATAGTCCGCCAGTGTTCGTATCCGGGATGGTTCAGTTGAAAGAGCATTGGCGGTTTCAGCCAATACATCCTTGGTTCGAATCCTGGCCCGAACTTTTTTAACCCCCTTGGAAAATTTACATCACTTATAATTGATTTACCGATTGAAAAATCGTGTCATAAATTAATCTAGTATGATTTCGTATACAACGTTTTCTGCAGTTTCCATATATTGACCTTAGATTTATTCTGTTGAGCTGATCAATAGTATCGGACCAGATTAAATGATCGTTGAGGTTATTTGGGTGAAATAGTCCGCTAGTGTTCGTGTTCGGGCTGGCTCAGCTGGAAACGCATTGGCGGTTTCAGCCAATACATCCCTGGTTCGAATCCTGGTCCGGACTTTTTTCACCCACATGGGAAATTTACATCTGTTATCAAATACATTTAATATACTGATTATACAATTATATATACAATATACTTTTACTGATATATACAATGAAAAGCAATGAAGTCTAACACATTTTCATATACTTTTATTTTCTAAAAATAGCAAAATAGTTGAAGACTAGTTCCACACACAGATTTATTGCATATACAATAAAGAAAATTTACAAAAAGTTTGTTTCTATCGGAAATGCCCCCCTCCCCCCCCAAAAAAAGCCTTAGCATTTTGAAAACGTGAAAGTGAAGAAAGTATAAACATGGAGAAAAAGCAGTTAGTTTTCATTTGTGTGCGGGAAATGCACTGGTTGTATTATTTAAATTTAAAATATCTCGTGACATAATTACTGTATGGGTAAAAATGAGGTATCACTATATTCACAACTAAATGGGTTTTCAATTAATGTAAGAAAAATGACATTTTGACCAATTTTTTTAAATGATTTATAACTATACTGGTTTGGTAATAATAAAGATGCCGTTTTACTGCTATAGATTCCTCTGTATGTTTTTACCAATATTTCTTACTTTAAAAGTGTAAAATTTCCAAAAGCACACGATAATTAGCTTAGTTTTATGCAAAACCAAATAAAACATGAACTTTTAAGTTTAAAACGTACACATTTAAATAACGCTATGGAAATTTGCAAAGATTTATTTTTCGGAGTTTTTTCCGGATTTTTTCAATTTCTAAAGAAAATGTTTTATATCGGAAATTGAATAATCGAAGTACTTTGTGAGACGTAACTACTTTTAAAATCAATATTGAAGATAAAGGAAAATTGCTGTTATTCAATATGAAACCTTTTAAGCAATGTCACCCTTACATTTAATGTTGCGTAATAAACTTAAGTAATCAAACTTGTAAGCTGTAATGCGTCTTTGTAATAAACGTAAGACATGGTAAGCTGTCAGAGAAACGTGAATTAAAGTGCACGTGAACTTATAGTGCATTTGAAAAAAAAAATAACAATGTAAGTAGTACTTAAGTTTACTTAGTTTTACTGTTTTAAGTTTACTTAATGTCTCTTACATTTATTATTAGTGGAGCTTTAAGTACAAGTTTAGAGCAGTAATTCATCTTATAAATTGAAGTTCTATAAAAGACACAGAAAAAATGTACTGATGTTTGATAAATTAAATCTGGTTGATTCTCGAAATACGTTATCGGATTAAGATAACGTATTACTCCTGCTCCCCCTCCCCCCCCCAAAAAAAAGATAAAAAATTAAATGTATATTTTTGTAAAGCAATATCAAAATTATAAACATAGAAATTGGCTTTTAATATAAAAACAACATAATTGTCATCCTTGAACATAATCTATACTATTATAATAAAGAGTTATAATCACTTTGATAGATTAAGTCCGTAGTTCGATTACATGTCTATTTAGTACATGTTTTAGTAATATATTTTTATTCATTGGTTAATGATGTTTTAACTTCATTACTAGACGGGAACAGATGCAGCACTATTTTATTTTTAATTGCAAGCTGATTAATCTTTTATAATCATCTGAACGCGACGGAAATGATAACTTAAATAAAATAACCTGCTTAAAATTATTTTTTAAATAAAATAAAATAAGTAAACTGTGATAGTTTTCAAACATTGCATTTTAACCCTTAGCTGCTGTTAGCGGTCTCACAGACCGCATAGTTTTTTAAGTTTCACAGTTAAACTTGTAATTTATAGTTAAACTATAGATATTGGTCAAATTTTGTTTTGTTTGGAGCACTATTGCTATCTCTAGAGACTTTTGAATAGTTGAATTTCATTTATGACTATCTTGTATATGAAGTTTAATACAGAAATAGTATTGTGGGAGTTAATGTAACATTTTATTCATCTTTATATTAAGCGGTCTGACAAGCCTCTGACAGTAGTTATGCGACAATTTTTATCACAGCAATTACGGGTTAGGTAATATTTTCTTCCTTATTCCTTTGTGTAAAAATTGATACAATGTGATGTATTAATAAAAAAAAAGGGGTAAAGGCAAAATTTCATTAACGAATGTTACCAACCGCTAAATAATATTAGCGTTGCTCATGGACATGATTATGCTTTTTAAGATAGAAACATAAAATACAGGCGAATTAAATAAATTTTTCTAGTTTTACTTTTATCAACCAATTCAAATTAAATATTCCTGAAAATTTTCTAATTCCTTTTTCTAATTAAAATTTTCCTTATTAAAAAGGAAATCAACATTCATTAAAATTATTAACGACGCTAATTATTTTATCTAGAGACAAAACTCATTTATGTATTTATAATAAAGCTTTCTAATTTCAAGAATTTGTGTGAAATAAATTAAGATTAATGTACTGTCAGAAAAAGGTGACAAACTAACCAGAGGAATGGTGTAACAGCAAACAAATGAAGTTTGATACTAATGTTCATTAAATAATTTATAAACAGTTGCAAAATAACTTTTAATCTGTGAGAATTTATTGACTGAGTAAAAATTTAAACATATTTTCATTTGTTTCAGTTTATGTAATTTCTAAGTTTTTCTTGTAGAGCTGTGGTTGCTTAATTGATTATAAATCGTGTGCAGTCAACATAATAAATAATATAAAATAATGACGAATTAAATAAAATTTCCAATTTTTACATGTGTATATCAGTTCAAATTTAAAATTCCTCCAAATTCTGATTAATCTTTTTAATTAAAATTTTCCTTATTAAAAAGAAAATTAACCTTCATTAAAATTGTTAAACACGCTAATTATTTCATGTAGCAACAAAACTCATTTATAACAAAGATTTCTAAACTCAATAATTTGTGTGACATAAGATTAATGTACTGTCAGAAAAAGGTGGAAACTAACAAAAAGAATGAAGTAACTGCAAACAAATGAAGTTGGATACTAATATTCATTAAATAATTTATAAACAGCTGCAAAATAACTTTTTAATTTGTGAGAATTAATTGTAGGAGTAAAAATTTAAGCATCTTTTCATTTAAATTTTAGTTTATGTAATTTGTGAGTTCCTTTTTTTTTGGAACTCTAGTTACTTAATTGATTATAAATCATGCACAGTCAGCAAAATAAATAATATAAAATAAGACGAATTAAATAAAATTTCCAATTTTTATTCTGTCTATCAATTGAAATTAAATATTCCCCCAAATTCTAATTAATCTTTTTAATTAAAATTTTCCTTATTAAAAAGAAAATTAACCTTCATTAAAATTGTTAACGACGCTAATTATTTTATCTAGCGACAAAACTCATTTATATATTTATAATAAAGCTTTCTGAACTCAAAAATTTGTGCGAAATAAATTAAGATTAATGTACTGTCAGAAAAAGGTGACAAACTAACCAGAAGAAAGGAATAACTGCAAACAAATGAAGTTGGATACTAATGCCCTTTTAAATAATTTATAAACAGCTTCAAAATAACTTTTTAATTTGTGAGAATTAATTGACTGAGTAAAAATTTTAACATCTTGTCATTTTAAGTTTCATGTAATTTGTAAGTCGTTCTTTTGAAGCTAAGATTGCTTAATTGATTTTAAATTTTGAACAATCAGCAAAATAAATAATATAAAATTGCACTTTAATAACCAAATTTTCACAAAGAAATATGGACATAGCCAATCCTTTTTTCATATATGCATACATAGGGGAGAGTGGGTTTGAGACAGACAGTGGGAGAAATGGGACAGTGGGTTTTTAGCTTACAGGCTATCATAGCCTGAGAGCTTATGTGCCCGTCCGTTCTGTATGTACGTTCGTACGTTCGTGCGTAACGCGATAACTCATGATAAAAATATTCGATCCACTTGAAATTTTGTATGTAGGTATATCCTGACAAGGTGCTTCCCTGATTAGTTTTTGGAGTTTATTCGATATGTATAAGAGGCGGAACGGGGGGCTGATGCCCCTCCGCTTAGTTGATGTAAATGGGATTTTCATGCAGAATTAAGTTTTCGTTCAAAATTTAGATTAGGATCATTCTGATGAGGCGATTCCGTGACTGTTATTAGGTGTTCATTGAATAAGTATAAATAGGGGGAACAGGGGTTCTAATGCCCCCCCCCCCTTAATTTATATAAATGGGTTTTTCAAGCAGAATTTTCAGATTTCGTTCAAAACTCTGAATAGTTTTGGAAGTTTAATGGTTAACTATAAAAGAGGGGGATAACTCCTTTTTAAATTATATAAATGCTAAATGGGTTTTTATTAAGAATTATCTCATTTGCTCTGATTTTTGGATATAGATTTTTTATATGATAAAACATGTCTTTGATAGTATAGGAGGTTCAGTGATTAAGTATAAAAAAAGTGGAAAGGGGAGAGCTGTTTCCCCTTCTTAATGTTTTTTCGAACGGAATTAACCCTTGAAATTATAAGGCTTTAATGTACAATTAGTATTTGTAGCCTGTGAGCTCAATGCCATCAGTTTAACTGGGCAGTATTCTTTATTCTCTTTTTATTTCATCATTCTAAACATTTCATCATTTACACACAAGATGAAGCAACGGTAGCCCAATCTTCTGTTGAAAGATTTTTTTTTTTTTTTTTTATCTGTGTAAGTTTGAAATTGTATAAAGGAAAAGATTATTTCAATAATCAAAAGTAAATTTGTATTTAGTAAATTTGTAGCAATTTAAGTGTACGCAGAATATACGCTATTGAAGACAGTGAAGCCCCTAAAAATTATGTTCATTTGAAATATTTTCACTTAAAATATAAAATAAAAATAAAAAGGAGTGCGCCTAGCACGCCTTGTATACATTGCTGCAGACGGTGGTCTCTAAGTTCTGCTGGTTCGGGAAGTTCAATAATCCGACAGAATTCCAGATTCAGTTGGAACAGATTTTCATTTAAAATTCTAAAATCATTCAATTACGTTAAAATTCTAAAATCATTGAATCATTATTACGTATATTTAAGATTATTATCACGGGCTTTGTTAACGCCGGTTGAGTCAGCTAATTAGTCCCCTTGAAAGTTGAATAATTCTTAATTTCAGTTTTAACTTTTTAATTAAAATTTTCCTTAAACACTTAAGAATATTTTCCCTATTAAAAATTTTTAATGGCCTTAATTATTTTGTGTTGCAACAAAATACACTGCATTTTTATGACAAAGCTTATATCAAAAACAGGATTGAATCCAAGTAAGATTTATGCGTTGTCATTAAAAGCTGATGAACTAACCAGAAGAATATCTTAACTACAGAAAATGAAGAATGTTACTTATGTTTATTAAACATTTCATAAACAGCTGTAGAATAACTTTTTAATATGCGAGTATTAATTGACTGGGTGAAAATTTAAAGTGCTTTTCATTTAATTTTTCAGTTGAGTTAATTTGTAAATTTTAAAGAAAATATTTTTTGGGAGTTGAGTTTCTTAATTGCGAAGTATATGTGTGTGTATATAAAGACATATAAAGGTATTGGGGTGGATATATTTATGGCCAATTATAAACACGTGAGATGCAGAGGGGAAAGGGGCGGGAGTATACTCCATGAAAATCTTTCTAAAGGAACCTAAACCGTATTTACGAAAAGTTTGGCGAAAACCACGGAAAACTCCGAACGATTAGGCCGACGGGCGCGATTGGTTTAGAACCTAACTCCTCCCGTCTACCAGTTTCCAGAGCAGAAACTCTCGGCCACTGGTGTTTCCATAGATGAAAGGTGAGTCCTTCCCACTCCCTAAAATTAATAACTATAAAATTCTTTCTCGTTCTAAAAGCTATTAAAAAAGTTGTAAACCCATTTTCTTTTTATCTCTGTTTTTGAAAGTATAGTAGAGATACACTAAAAAAATTACACATGCCTGGGATGATTGCTTTTTTTTACACTTTTAATAATTGATTTTTATGTCTTTTTTCGAGCTAATTAAAAATTTACTTTTACTTTTGACAATCGCAATTTGATTTTTCGTAAACCTTAAATTTCATAGTAAGCAATAATCTGGCAGTATAAAACAGACGTAACTTTTTCTATTTAAAAATTATTATTTTATATTTCTGATCCCTTTAAAGTTATTCAACAAAGAAATTGTGATGTTATAATTACGTTACCATTATATATCGTTAATTAATTCCAAATTAAAATTGCATTTTACCGAAATGTTTGATTAAAATTTCCTTTCCTTTTAAAAAAAAAAGTTCATTTCAAATATTGCCAGATTTTCAGTCGTTGAAAATCTCAACTTTCACATCCCGGAACATCAAGAGTCAATTGCATGGTTTTCTTTCTGTAGAAAAATTAAAAAGTATTCTTTGATCATTTGCCTTTTTTTCGAAGTAATCTAAATGTTTGTTATAATTTAACGTCTACAGATTACACAAGTGATTAATTCCCATGCGACTGATTTTTGCATTACATGGTACTTTGCCTCCTATTTAAAATTGTATAATTCTTATGGATTTTTCCAGTGTTCGCTTGCCATAATTGTGGATTTAAATTCCAGTTACGCCGATCAATATATTGCTTGGTTGGATTTCAATTCAAAGTTAATATTAAATTTCTTGTCTTTTATAGACGCGAGTTGGCTGTACATTAGGGTGGAGCGAAAAAAATTATTTTTTTAAAATCAAAAACGGGTAGGTGCCAAAAGTTGCCTTTATACTAGTACATCATCTGCGTGAAATTTTACCGCTGAAAAAAAATGGCTTGAGTTTGCGCTTTTGCTCCAAAAATCGAAATTTTGGGTAAAATTTGTCATTTTTCGGAATTTTTTCAAAAAAAATTAAAAATTCCTATAGAGCTGGTTATTATTTAAAAGTGTTACTTAAACCTTTATAATTATCTGCTTAATATATTTAAACTATAAAACAATATCTTTATTCCGTATAGCTGGAGCAAAACAGACAACTTTACCGCTGAAAAAAAATGGCTTGAGTCTGCGCTTTTGCTCCAAAAATCGAAATTTTGGGTAAAATTTGTCATTTTTCGGAATTTTTTCAAAAAAAATTAAAAATTCCTACAGAGCTGGTTATTATTTAAAAGTGTTACTTAAACCTTTATAATTATCTGCTTAATATATTTAAACTATAAAACAATATCTTTATTCCATATAGCTGGAGCAAAACAGACAACTTTTGGTAAGAAAACGGCATTACCACTCTATTGGGACATACAATGAATTGTTTTTATTACAGCTCTTGTTTTCAAAACTACCTTGGACATACGTCGTGGAGGTGGCTATATGTCATATACCACCTGTCCCAACTATTCCATCATCTTTGTACTGTGTTTTATTTATATATTGATTTGTGATTTTCTTTATCAAAATTTGGTATGTTTTCGATGCATCCACCTAGTTTATCTGTTCTTTGTATCCATATGCTGCTGTGACTATCTTAATGTATATTTTTACAGCTTATACAAAAAAGACAAGTAGCGTAATGCACGGGAATATTAGAAAGGGCCATCTATTATCTTTTTCAAACTTACATCCAGTTGATGAAAGTGATTGGAAGTTCTGTTAACACAACAATTTTTCAGTCAATTGTATTTTTTTACATAATGATCTGCTTCAAACATGATTTCAAGTATTCCAAGTACAAGTATGCCATCATTTATTCTATTTTTGCATTTTATATATGTTGAGAAGCGAGCTGTTAAATGTGATGGTGATCGTCAGAAAGAATTGAAATAAGAATTTGTTCTTCATGTGCAGAGCAACCGTTGATGTAAATAACTTTTTTCTGCATTAGTTTTATGCCGTTTTCTAAGTGTTTTCGTAGTCAGGTAATTTCTATTTAATTTTTAGATCTTCTTTTATAAGTGGACAACATTTGATGGTAAGCTGCCCTGGACATAAACTTATAATGCATGGTACTTTATGAGGGAATGTAGAGACTCTAATCGACTATAAGCACTCATTTAAAATTAGGAGAATTCTATTTGTCGCTGAGAACTATTTTATATGGGGTAAGCTTAGAATTGTGTATAATAATGGATCATGTGCTACTTCAACTCCAGTGAATTTCCTCTGCATCAGTTATTAGAGAAGTCGATATAAAACGTTCTAATCTACATAGATTCACTGGATCAATAGGAGAATCTTTGTCTACGTACACTTCCTATTACAATTTTTTTAATAAAATAGAGAGTAATTTTGAAAAATTATTTTTTCAAATTGAGAAAAAGATACACAGAACAGACTATAAATTTCTGTCGGTGATTACAAAGCTAATTTATAAGGAAAGCTATTTCTCAGAAGAAATGGGGAATATTAATTTAGAAAACATCTCTTACAAAAGACAGCTCATAAAGCGAATAAAATTTAAGGCTTTATATAAGCACAGATTGGCAATCAGAGTCTATAGGTTCACTAACAAAATATATAATCCAATTTTAAATTGCAGGATGTTTCATATCAAATGTAATAAACACCTAAAGAATAAATCTAAAAACTTATCAGAAATTACTCGACTACGAAATAATACAGGAAACGACATAAAACAAATACTAAAATTCTATAGATTTTAGCAATATTGTTGCTTTACACGCAAATTTTGTTTGCAATCATCTGTGACGATCGTCATAATATTAAGCAGCTAGCTTTTCAAAAGATATTTAATGTAATAGGTACAGTAAATCATGACATACTAGAAACTGAATTCATAGAATCAATTTTTAGGAAAATCATTCTATATAAAATGTAGTTGATTGAAAAAATGCTGTGGTAACAGAACTTCCAATCATAATGTATTAATTGCATGAAATTTTAATAAAAATAAGACTGCTGAATAGTTTCAGTTAACAACGTACCCAATACATTACTCAGCTTCTCTTCTGTTATACAAGGTATAAAAATATACGTGCAGCAGGTCACACCAGCAGCATACAAAGTCAGTGAATACAACGAAGAGGTAAACTACTTTGATACATAGAAAACTTATGCCCGTCTTCGGGAAAAAAATAATAATTAAATGCATAAATAAAACTTTGGGCCTAGATGGTTGGGTGGTTGAGACGGATAGGATATGAAATGCAGCCATCTCTACGAGTTATATACAGAGTAGTTTTGAAAGCAGCTAGGTAAGAAATGCATTCAAAATACACATTTCGTTGTATGGTCCAATAGCGAGGTAAAGCTGATTTTTTTACCAAAAGTTGTCAGATTTTCTCCAATTATACAGGCTACAGATACTGTTTTATAGTTTAAATATGTTAAGCAGATAAATATGAAGGTCTAAGTAACACTTTTAAGTGATAACCAGCTCTGTAGGAATTTTTAATTTTTTTTGAAAAAATGTCAAAAAATGACAAATTTTACCCAAAATTTCGACTTTTGGGGCAAAAGCGCAGACTCAAGCCATTTTTTTTCAGCGGTAAAATTTCACGTAGTTGATGTACTGGTATAAAGGCAACTTTTGGCACCTACCCGTTTTTGATTAAAAAAAAAAATTTTTCGCTCCACCCTACTGTACATACTTCATAGTTACATCATAGAGTTGGAAGTTGAAATTCTAAGTTTGCAGAGTTCGATTAGCATATTAAAATGCAACTGGTCTGTCAAATCATATTTTTGTGGAAATCGCCTCCAGACCTGATTTTAGTAGTTGACTCGTAGGTTTATCACTGTTTTCTTGCGAATCCAAAGATTGGATGCAGGTAAACACTATAATAAACCTGCAATTCCTCTGATAAAATAGGATTTTTAGGTGTTATCTACCAAAGTATGATTTCACAGACCAATTGCGTTTTAATATGCGAATAATTTTTTTTTTTAATATTGAAATTTTAGCCTTCAACTTCATCAGACGATTTTCTGTGCTTCCGCTTCCTGGTCTGTTAGTATTGTTATAGATCGAGGTTCCCATATTTGTCTCATTATTACTTTCAATATACAGCTGTTTATTGATGTTTCTATGATCATCATGTAAATCAGACGTTCGTTTTGTTTTTATTTTCCGGGTCACATATGGTATTTCGCCTGCCCCCCCCCTTTTTTTTTAAGCGAGGTATATTGCATCAAAGAACTTTAATCTCTCTTATGGCCTGGCCCCACCAGTGGCCGAGAGGGTCTGACCTCTCAACTGGTAGACGGCAGGTGCTGGGTTCGAACCCAATCGCGGCCGTCGGCCTAACCGTTCGGAGTTTTCGTGGTTTTCTTCGAACCTTGCGTAAATACGGGTTAGGTTCCCTTAGAAAGACCCCCACGAAGGGCATCCCTCCCCCTGGGCCTATATCCCTAGCGTAGATAATCGGCCGTCACAAAATACACCAATACACTCTCTTATGGCCTTTGCCAATGGACTTATTAATTTATACGGCTAATTCTTTATCATTTAAAAACTAATAATTTAAGTTATCCAGTTTCTTTTTAATTTACTATTTTTAAAATAAATTTATCCTCACACGAATAACTATTATTGCAAACTAAAGTTTATTTCCATATAGACATTAAATGTCCTGAAAAATACTTAAATGTATGGAGCACAGCTAAGACTTAAATCAAATTAAACTATGAAATAAATATGTTATACTTATTCATCTTTCACCCGTTCCAAACACAAAATGTTTTAATTCCATTAAAAATATATAAAAGCCAACGCTGTATCCTTTTAATAACATTAAAAGGATGTATACGACAATACTCTAGTGTTTAATTCCTTTATATGCTGAAATATTGCTTAGAAATACGTGTGTTTTAGACGATTAAAATACTCTGAAATATTTAAGGCTGGAGTAAATTGAATTAAGTAGACAAATGTTAAAAGTTCTGAAATATAAGTTACGTTTTGAAGTACCTCAAGATTTTCGTGGTTTCATTATTTAAAATTCAAATGAACTTGTTTTTGTTAAGCGCTGTAATGGTTGATGCGAAACTTGAATTCGTTCGGTCATAAAATGGAAAAGTAAACTGATTTTAAAATTTTCTGGGATTGGTTTGAATTGTATGCATAACTAATGTTTCTAAGTAATACACTAGAGTCCTGCTATTCCGAACCAATTGGGAACGAACACAATTCGGTTTATAGAGAATTCGGAATAGGAGCATTTCTTTATTAATAATCAACGTATTGACTTGTTAAGATGTAAATTAAATGCGGGGGTTTCTGCTAATGTCAACTCTACAGCTTTGATCGGCTCATGGTGAACAGATTCTGTTATTTTTAATCACTTAATTTAAAATTCACTGTTTATATATAACTCTTCAAAAAAGAAAAAAAAAACCTTTTGTTTCACAGAAATGAATACGCTCTTTCTTCTAACATAAATCTGGGTCAACAATTACAAAAATAAAGTTACAATTTTTTTTTATAATTTTAAATGTACCTTGATTTCAGACATTAGTTTTTCTCAATACAAAAACTGCAACCATAGACAATTTGTCTTATTTATTTTCTTTATTGTTAAAAGATTCTTTATTGTTAAAGAATATAAATGAGAAAATTTGTCTGTCGTTGTAGTTTTTGTATTGAGAAAAACTAATGCCTGAAAATAAAGTACATTTAGAATTATTATAAGATAACATACGGGCATTAATATAATAATTCTATTAGGTAGAATTGTCTTCTAAAATAAATTTACTTGTTCAACATTTTAATAAAAACTAAACATTATCACTCGATTAAAAAAAAATCACTGGCGTTACTTCTTAAGTGTGTTTAAATTATTTTTTGTTTTCAGCAGTGATTTAATGATTCTACAGAATTGTATAAGTGGAGCCAAGATGTACTGTAAATAACCAGCTTTCATTTCAGTTTGCTTTTACGCGTTTTCATTAAACTTAGGCTCTATGTATGTATGTTGTATTTAACTTCTTTGTGTAACAACAAATGTATGTTTTTCCACTAACATCTTTAAAATTTTTACTTTTTTTGCAGTTTAAAAAATCGGCATTTTTCCTGAACTCTTTTCGGAATAGGTGAATTTTCGAAAAAGCGGGACTCTACTGTGTAAATGAAAAACAAATATTTGTTCACTTAAATCATTTAAAAATATTTTCAATCAAGTATGGACACAGTCAGTCTAGTGATCATGTGATGCTCGCCACAAAGTAAGTCACTCAACCCTTTGCGGCGCAGGGAAAATTCATTGCTTAAGTATTGAAATTAATGACTGATACCGGAATTTGAAAACAACTTCATTTGTAAATAAGAAAACGCTATATTTCACACATTAAATAAACCGTAATTTTTTTAAACAAAATTCTGGTGCCGATGTGGCGTTTGGGAATTAAAATTAAGTAGTATCTCTATGAATCCAGTGCGCCGCAAAGGGTTAAGCAAGGTTACTTGACTGGCTTTTTTAAAATTCAGAAATTTCGGCGTAATACAGTCAATTCCGGAAAAAGATGAATTTTCAGTTTCTGTAACCACAAAATGTTATTTTAACGATTCTATATATATTTTTTTATATCAAGCCATCTTAAAAATCACTATTAGGAATTTCTCGTATGAATGTGGAATTTCTGAACTACAAAAAACTAAAGTGGCAGCCTTGAGCTTGAACCGATCGGTACGAAACCAAAACTGTCCTGTCGTGACAATGTGAGGTTTTCAGATTTTTCCTTATTCAGGAACGATAATCCTGTAAACTTCAAACGTTCCTCCTACAGCAATATAGCCAAATAATACTAATGTTTAGAAAAATCCCACCTCACCACTCATTTAATTAATAGTAGAATCGCGTCTTTTATTATTATTATTATTTTTTTTTTTACCGATAAACCTTCTTGAGTTGTTCCGAACACTTTCTAATATTTGACGTAACTACACAACAATGGTTTAGTAGCAGAATTTGAATAATATTTTTTTTTTTTTTTTGAAATTCCAAGTGTTAAATTCCAGGTAGTTGTGACAGGTTTTTAAAACGAATTTTAACACAGATTTATATATGTGTGATATATTAGATGTTAGAGATAACAAAATTGTCAGTCATCGGGTGACAGTGCCAGGTTTTTACAATGAATCCTGATGCCGATAATTTTGATATGTGTGATAGATTAAATATTAAAGATAACGAAACTGTCAGTCACTGGATGATCGAGTGAGGTTTTTACAATGAATTTTGACCCCGACGATTTTGATATGAATGAAAGATTAGGTGGTGGAAATAACGAAACTGTCAATCAGGTTAACATAGGAGCGGGGTGTGTTGCCACAGCATCTCTAAACCCGATGCAATATGATGCAACACCAGTAATAGGATTGCCATTCATTTCGCATTGTAATGGGAAATAAGATTTTGCTATGGCAACAATACTCCTCACTAGTGCACCGGCTAATTGGCAGGTTTTGTTCTTTTAAATCTGAATAATCTATCTTATATACCTAAATCTTTTTCGCTAAACTTAGTTTAACAAATGTGACGTTGTCTGTCGAACAATATAGAAGAATTTTACCATTTGCATATAAAAAAAATGTATTAATACTGACTCAAATATTGAAAAAGTTTTAAATTCTGTGCTTTATTAAAAAAGAATTTTTCTAAACTTAGGAGCATTATTTTGTACATTTTTTTTTAAACTAAATAAATTTTAACGGGTGATTTTATTATTTTTCCGAGTTTGAGAGTTCCAAATTAAAATTAAATGTGTTTTATGTATTTTTTTTTATTTTTATTTATTTTTTTTTTTTTTACAATCTTATCTGTACTTTTCTTCTTAACACTTTCAATTCAATAATTATAAACCAACAAGACATTAAAACAGGAGAAGGAAATAAAAAAATCGTCTATGCAACAGCTTCTAAAAATGATGGCTGAACCTGCCAAAGTACTTTGCGTTGTTAATAAAACTTCGCGCTTAATTTTTAATCTTAAATATTCCAATCTTTCTCAAAAGTCTCTTTACTATTTATATTTTACTAAAAATATTGCTGCAAAGCTTTATTAGACGAAAGCTGATGATAAATAATTTATAAAATGTTATTCATTCTAATTTGGCACAGTTTAAAATTTCTTGTTAAACATAGACTTCAAAGGAAAGGCTAAATCTCTTGAAATCTTAAATGTACAGCCCATATGAGCGTGAAAAATCACGATACTTAATGAAATTTCAACGAAAATTAACATGTTAAATAATTATCTTAAAATAATTAATGTCTCTTATTAATTTTCTGTTTTAAGAAATAAAAATTAATGATATGTATTTTCATCACCGAAGCATACCGTCGTTTATCTCTTACTTACCCATCATACGTAGTCTAGGCGTCTAGGGTAAGTTTTGCAATCGTTTTAAATATCGAAAACAAATTTTGACGGGTTTACCCGTTTCAGATATTAGAAAAAAAAATTTCTTTTTTGTTTGTATATTGGTAAACGAACTATTTCCCGAACAAAAAAAGATAAAGACTTGAAATTAGGGTACTTAGTATGAAATAATGGCAAATTAACCTACTGAATATTAGTAACTTCGATTAACCGGAATTTTTTTTTTTTTTTTTTTTTTTTTTTTTTTTTTTTTTTTTTTTAAGACTCTAGAAGTATTTATTTTGATAAGTTACATAAAAAATTCGAAATTTTTCGAATTTCAAAGAGTGAATATAAAATACACATAAATTTTGCCAAAAAAAGGAAGTTAATCAGATTATTAGTTGCCCAGATATTTGTAATTCTATTTTCCACACTGTCCAATTTTTCATGACCCTGTATTTTTTTCGACTCAAAGATGTATTTTAATTGGAAATGTGACGCTTAATGAGACGCAGTAAACTGTTAGTTAATATGATTATCATTTTTGGAATTATAAAGATTTTTTTTTATTATTCGATTCAGTACTATTTGTTATACCATCGAACAATTTTGAGTTAAAATTGTCTTTATATTGGACATTTAATACATTGTGAAATGGTAGACTGTAGTTATATTTCTAATATTTTTATATTTTTTGTATCAAATGAATACAAATAAAATCATCAATATTCAAATGTGTAGTTCCTTTTTTTCATAAAAGAAATATACAAGACTTTCCCCTGAAATGCGTTAGCGGCAATACCTACAATATAAAAAATATTAATAAGATAACAAATATATGATTGTATATTTTAATCCTTCATTGCACAGCTTTTTCTATTTTTATGAAAATTATTCGAAATCTGTATATCATATTGAAAAAAATGTAATAAAAATTAAAAATCAAATATTCAACTAAAATTTGATGTTTTATGGCATGTGCCCTATATACACAATTAGGATTTTAAAATATTTTATTGCTATATTTTGCCAATTAAGTGAGCTTAAATTAATTAATTTTATCTGCTTAATACTCTGAAACATCCTTTATATTAATATTTTTAAGTATTCAGTTAAAATATTAAAAATAAGTTTTGCCTTAACCCTTTCGGGTCCGAATTTTTTTTTTCAATTTTTAGAAAAAATTTTACATTAATAATATTAACACCAGCTATCCAAATAGATTAATCATTGTTTAACGACTATTTCATTGTCTGAAAGATAACGAAAGTTGTTGTTTTGCGTGCTATTCAATTCATATCCGTATCACAGTAGCCTGAGGAAGAATTTTTGGAGATGTTTAGAAAATATGGTATTACAACAAGATTTAATTTATATTGCAACTTTCTAATACTTTTTACACTTTATTACACATGATTCTTTCAGGAAAATAACTTTAAGTTTAAATTTAAAGAGTGAAATATATGTTTAAAATAAATATAATATTTAAAATATGGTTTCAGATTTTTTTTTAAAAAAATCTTTTATCTTTCAAAACCGGTTTAAACCGGTTCTGAAATTGAAACTATCATAATATAAAAAATATATGAGCAAAATCGAAAAAGTAAAAACTAGCCCGGTTGTAGATCGTCCTAAGCTAGCCTATGCAAAAAAAAAAAAAAAAAAAAAAAAAAAAAAATTCATGTAAAAACATTAAAATTTGAGCGAGATATTAGAAAAGAACGCTCCCATAGACTTTACATAATCATCCGGGTCTTTTTGCGTACTTTTTCTGTGACTATTGTGGGCTCTTAAGGATGAAGCCTAAAACGCCAATTTTCAAGGGATTTTCAAGCGATAATTTTCACGCAAATATTCAAAAGGAAGTAATACAATTCGAATAATTATTATCCCTGCATAACAGTTAGTCCATATAACATCTCATTCAAGTCACACATGGCCACAAGAGTCACAGTCGTCACTACGGCGAAACAAAAAAATAGGAAATTCCATACATCTCTTTTGTGAGTCTCAAATGACTACTATATGTGACTCCACTGACAGGTCATTGTGACTGCTGCTTTTGACGAGTCACCAGGTGACTTTACAATGTCGTTTCTTTGAGACTCTCGTGTGACCTCTCATCTGGAGACTCAATTTCAAAGTCATTGTGAACGTTGAATTATGATAAATTACCAAATAATGTCCCATTAAAGTCACATGGTGACTTTTCACAGTGGTTACTTCCCAGTGGGGTCTCTGTCACCATTTGACAAAGTCTTGTGACAGAAAATCATCATGTGACATTTTGACATTGTTTGGTGATTTATCATAATGCAACATTCACAATGACTTTGAAATTGAGTCTCCAAATGACAGTCACATGAGTCTCAATAAAACGACATTGTAAAGTCACCTGGTGACTTGACACAAAGCAGCAATCGAAGTGACCTGTCAGTGGAGTCACACACAGGAGTCATTTCAGACTCATAAAAGAGACTTATGAAATTTCCTATTTTTTATTTCGCCGGAGTGACTGTGACTCTTGTGACCATGCGTGACCTGAATGAGATGTTATATGGACTAACTGTTATGCAAGTAATTATTCGAATTATATTACTTCCTTTTGAATATTCGCGTGAGATTTATCACTTGAAAAAATCCCTTGAAAATTGGTATTTTGGAACTCGTCCTTAAATTTTGCACACCAGTGTATGTGCCAGATGTGGCACATGGTGCAGGGAAGGATTTATTAGAAAACTTAATTTGAAAATATTACTTTTCATGATTATAGGCTTTAAATATTCATATCGTAATATTAATAATATATATTCCACAACGAAAAAGTATGAATTTATATTATAAATAAATATTTTGCTTGTAAGACGGATATAAAACTTAACAGGAAGGAAACTGCTCTATCCAGATTAAATGAAAACAAGTTGGAAATTGCACGTAAAGCGTAGCAAATGAGGTGCGTTCGTTGATAACGAAGTTTTAAAATATTCAGATCTTGCTGATATAGTAGAGCGTACTTTGGATACAGTATAGTGGTCGAAATCTTTGTGTTCCTGTAAATATGCAGGGAGTAATTTTTATTATACTTCATTAACGTATATCTTATTCATAAAATGTGAAGTACTTTAATGTAATTAAAACACCCCCCAAACAGTTTCCCCGTATAACATTATTTAGTGGAATACATTTGTGTGGCGCTGTGATTTAATAATAAATATTCTTTGCATCACAGATTGTACAAAATGTATTTTTAGTACATATTTCATAGATTCATGTCAGTTCTGTTATATTCAAATGAGTGTAACACCGTTAAAATGCATTTGAAACTTTTTCCCCATTGACCGAAATGTAACGGAATCCTTTTGATTGTCCCTGTAATTGATCTATGCATCCGATTTTCATAACATTTGAAATGATTCGACAAAATTATGTAATAAATATACGTTTTAAATTTCAAACGATTAAAATGCATTTGCAACTTTTCCCCCATTGACCGTAATGTAACGGAATCCTTTTGACTGTACCTGTAATTGATCTATCCATCCGATTTTCATAAAATTTGAAATGACTCGACAAAATTATGTAATAATTATGTATTTTAAATTTCAAATGATTCGGTTGGGTAGTTTTTGCGTTGTTATATGCGGACAGACAGACGGACGGACAGACAGACAGACAGACGGACGGACTGAGCGACAACAATAGGTGCTACGTATTTACATAATTACGAACGCACCTAAAAAATAACATTAACATATTTTTTAACGAGAGTAGATTAATTTACAAGTCTAATTTTTATTTAAAATTATTCATAAGAGAACGTATTCCAAATTTATGGATTGAATGGTTAGATAATGTACAAGATAATTATTTAGCTAGACCACGGAAAATATCCAAATTAAAAAGCGCGTGATATATTTAATTTAATTTCAGTAATTATTTATTCCAGTTTTTCACGTTCATTATATTTGTAAATTTATTTTCTATTTACATTTAGAAGATGACTCGATTAAAGAGTCTAAACATGTAAATAAAATTTTTTAGTGTATTTCAAATGTTTTTATTAATACAGCAACGCTTTATAAACAAAATATTTATTTATAATATAAATTCTTACTTTTTCGTTCTGGAATATATATTATTATTACGATATAGTTATTAATGGACGTAATCAAGGCTTACTACTGTTATTTTTCACATTGATTTTAATATTCAGTACGGGATGCGATCAAGTAATAATTATAATGAAAGATAATGCCATCCTTATGTGCACCTTCATGTTTGAAACGGGTGATTTTGAAACTGACAACGTCTTATTAATTAGACAAAGTCTACAAGTTACAGTATAATTATCGCTCACACGTTGTTCGATAATATTAAAATACTATCCCGACCAGGCAATTAAGTTTTGTATTTCTCTCTCATAATTTTAATTTTCATAATTGCTTCATAATTTCTTATGAAACATAACAACTTCTAAGTAATAGTACATATTTAGATGTGCCATCTGGAGCCATTGGTACATGAATAATTAAGATATTTAATCTTAGACGAAAAGTAACTTATAAATTAATCATTTTGAAGTAAGTTTCATTAATTTAGTGGCGCTTTAAGCTGAAAAAAAATAATTTTCACTTTGCTAAATTCACATCATAAACATAAGAAAATCAAGTACATTTTTTTCATAGAGCAAAGTAAATGGTTAATGAATTATAGTTTAGGTGGTATAGTATCGTTTCTATATTGTTTTTCTTTTGTTTTTTAAAAATAAGGAAATTGTACTAAAATTCAAATATATTCCTATATAATCTGTATATTTAAAAATATATATTAATAAAATATAAAATAAAATAAAATAAAAAGGCTGTTTTTTTTATACATCTCGCCTGAACTTCTTACCAAACCGGTTTTGATAAATATAATACATATTACGAAAACTCTTTATTTGTAGATATGACTGCACTCGCTAATTTTTAAAATAATACTATTTTTATACTTTAAGTCCTTTATGAATATTTAATAACTGAATTACCACAATAACTATGAGAAAAGTACAGAGCGTAGACAAGACAAGCATATAAGCGTAACAAACTGAAAAATGCCCAAGTCGTGGATCGAACCCGGAACCCTCGGAATAGCTTTCCAAATGTTCTACTATTTAAGCTAAAGGACGATGCTGAGCTTAAGATCGCTCACTCACATATGTTGTTAAAGCTGCTATTGCAGCACAAGATGGAATCGTCTACAAAAGCAGACAATAACCCACTACGTGAGACACAAATAATCCCAGAATCGTGAATTCGCTACATTTTGCCAAAATTTCTGAAACAAGTTAAATTGGTTGAAAACTCTACGTGATATAAGCCATGAACATTCACGAATTAGTTGAACTTAAAGAAATCGCGATAGCTTCATGAATATACGTCCTATGATTACACAAATGAATACGCATACCACATCCCTATATTTGTATGTTATAGCGGGAGATGATTTTAAGCATTTTCTTGAAGGGGACGGTGGACGTTAATTTTTTTTTTTACATCATAGCAATATGAAATTTTGTGCATATATAGATTTCACCAAAAGCATATAGAACACCTTAAAAAAATTCCAATCTTATTAAAGTTTTTAAATTTTTAATTAAAAAATTAAACTTTTTTTTAAAATTTTTTGCGAAATTTTAAAATGATCCTCGTGTTTTAATTTTTCAGATTTTTTTTTTGCTTTTGCATTTTTATCACTTAAAACTCTATTATAAATAAATTTGTGCAAAAATTTAAAAATCTCTTGAATAGTTAATATTTTACACATTTTTTTTTTCTGAATTCCATATTGATTTTTATCAATTTTACCTTTTAATAAGTAAAAAATCAAACTTAACTATCTTAATGAAGACTATTTATAAAAAGCTTACACAATTTCATTCTAAATAGTATCAAGGTACTTCCTTATCAGTTTTATAAATATTGATCAAAAATTACGTCGCAAGATGCATTTCAAAAATCTAAAAATTAGTTTTGAGAAAAACAGATTTAAAGTATATAAATACACTTATCTCTATCATTTACTTCTTAAAATCTTCATAAATGATATTTTAATAAGAAAAAAATACTATTATACCACAGAAATAGACCTTTTTGCCATGATTTTACTCATAAAAAGGTCCACAGTCCCCTTAACATGGTGATCTTAATTATTGCTTTTCTTTGATCTCTTGTTGACCCCTTAACTGTGATCCTTATGGATCCTTATTCTAATTATCACTGGTAAATATGAGGTCAAACATATTCCTTATACTTTTGAAATTCTAGTAAAATAAATAAGACAAGTATATTTATAAATATTCGACAAAACGTCTAAAATTGAACGTGCCCGGTGATTAACGGCCATAGTGTATAACGACAACACTAAATTTTAAGCAATTTTCTTGCTTCAAAAGTGTACTTTATACGCGGAAAATTAATCACACAATTTTAATCTTCCTTTACATTCTAAACTATCATTTTAAGACAGATTTTAGAGAACATGATAGCTCATGTATTTATTTAAAATGAAAAGTGAATGGTGTTATATGATCAGAGACCTTTTAAGCAATAATAGTCTTGCGCAATTAACTTCGCCTCTATACATTTCAAACTTTCATAATGAGCTTTAAATTGTAGTGTTTTAATCAGCAGTGAATCTTTTAACGTAATTAAGACTAATGTGCGCACTCGGCGAACCATAAACAGTGGAAAGCGTGTTTTAAAGTTAGAGAAATTAAGTTGAAATTTAACGTTTATGGAAACATTTCTGCAAACAGAATTTTTTAGTTGCATCTTGTTTGAATGAATAAACAAATACATTACCGAGTGACTCATAATATACACATAGTTGTGAAGCAAATAAAATACCATCATTTTTAATTGAATGGACAAAACAACCCATTTTATTCACCATTCGCAAGAAAAAAAAAAATTGTACAAGAAGACACCCCACCGGGACCCCAACCGTTAGTTTATGGGTTTTTACGTCCCGAGGGAAAAGTCCCTACCGCCATCCAACGAACACAAAGGCAATATGCACCGCACAAACTGACAAGAAAATAGTAACAATAATAAAAATTACAACTAAAACAGTAATCTGTTTTGGAAAAATTACAGATGCAGTAAACAGGCAACATCGCCAACTGCCAACCCGACAAATTATTATAAAATATTTAGCTAAAATTAAACAGGTAACAAGGCATACAAACATTAATAATAGCAACAAACATTAATACAAACATTGTCAATACGCTACAATAAAAAAAAATATATAAAGAAAGACAAATTAAAAGTACAAATAAATAAAGAATTACAACAAGAATAATGATATTTACAGATGAGAAAAACTGAATCCACTGAGTATAAATCACAGATAAAGAAAGCTGACTATAAATTCATAGCATTGACATCAATACTAGGCTGACACATCAATACTTATAACGAATAATTGAATAGAGTCCATTCAAAATATTATAATTGTCCTTAAGTTTATGGTAATTTAAACAGTTCATAAGAGTCTTTTTCATATTCTGCCTATAAGATAAATCTCTATCAAATTTAAAATGATGGATCATGAGTTTGCATTTACCGAAAATATAGTGTTTCACGTTTCCAATAGAGCCACAATCACAGCGATCCGAAGGTCTTTTACCTATATTAAATAAGTAGGACGGAAAGCTTCCGTGACCTGTAAGGTAAAATTGTACCACTTCTTTTGTGCAAAGAAAATCTAAGTCAACTTTATTAAGAACTGCATACGTATCTCTTCCAACTGTAGCTGTCTGCCATTGATTTTGCCAGTCTGCAATGGATTTTTGTTTTAAATGTCGCTTCAAAAAAGCAAACTAAATCACAAAATAAAAATTCTCGTTTTTTAATTTAGATTAAGTTTACTAAACTGGAGTAATTTGAAATTATTAAAACTCAAAATATTCTTTATAAAATTATTTACATGAACAGAAATATCTACGATTTAATTTTGATTCAGTATTTTTAAAAATAATTTAAAAAATGAAGACATTTAAAATAAAATTTAAAAGAACAAATGGTGCAACTTTTATTTGAAAAATATTTTCAAAGTTAATATTTTCTTCAAATTTGTTGAATGAAATTTAAAATAAAATACTGCAAAACTCACTATCATAGTGCCAAAATTGAATGACAACCTATGTTCATCATGAAGATTCTGGAGGTATGAAATTCCATGCATTAGTACTTGGAAAATGACAATAACTAAAAGCGTGTAAATCTTGAAAAATGCCACAAAGCAACTTTATCTGAAAATCAACAACAAATTTTGTTTGAGTCTAAAGTGAAACAAGGGTTTTATGAAAATCTGCGCATTTCTTTTTAAGATAAAGTGATTGCGGAAATCATAAATTCTGCATAGAAGCCTCTCCTGTTGGACAATTTACAACGAAAACTAAAGAGCATCAATTTGTATCAGTGACTAACGGAAGTTTAATGAAATTTTGTACATTAGATCTTGAGGCTATACGATAATCGTGAATAATGCAACATAGCGTCACCTATTGAGCGAAATATACCAAAAAGTAATTAGCACCAATTTATATTGAAGTCTAATTGAATCTAAAGTTTCATGAAATGTCGTTCATTAGTTTTTGAGATAGAGCTCTCACAAAATTCGTGCACATATAGATTCGCAGACAATGACACAGTGACACAGATATTTTCTAAAATTTTTTTTGAGATCTTTGATCTCTAAAACGTGTAAATCCGTTGAAAACCTTATTTCGAAAATTTTTACGAATGTGATATATATTTTTCTTGTAACGATAGAAGAAAGTAAAGTATTTTTTTTTTTCAAAGCAACTAAATTTTTAAAACGCGATAGGTTATAATAACTAAGTTTACCTTATATTTAAAATATAAAAGCGTGTTTTTTCATACGAAGCCTCTTAAACAATATTATTTTTATGCAATTTAGTTTGCCTCTATACAATTCATGGTTTAATAATAAATTTATAGCAGAAGTTATTTAATCAACGGAGCGTCTTACAATGTAATTAAATCACACTTATATATGCATAGAAATATGTATATTATCTAATGGTACAAACATAAAAAATGTATTCTTTTAGTTTCAAGGGAACGAAATTCTTAAAAGTGATAGCTCATGATAATTAATTTTTCTTTACACCTTAAAGGGGGAAAAATGTTTTTTTCATACAAACGCCTCTTAAAAAATATATTTACGAAATTTACTTTGTCCCTATACAATTCACGGTTTCAAAATAATTTTTTTACCAGTATCTGTTTAATCAATGGTGCATCTTTGAATGTAATTAAATCATATATGTGTACTCGGCGGAGCATGAATTTCAGAAAGAGTACATTAATATTGAGATTAATTAAGTTGGAAATTGACGTTTGTGAGAGTTTTAGAAATTGTATGTTATTTGAATGAATAAAAGAGGCGGATTATTTCTATTTTTGAATAAATAATAGCATTAGTTTGTTTAAAATGAATTTTTGAAATTTGCATTACAGATAATTATGCATTTGATGTATTTATTTAAACATGCATGTAATCAATCAATTCTTTTGCTGATATAATATTCTTTTGATCTAATATCAGAAATTTACAAATAGACGTTTACTTATGTGAACGTTTAAAGTGAATCAGAAATTTAATGAAAATCTGTGCATTCCTTTTAGATAAAGATATTGCTGAAATCATAAACAATTCTGCACTGAAGCACCATCTATGGGGTAATTTGCAACGAAAACTAAAAATCAATTCATATCAGGGACCAACAGAATTTGAAGTTTGATGAAAATTCTTGTATTAGATATTGAGATATATTGCGATAATCGTGATAATACAACATTGTGCCATTTATTGAGCGATGTATACTAAAAATGAACTAGCAGCAATTTATATGGAAGACTAATTGAATCTCAAGTTTCATGAAATTTTTTTCATTAGTTCTTGAGATAGAGCGCTCACAAAATTTGTATCGCATACAGACTCGCATATAGTGACACAGATATTTTATTTTATTTTTTTTTAAATTGGGATCTCCGAAACCTAAAACATGTAAATCGGTCGAAAACTGGATTTTGAAATTTTTTTATGAATGCGATATACTTTTTTTGTTGTTAAAGATAGAAGAAAGTAAAGGATATCTTTTTATTTGCAGGCGACTAAATTCTTAAAACGCGATAGCTTATAATAAAGTTTTCTTTGCTTTTACGATACTTAATTTTTTTAATGTTGTTTTATTAATACGAAGCCTCTTAAGTAATATCTTTATGCGATTTAGTTTCTATCTATACAATTCACGGCTTTATAATAAATTTATACCAGTAGTTATTTAATCAACGGTGCACCTTATAATGTAATTAAATCGCACTTGTATATGCATAGAAGTATGTATATTATTTAATGGTGTAAGCATAAAATATCTCATTATACTCTTTCATAAAAAAATGTATCCTTTTTATTTTTAAGTGAAAAAAAATTCTTAAAACGCGATAGCTCATGAAAATTAACTTTTTTTTATGCTTAAAATAATATGTAAAAAAAAAAAAAATGGTTTTTCATTCGAAGCATCTTGAACAATATTATCTTTAAGCAATTTAGTTTTTGTTTCTATACAGTTCATGGTTTTTTAATAAATTTATAGCAGTAGTTATTTATAATCGACGCTGCATCTTATATTGTAATTAAATCGTACTTGTTTATGCGTAGAAGTATGTATATTATTTAATGGTGCAAACCTAAAAATATCTCATTAAACTCCTATATAAAAAATGTATCTACTTTCAAGCGAACGAAATTCTTAAAACATGATAGCTCATGGTAATTAATTTTTCTTTACACTTAAAAATAAATAAATAAAAAAAGTTATTTTTCATACGGAGCCTTTTTAAACAATATCATATTCAAGCATTTTCCTTTGTCATTATACAATTCATGGTTTCATGATAAATTTTATAGCAGTAATTTAATCAACGGTGGATGTTATAATGTAAATATATCGTACTTCTATATGCGTAGAAATATGTATATAATTTAATGGTTCAAACCTAAAAATATCTCACTACACTCCTACATAAAAAATGTATCCTTTTTAGTTTCAAGGAAATGCAATTTTTAAAATGTTATAGCTCATGGTAATTAATTTTTCTTTACACCTTAAAGAAAAAAAATGTTTTTTCATACGAAGCCTCTTAAACATATTTACGCAATTTACTTTGTCCCTATAAAATTCACGGTTTTATTATAAATTTTATAGCAGTAGCTCTTTAATCAACGGTGCATCTTTTAATATAATTAAATCATATATGCGTACTCAGCGGAGCATGAATTTTTAGAAAGAGTGCATTAAAATTGAGATTAATTAAGTTGTAAATTTGACGTTTGTGATAGTTTTAGAAATTGTATGTTATTTGAATGAATAAAAGAGGCGGATTATTTCTATTTTTGAATAAATAATTGCATTAGTTTGATTAAATTGAATTTTTGAGTTCTGCATAACAGATGATTACGCTTTTGATATATTTATTTAAACATGTATGTAATCAGTAAAATCTTGTATTGGTATAATATGAGGACTACATAAGCCAAGGGATACAAGTGACGAAAATTCGATTTGAAGTAAATTGAGTTGAAAGGTAATTGACGTTAAATTTGAACATCAATAATAATTGACTGAATTGAAATAGGAAACTGCCGCCTGTTTTATTGTGATCTTTGAACTATTTTTTCAATAAATGTGAAAAAAGTAGAAAACAGTTTCACTTAAATATATAATTAATATTGATTATTCGGCAAAAGTGGTTGATTTAGAAACTAGTACATAATTAGAAACATACTTATATTTTTTTATCTGAAAAGAAAGAAAGCATATTTCCAAGTCATCTGTGCGCTTTGTCACTTATACCTCTTGGCTTCTGGGGTCCTCATATGCTTTTGATTTAATATCAGAAATTTACAAAGAGAAAAATAAAATAGAGAAACACATTAGCATAGCTGCCAATTTTTACGCATTTTTCCTACCACAAAAATTTTGCAGTAAATATTGTCTTATTTAATCATCGAAAGCTTATGATTATACAAATGGAAAATCTCTGTACAATTTTAGAGGTAGCAAAAATGCAAGTTGACAGCTATGCTTGAGGAACATAACGGATTTGGGAGCAAAGTCAAAGTAACAAACAGTTCTACCAGTGGCGCAGCGAGGGGGGGGGGTTTGGGGGTTACCCCCCCCCAGACCCATGACAAAAATACAGAAATTTCCATTTTTAGAACCAAATCATTTAAAACAAAACTAAAATTAGAATTTTATTTGTTTTGTTCTCGAAATCCGCCGCTTTATTGAATCAAATTTTATTTAAAAGTCTGACTCGTTTAAGCGGCAGCAATATATTTTCTTTTAAAAATGGGGAAAGAACATAGTAAATGCATCAGTTTTTAACGAAAACCAGTCACTCGTTTTGAATGAGGACGGCATTCATTTGTACTATTGGAAATCAGCCGAAGGCTAAAAGGAATGGTCATTTCCTGTCACTATCAATGCCGTCTTGGGTTTTTCAATACTGGACCATTGGGGGGGTCTTAATTAGTTACATCTGTTTTCATGCTCTTTTTTTGGAAACGGGACTGGATTCTCGAATTCCAGGAAAAACACAAAAACGCATGCTTTGATGCTTTGAAGGGTGGATTTAACATTTGGTGGTGGAGGTGGGTTCCACAAACATTCTGTTGTTAGTTGCTGTCGTACTAAGGCTGTTTCCTTTATTGTGCGTTTCGCTATGACTGATATTAAATCCTCTTCAGAGAAGAAAATTATGAAAAAGATAGATGTAAGAGATCATTTTTTTTAATCTTTCGAATTCCTTCAAGCATTTTTAAAATCCAGGTATGTTTGCAAAGTATATAATTTGTTTATATTTATGGTTCTGGAAAGATATTAACAGCGCTGTGCGAAAGGGAGGGGGGGGGCGAAGAGGGCGGTCGCCGCGGGCGCAGAGATTTAGGGGGCGCCAAATTTCTAACTACTTTCTACTTACTACTACTTTAAAGGGATTACTTTCAGACAATTTTTTTAATTAATATTAATTCTTATTTTAAAAACGACCAAAATAGGCAAGTGGGTAAACGGAAAAAATGTGACCGAAAAAACAGATATCGGGAAAAAAGTAACATAAACTACAAAAGCGAAAAAAAAAAGTTACCGGAAAAAAAGGGACAAGGAATTGATTTTGGAGATTTATTGGATAAATATGAAAGGGAGGTCGGAGGGGAGGCTCTTAATTTAGGTTAATTTGTTTTTCATGCTGAATGAACTGTTTTGTTTTAATTTTTGGACACATGATTACCCCACCCCCACAACATCCGCCCTAAATTAGACAAATGGGTTTTTATGCAGAATTATCCAACGTGTCAATTTTTAGTTAGGTTTTTCTGATAAGGATTATCTATAGTATGTAAAGCCTGAAGAGTTTTGGGAGTTTAATGGTTAAGAAAACAGGTTTAAGGGTAACCTCTCAAATTAAATTAATAGTTTTTTTACGCAGAGTTATCCGATTTGCTTGGAATTTTGGACATAAGTTTATTATGATAAGTCGTATCTCTGATTAGTTATGGGGTTCTTTTGCTTATTATAAAGGGAGGATGGGCAATTACCCCCCCCCCCCCACACACACACACACTCAAATTAGATAAATCTGTTTTATGCAGAATTATCCGATGTATTTCAAATTTTAAATATAGGTTCTTTCTAATAAGGTGAATTCCTGAATAGTTTTAAGAGTTTAATGGCTAAGTATAAAGAAGAGGAGGACGGGGGATAATCCCTCTTAAATTAAATAAATGGCTTTTTACGCAGAATTATCCGATGTGCTTCAAATTTTGGGCATAGGTTCATTATGATAAATCGTATCTCTGATTAGTTATGAGGTTCTTTTGCTTATTAGAAAGGAGGGCAAGCAATTATCTCTCCCTCAAATTATATAAATCAGTTTTTATGCAGAATTATCCGATATATTTCAAATTTTAAATATAGGTTCTTTCTTATAAGGTGAGTACCTGAATAGGTTTAAGTGTTTAATGGCTAAGTATAGAGGCAAAAACAGAGGATCCCCCCTTAAATTAAATAAATAGCTTTTTATGCAGAATTATCCGATTTCCATCAAATTTTAGATGTAGGTTCTTTATGATAAGGCGTATCCCTGATTAGTTATGAGATTCTTTTGCTAAGTATAAATAGGGAAACGGACGATTATCCCCCCCCCCTTTAATTAGATAAATAGTTTTTTATGCATAATTATCCGATGTATTTCAAATTTTCGATATTGTTTCTTTCTCATAAAGTGGATCTTTAAATAGTTATAAGGGCTTAATTGCTAAGTATAGAGGGGGGACTGGGTATAACCCCCCTTAAATTACATAAATGGCTTTTTACGCAGAATTATCCGATTTGCTTCAAATTTTGTATGTAAGTTCATTTTAAGCCTTATAAGCTAATGAATATAGTTAAAATAGGGAGGGATGCAGCAATCCATTCAAGAAACCCTCTCGGGTAAAGAAGCTTGCTTTTCCCATTCGACGGAGGGAGATGTCCGGTTTATATCACGGGCGGCTAGTCTATTAGGAAATTTGTCGATCAGGGGATTTCCCGGTAAAGGTTTGCAGAAAAATACCCAAGTAACATAAAAAAGCGAGTTGAATGTAACTGAATGCAAATAATAAATAAAACCAACCTTTCTTTATTTTTTAATTTAATGATTGAAAACAATTATGTCAGAAAACATTTTAACACATTTTACCTTTTTCCTTATAATGATTAATTTCCATTCATTTTGTATTTAAAACTGATTTATTTATTATTATTATTATTATTATTTTTTTGTGAAAAAAGTAATATGCTAAATCATTGCTTGTATTTGTCATTTTAATTTGCGCCTAATATTTATCATTTAAAACTGGATTTTTACTAGTTATTATCCCATATTACACATCACAAAATATAATATAAAATATTTTAAAAATATATATTAGAAAATTTTAATGTATAAACTATGTTGTATATCACGAACGAATGAACTAGTGAATTCATTAATTTGTAGTAAAAAAAAATAGTTTTTTATTAATAGCTTATATTAGTAATTAGAAAGTTAATTGTTTAAAAACCTGTAGTTCTTGATAGATCTTCAGGTTTGAACGCTTAAAAAAATTAAACAAATTTAAATTAAAAAAAGAAAAAAAAACGATTTTAAGAAAAATAGGATATTTTTTTTCTCTGTTAGGATATTTATTGAATACTGAAAAATGCTATGCAGAAACATAAAACACAGTTTTAAATGCAAACAACTATTGATGATATATAAACAAACCCTTGAAACTATTCAGGGATTCACTTTATGAGAAAGAACCTATAGCCAAAATTTGAAATATATCGGATAATTGTGCATAAAAAACAATTTATCTAATTTAAGGAGGGAATAATCGCCGCCACCCCCTTTTTAATTAGCAAAAGAACCCCATAACTAATCAGGGATACCCCTTATCTTAATAAACCTACATTCAAAATTTGAAGCAAATCGGATAATTTTGCGTAAAAAGCCATTTATTTAATTTTATCTTCCATTCCCTCTCTATACTTAACCATTAAACTCCCAAAATTCTTCAGGCATTATATACTGTGACGACGTACTGACAAATTTAAATGTGACAGAAGATAGTAAGCGAAGTCTTATTGTGAAAAGGTATGCAAGGGTGAAACTGTCTTTATTCAAAAGCTGAGAAGAATAGGTGCTATTGACCTCAAGTTACATGCCTAGAAAATGATTGCACTGGTCTAGTGGCAATGAGCTGAAGGAGACACTGGGATTATTGAGCATAGGGAGGGAAGAAGGTAGTTGGAACAGAGACATGTGCTGGTAATGTACAAGAAAGAACGTTAATGTAAGATGGCTTAGACGTGCTAAGCGAAATGTAATATTGGAGTATGGCTCCTATGCAGTTGTAATGTCGTTTTATTTATTTATGTATTAATTGATCTATGGTTCTAATAAAGAACTTGAGGAATTAAAAATGTATTATTGATGAACTTAACAAATAAACCAACTGAGTAAAGAGAAACTCAGACCGCGACACCACAATACTATATATAAACCATATCAGAAAGAACCTATATTCAAAATTTGACACACGTTGGATAATTCTGCTTAAAAACCCATTCATCTTATTTAGGGCGGAGGGAGGAGAGGGTAATCGTCCGTTCCAAAAATTAATCAGGCAAGCGTCTTTTCGGTATGAACGTACATCCAAAAATTGAACCAAAACAGTTAATTCAGCATGAAAAACCCATTTACCTAAATCGAGGGCTCCCCCCCCCGAGCCCCCTTTCATACTTAACCAATAAATCCCCAAAATTAATAATAAATCCCCAAAATAAATTCCTTGTCACTTTTTTCCGGTAACATTTTTTCCTTGTCCCTTATTTCCGTGTCACTTTTTTCCGCTTTCGTAGTTTATGTCACTTTTTTCCCAGATTCAGGCTAGTAGACATCATGATTAAAAAGCTATGCAACTGAGAAATGTTCTTCATTCTTTAAGATCTTTCAGAAGACGATTCTCACAGTCGATGATTTGAAACGAATTTACGACGTGGTACGGTAGTGACAAAAAAAAAAAAAAAAAAGCTGCCACGCGATCAAAATAGCTTATAACCGTTAACTAATCTATACATATATATATTTAAAAAAAAAAAAAAAAAGATGGCGACTTTGTTATCTATAAGCAACTCTATCCCCCCCCCCCCCCCACAAAGCGAAATTCTGGCTGCGCCACTGGTTCTACCGATATAAGTTACTTTAAGTCTATGTTGATGTCGTAATATTTCAAAAACTGCCGCAAACCAGTCTATATTTATCACATGACATTCAGGAAAAGTACCAACTTCGCGGCCGTCCTACTTATTCGGCTATAGTTTCAAGGAGGGGATGGAGTGGGATTCAGTGAGACAGGATTCTTTGTTATTTAAGCCAATTCACAACTTCTGAAGCGTTAACTTCTAAACGTTAGTGCTTTTATAATTACATAAAATATCAATATTTAGGTGACAGATACTTTTATTTCTCAATGGTGTAATATACTGCAAGATTGTACTGATGTAATATATAGTTGATTTTTAATATATTTCGGTAATAAAATATTCGTATTGAAAACTACAAAGGAAAAGCATAAAAAATAATGAAACATTCATGGTAGAATGAAAATAAAGAGAAATATTTATGACAAACATCATGATTCAGTTGAGCAGAGTAACAATGTTTAAGTTTTTTCTTTTTAATTTAGTTCTGACAATTTCGAGCTCGTGAAGGATAAACCATATACGATAGCTTATCTTATTACTAAACTTTATACATAAATTAACTAAATTTTTACATGAAAATAAAATGTTGGAAAAATTCACTGGGGAATAAAGTAAAAACAATCTTGTGTCTGAACATCTTAAGATTGAATATATCCTTTTCAATTCTCCACGAAACTTAAGTATGTTTACTTATTAGTGGCACTGAATTTTACATCCAATCGGATAACTATGGCAATCTGGCGCAAATTTCTATAGAGTATAAATAACAATTGAAGAGCTTCGATGATAAAGGTTTAATACCACATCATCGTTTTGATAAAACATATTTTGAACCACTTTTTCAGCTAAAATTTCAATTATTTAAAAGGCCTATATAAGAGTATAACTGGAACTAATAACTGAAGAACTCTAATACAAGAAAATAAGTGACACATTTTAAAAAACACACATTTTGAAGCGCTTTCATCAAATAAAATTTATTTTTTAATGTCAAATGCCACTTTTTTTTCAATTTAAATCTGACTATTCGCTTGTTTTAATAGTAATTTAAAATACGTTAGAGGACCATTACTTATATCTTCAATCATATGATTGGTTTTGTTACATTCCACCTTTATCATATGAGGTTTTCAATTGTTAGGTTAACTTGAAACAAAGTTTTTTTTCAATAGTTTGCAAAATTATCATTATATCCAGAAATATTTACGTCGTTTGAGAAAAAATTAGGCCTATCAATTAAATTAACTACAACTGAAAAACTTTCTGGCTCTTTTTTGTTTTAAATAAAATGAAATCCAAGATTCTAAAAAAAATTCATAAACACTTAGAAACAAGAAATATTTTAGTAAATATTTTTTTTCTGGTCCAAAGTATATCCGACTTTAAGGAGGAGGAAACAATGCAACCAGGTACATTGACAGCTGTGAATTGAGTAATGCAAAAATGGCCATAATTATATGTGTGGCTTGAAGAATATAAATTAATGTATAGTTTTGAAGAAGTTTAATACAATGCGTACATTGTAAAACAATTTGAATAAATATTTTCAATAAATTAGCAATAAAAATAAATTGTACAACGTGCAAATAAATAAAACAAGGTTTCAAATGACTTAAGTTGAGGTGTTTGATTTTGATAGTTTACATTTTAATTTTTCTTGAATTCTGAAACTTTACTTAACCCTTTGCACCCCATTGTAGCCGCTGTGCTGATATTATCTTTCTTTGTAAATTTTGTTTTTAGCTCTAGTGATAAAGAAAAATAAAATTTGCCCTATTTAATCAGAATATTTTTGAAGTTTTGTACTTGAAGGAAAATTCTTTAAAAAAATATTGCCGACCGAATACAATTCGAATACAATTTGTGTAATGACGTGGATTTGTAAGTATCTCACAATCAAAATGTCGCGGGGTTGCTGGTAGTTTACACTCAAAATGTCGCGGAGTGCAAAGAATTAAATTTATGCTCTTTATTAATTCATCTAATAGAATTTTGTATCCGATCATTTTTTTACATAACATGCAAATTATTGCTGTCTGCTATCGCTTCAGTTTTATCCAAAATAAACTCTTTAATTTTGTTCAAAATGAAAACTCTCGATAAAATAGAAACTCGAGACTCATTGTGTATTTTATTAATACTAAATTTATTTAATAAATATAAAAACTTTGTTAAATCACATTAAAAAGAAAAAATAAACAGGACGCGTTTCGAGCTGCAAAATTACCGCTCGTCATCAGCTGATCCAAACACGTGTCACAACGGACAGAGTGGAAATAACAGTGAAATAAAGAGGGAGGAGATTACACAGAGTGCGACAGGTGGCGCTGCTTTCAGAGCCAAGGAGGAAGAGAAAAGTAAAGATAAACTCAAAGAAGGAGGGAGGAGATTACAAAGAGTGCCCCAGGTGGCACTGGCTAAAAGAATCCAGGTGGAAGAGAAAAACTAATAAAAGATAAAGAAAACAATTGAAAAATAAATAAAATAAAATAAAATAAAAATAAATAAATCAAATAAAAATAAATAAATAAATAAAAATAAAATAAATTTAATTAAATTTTTTTTTCTTTTCTCTTGTTATAGGTTCTTCGCTTATTAATCGTTTCAAGCATCTTCGTTTGAAGCGGGCTAGGTTTTTGAATAGGCTTAATTTTCTTTTAAGGTGTAAACGTTCACACGTTGTTCCCAAGTTCATTAATATTATTTACAAGCTTCCTTCATCCTTTCGCGTTCAAAATGCCTTAACCAGGAGTAAGTTTGCTGTTCTTAGAGCCATTATTCAAGATGTTCGGCACTCTCTTTCGTGCATTGAATATGAATTATATTCGTTACATTTGCTGTTAAGTAAATCTGTTATTTATTTCCCTTTTCTTGAGAAACGGATTTTTGCCTACGTTGATTACAAATCTAAATGTCACAGTGCTATATTGGATAAAAAATTTTCGTCACTTCTGACTTCTAATTCTCCTGCTCCTGGTATCTCTCCTCTTCAACAAAATTATGTTGTCAATTTATCGTCTTATTCTCTTACTGATTCCCAACGTGATGTTCTCTCTCTTGGTTTGAATTTTTCGCGCGTTTCCAAACCTTCTATTCCGAATTTAATCGCTCCGATTGAACATTCCTTCAAAAATAGTAAAATTTCTCCTGGTCAACTTGATTCTCTTCGCTACCTTCTGGCTAACGTCATTTCTTCTAATAAATCTTCAGTTAATTCTAATCTTTCTTCTCAAAAATCTGCTATAAGTGAACTTAATTCTGTCCCTAACCTTCTTATTACTAAGGCTGATAAAGGCGGTCAAACCGTTCTTCTCAATAAGTCTGATTATATTTCTCATGTGGAATCTATGTTAAACTCCGGTCCTTATTCTAAATTAAAGAAAGATCCTTCTACTAAACACCTTTCTGATATCAAGGAGGTCGTTAATAAGTCTGTCATTCTTAATAATAACACTAAACGTATGGTCATTCCTTCTATAGCTAATTGTGCTCGTTTCTATGCTCTTCCTAAGGTCCATAAACCTACTCTTTCATTTCGCCCTATCGTTTCTAATATTGGTACTGCTTCTTATAAACTTGCCAAGTTCCTTTCTAAGTTACTCGCTCCTTTATCTTCCACTAATTTTCACACTGTTAAAAATTCTATTGACTTTGTTGATAAAATTAAACGCCTTTCTCCTTGTAATTACAAAATGATTTCCTTAGATGTTAAATCCCTCTTCACTAACGTCCCTATTCAAGGAACAATTGACTGTTTGGAAAGAAGGCTACGCGAATTCCATTACTCTTTCATCGAGATTGACGAGATCCTGCAATTAGTTAGTATTTGTGTTAGGCAAAGTGCTTTCCAATTTAATAATTCCTTTTATGTTCAAACGGATGGTTTAGCCATGGGCAATCCTTTATCTCCTCTTTTATGTGACATTTATATGCATTTTGTGGAAGAAAGACTCTTCAGTTTATTTGATTTTCCGTTCTGGTGTAGGTATGTTGATGATACTTTTATCTTAATTCCTTTTGAGCTGGATCTCCAAAATCTCCTTTCTCTTGTCAACGCTGTTGATCCTTGCATCCAGTTTACTCTTGAAGTCGAAGAGAATGATTCTCTTCCTTTCCTCGATGTCTTGGTTACTAAACACCCTGATCGGTTCTCTACCTCTGTTTATAGAAACCTTTCGCTGTATCTCTACGTCCGCATGCTTTTTCTAACCATCCTCCACAGCATAAAGTGGCTTCCTTTTATACTTTTGTTTACAGAGCACTTCGGATTTCTTCTGACTCTTCTGCTCTAAATAAGGAAATTAGTTACCTCAAATCTCTTGCCCTCACTCGTGGTTATAATCCCTCTTTGATTGACAAAGCTCTGTATAAATTTAATAAGCCTAAACGTCTTCTTACTGATTCTAATAATTCGTCTAATATTAACTCTATAGTTCTACCTTTTTATTCTCCTCTTTGTTTCAAAATAGCTAAAATCCTTTCTCGTTTCAATTTTAAAGTTATCTTCAAATCTATGAACAAAATTAAATTCTCGTCTTTGAAAGATCCTATTCCTGTTGAGAACCGGTGGGGTGTTTATTTTATTCCTTGCTCTTGCAATTTGGGTTATATTGGTCAGACCAGAAGAGCGTTGAAGAAAAGATTGGATGAACATCAGAGGTACATTAAAAATCAGGAATTATCTAGATCTTCCATTGCTTCTCACTGTTGGTCTTCCGGTCATTATTTCAATTTTTCCATGGCCAGAATTATTTCTAATCCTGCCTCTCCTTCTCATTTAGATACTCACGAAGCTTATTTTATTTATAAAAATTGTAATACTCTTGTCAACGATCTCTCTTCATCCCCCTCCCTTTCTCCTGCATGGAAATTACTTTTGTAGTTTATTATTATTACAATAATTATTTTTATTTTTATTTAATTTTTTTTACTATTTTATTATCTATTATTTTTATTTATTTGTTTTATTACATAATTTTTTTTAATTAATTAATTTTATTTTATTTTATTTTGATTTTTATTTATTTTTATTTGATTTATTTATTTTTATTTTATTTATTTTTCAATTGTTTTCTTTATCTTTTATTAGTTTTTCTCTGCCACCTGGATTCTTTTAGCCAGCGCCACCTGGGGCACTCTTTGTAATCTCCTCCCTCCTTCTTTGAGTTTATCTTTACTTTTCTCTTCCTCCTTGGCTCTGAAAGCAGCGCCACCTGTCGCACTTTGTGTAATCTCCTCCCTCTTTATTTCACTGTTATTTCCACTCTGTCAGTTGTGACACGTGTTTGGATCAGCTGATGACGAGCGGTAATTTTGCAGCTCGAAACGCTTCCTGTTTATTTTTTCTTTTTATGGTGATTTAACAAAGTTTTTATATTTATTGATATATATTTATCGCCAGTTTTTTCGGTGTTTCTCAATAAATTTATTCACCAATTAAATTTAAGACTTTTGATTAAAATACTTAAAATTTCTTTATTTCCGCTTATTTTAATAAGTCACGATTTGTAATTAAAATAAGATGTTTACTTTTTTTTATTAATGATATTTTAAAATGAAAGTAACTTTCCACTTACATACTTTAAGAAGAGAGTTTAATAATAAAAATAATGAAATAAAAATAATTCAAATATATTAAAATGTATGTTAAAATAGTCAATTAATTCATATTAAGGTATAGTACTTGTTTTTTATAGCTTACATTTTGATGTTTAATGAATATAAAATTTCATTTAAAGTTATGCTCTTTATTAAATAATCTAATAGAGTTCTATGACAACTGTTTTATATAATGTGCAAATTATTACTGCCAGCAGTTGCTCTAATTTTATCGAAAACAAATCTTTAATTTAGTTTAAAAGGGAAACTCTTGATAAAATAGAAAGTCCTTAAGATTCTTTGTGCATTTTATTACGTTTAAACTTATTCACTAGTTACACTTATAACTTTTGATTAAAATATTTAAGTTGTCATTATTTACTCTTATTCTAAATTGTCACGATTTGTAATTAGAATAACTGTTTTTTTCAATGAAATTTTAAAATGAAAGTAAATTTGCACTTTAGGAAGTGAGATTAATAGAAAAATAAATTCAAAGAACATAAAATTAGTTGAAACACATTTCGAATATATGTTAAAAATGTCAAAATAATTCAAATAAATTAAGTTGAGGTATATATTTAATTTTACATTTTTATTTTTCATAATTTCTAAGACTTAGCATAAATTTATGCTCTTTAGTAATTAATGAGTTCCGTATCCTACAAGTCTTTTGCATAACATGCAAATTATTATTGCCAACTATTCCTGTAGTTTTATCCAAAAAAATTCTTTAATTCAGTTCAAAAGGGAAATTCTCGATAAAACAGAAGCTTCTTAAGATTTGTTTTGTGCCTTTTATTAAGTTTAAAGTTATTCATTAATTAAACTTATAACTTTTGATTAGAATACTTAAGATGTCATAATTTCTGCTTATTCTAAATTGTCACGGTTTGTAATTAAAAGGCTGTCTTTTATTAATGGCATTTTAAAATGAAAGTAACTTTGCACTTTACTATAGGAAGGGAGTATAAAAATAATAACAATAATAATAGTAATAAATAGATCAAAATAAAATAAAAATAATTTAAATAAATTGATTTTTAAAGATTAAATTTTCATTTTCCATAAATTTTTAAATTTTACTTAATTTTATGCTCATTAGAAATTAAATTAATAAAGTTCTATGTCTGGCGACTCTTTTATATAACTTTTTACCGTCGTATTTTATTAAATTTAATTTTATTCCCTAATTTAACTTATAGCTTTTGATTAAAATACTTAAGATGTCTTCATTTCTGCTTATTCTAAACTGTCACGATTTGTAATTAAGAGTTATACTTTCTTTTATCAATGACATTTCAAAATGAAATTGACTTTGCACTTTGCTATAGGATGGGAGATTAGTAAAAAAAGATTCAAATAAACTAAAAATAATTCAAATAAACTAAGTATTTGATTTTAAAAGTTTACATTTTTATCTTCCATCAATTCTAAACTTTTACTTAATTTTATGCTCATTACGAAATAAACTAATAAAGTTCTATATCTGGAAAATCTTTATAACATGCAGATTATTACCATCACATTCTATTAAATTTTAAATTTATTCGCTAGTAAATGTATAACTTTTGACTGAAATACTCAAGATTTATTTATTTCCTATTATTCTAAATTGTCGAAATTTGTAATTAAAATAAAAGCTTTATTTTCTTTTATCAATGACATTTTAAAATGAATGTAATTGGCACTTACTTGCTTTAGTAAGGGTGTTTGAAAATAATAATACTAAAAAATTCAAATAAAATAAGAATAATTCAAATATTTAATAATATATTAAAATAGTAAAAAATTCAATAAATTATGTTCGATTTGTTTTTTTAAAATTTACATTTTAATTTTTTATGAATTCTAAAACTTTACACAAACTTTTGTTCTTTATTAATTGATCTAAGAGAGTTCTGTATCTGTCAACTCCTTTTATATAAAATGCAAAATATTACTCCTATCTATTCCTCTAGTTTTATCCAAAACAACTCTTTAATTCAGTTCAAAAGAGAAATTTTCGAAAAAACAAACCCCTTAAGATTCTTTGAGCATTTTATAAAGTTTGAAGTTATTCACTAATTAAACTTATAACTTTTGATTAAAATACTTAAGATGTCTTTACTTCCGCTCATTCTAGATTATCACAATCTGTAATTAAAGTAAGAGATTTACTTTCTTTTATCAATAACATTTTAAAATGAAAGTAACTTCCAGTTAATTTCAAAGGGAGTTTAATAACAAATAAATTGAAATAAACTAAAAATTATTCAAATATTTAATTATTTGTAAACGTTTGAATTCAACTGTTTCAAAATTATCGAAGACGAAATATTTCGCTTCTTTTTAGGAGCGTTCGTACTTAATAAATAAATAGCACCTATAATCATCGTTCAGTCTGGCCGTATGATAATACGTCGCACATAACAGACAAAATTTACCCATCCGAATCGTTTGCAATTATTTGAAACATTTCTGTAAATGACTGATACTCACCAAGAAACACTGAATTTTTCGGTACGTTCGTACTTGTGTAAATACGTAGCACCTACACTGTTAAAACTAATGGTGACGCATTGCACCTTTTAAGGGTTAAAGGCTTGTTTTACTGGTGACACCCCTAAAGGAGCCAAAATAGCACCTTTAATTAGGGTGAAAAGATGGCACCCTTAATTGAGAGTGCCCAATGATAAAAAATTAAATATACTAGCCGACTTTCGGCTCTCGATGGATTCGAAAGCAGAACGTCTGATTACAAGCTCAGCGCCCTATCCACTCGGCCATCAAGCTCACCTTGAAAATCCCCCTGAAATGTTCATATGTCCTGAAATTCAAAGGTTGCTTTATATAAAAAAGCTCGCCAAAAGTAAGCCATCCGAAGTTCTAAACAAAATTGGGATAGCGTATAGCGGTGATAGTCATCGTAGGAAAAAATTGCTGTGTTGATCCACCAGTGACAGCGAGTTGAAGTGCAAGGATACACGTTACAGAGCATGAGCAAATGACTAAGGGGCGAAAATCTTCCAACGGTATGCATTGCGCGGCACCGTAATTAGCGTGAAACCCCCAGTGGCACCCCAAACACATTTTCAAGCCCGCTGATGCCAAGTGATTTAATCTTTTTACCCCTGGGCGTCAAATGCAACCGGTTCGTCACCTTTATTTTTAACAGTGTAGAGTCGTCAAGTCCATCCGTCCGTACGTCTGTCCGCTTGTAAAAGTGCAAAAATTTGAAAATTATTTGAAATTTAAAATACATAATTGTTGCATAATTTTGTGGAGTCGCTTCAAATTTTATGAAAATTGGATGTATAGTTTAATTACAAGGACAATCAAAAGCATCCAGTTATATTAGGTTAATGGGAAAAATAGTTTCAAGTGCATTTTATAATGTTACACTCTTTCGAGCATAATAAAATTGATATGCATCTATGAAGTTATTATTAAAAATACATTCTGAAAAATCTGTGGTGCAAAGAAAATTTATTAGTTTACTGGGCCTCACAAGAGTATTCCATAAAATATATAGGGGAAACATTATTTGGGGCCGTTTTAATACTATTAAACTTCCACGTTTGGATTGATATACGTTGCTAAGTTTTACTGCAAGTTACTCCCTATTTAAAAGGAAGCAGTTAGTATTTATAGAGACACACAACAGATTTCGGCCACTATACTGTATCCGAAGTATTGTTTACCGTTACACCAAGATCTGAATATTTTTAAAACTTTGTTATATTTACGAACGCACCTCTTTTGCTTCGCTTGACGTGCAATTTCCAACTTATTTTAAAATATTTTTAATTATGCAAACGAAATATATTATTTGACACTCAAATTTGACCGTTTTTTGTACCGATAAATCGTACAATTACTGCGAGTCGACATCAGTGCACTCCCATTCAGAAAATTGTATGCTTACAATTTGTCATAGAATCGGTGAAAATGCATGTCATGTGTGAGCGCTTTATACTCGTATGAGGGCCGGTTTCATGTTGCGAATGTCGTGTGCGATTTTTATTACCATGCTGGTGAATGAAAAATTGACCACTGGATTAAATGACTATGCATTCTAAACGATACATTTAAATTGAAATTGAAAGTCCCAAAGCTTTTAAATTGAGAATTGCATTTTATTTCAAATTGTTCTCATTAAGAATGTGTAAGTGTCTAATCTCTTAAGTACTATGAATAAGCACACAGTCTTTTACTTTCTGTTGTTCTGGAATTTTTTAAAGAAAATAATATAATTAAAAAATATACTTTTTAGCTCACAGGCTATCATAGCCTGAGAGCTTATGTGCCCGTCCGATCTGTATGTACGTTCGTACGTGCGTAACGCGATAACTCATGATAAAAATATCGGATCCACTTGAAATTTTTTATATAGGTATATCCTGATAAGGCGCTTCCCTGATTAGTTTTTGGAGTTCATTCGATATGTATAAGAGGGGGAACGGGGGGCTCATGCCCCTCCCCTTAATTGATATAAATGGGATTTTCATGCAAAATTAACAGTTTTCGTTCAAAATTTAGATATAGGATCATTCTGATGAGGCGAGTCCGTGGCTGTTATTAGGTGCTTATTGAATAAGTATGAACAGGGGGAACGGGGGTTCTAATGCCCCTCCCCTTAACTTGTATAAATGGATATTTCAAGCAGAATTGTCAGATTTCGTTCAAATCTCTGAATAGTTTTGGAAGTTTAATGGTTAAGTATAAAAGAGGGGAATAACTCCTATTAAATTATATAAATGCTAAATGGGTTTTTATTAAGAATTATCCGATTTGCTCTGAATTTTAGATATAGATTTTTTATATGATAAAGCATGTCCTTGATAGTTTAGGAGGTTCAATGATTAAGTATAAAAAAGGAGAAAGGGGAGAGCTGTTTCCCCTTCCTATTTTTTTTTTCGAACGGAATTAACAAAAATACAAGGCTGAAAAACTAATGTGGATTTTCAGAGGATTTCAGATTTAGTTAGACCATAGGTTCCCAACGGGGGCGGTACCGCCCCCCAGTGGGCGCTGGAGCCTTCTAGGGGGGCGGTGACGGGTCCAGAAGAAAATGGGGGGCGCTAAGACATTCAAGGGGGGCGGTCAGGACGAACCTACCTATTTTAGAAATTAATATAACTAGTTGACTCTTGTTGCCCGAGCAAACGATAAAAATCTTTAGCTTTAAATGAAAATCGATGAAAACGAGCCTATAAGCTCGAACCTAGAGCTACGAGATTGTAGCTCTCTACCCTGAATTGTGGGTAAAAGTACAAAAAAATTCTAATTGCTTTTCCGTCATCTTATTTCGGTGAACGTGGGTTCAATGCAGTATCCAATTTACTAGCTAAGAAAAGAAACAGGCTGCACGTTAGAGATCTGTACGGGCCGGGCCAGGCTCGGGCCTTTCTTCTGAAGACTCGGGCCGGGCCTAGTCAATAATTGACGTGAAAAAACTTCTTTAAACACCATAAAATAAGTTAATTGCGCAAGGCCTTTTATGGTGTTTAAAGAAGCCTATTTTATGGTGTTTAAAGAAGTTTTTCTAGTCACTAATGTTCACGGGCTGGCCTCGGGCCTTAATTTTTTCCCTGGAGTATCGGGCCAGGCCTAACGCATTTTTTCCATACGAAACCGAGACTGATTTCATTCTTTCTAGTCTTCACAGATCAAAATAATCAGTTCCTGTTGAATCATCCCGAATGAAAATTCTTTTCTCGACGTGGTCAAGTCTGTTCATAAATCCGTAAAATTTGGCATGGTCCAAAAATTTTTGCAAAAAAGGCATGTACTTTTCAGTCGTCATTAGTGGTTATTATTAGAATTTATTCTTTTTAAAGAATCGTAGGTTACTAGGCTTATTAAAATAAAGTTAAACTCATGTTAAAAAAAAACATGATTATGACGGAATTTTCTTTTAATCTGAAAACTGCAAATTTCTTTTGAATTGTTTATCCATGTAAAATGAATAGAACAATAAGTGAGAAAAAAATATGTTAAACATTTACATCTGCGAAGAAGGGAACATATTTTTTTCTTTCCAATGCGATTCACCTTAGAAGATTTTACTTTTACCATATACCATTTTTTAGATTTTTATGTCTCCATTAAATGGAATATGGATTAATAATACTAATAGAAACTGAAACATTTACATAAAACGAACAAAGGTGCATTAAAAGTGTAAATATCGCAGCCTACGGCACTTCCGCATAAATGGAGATTATAAACATTAAAAAAAAGACTAAGATAAGTTTATTTGGTCTGAACTGTTCCGTAAGAGTAAAGATCAATGTTCTGTAGAAATTCACTCGAACCGGGCCGGGTTTGGGCCGAATTTTTAACTTTTTCCCGATCCGGTCGAGCTTGGGCCGAAATATTAACTTTTGGACTGAGCCGGGCCAATATTTTTTTTTCGTTCGAGTCGGGCCGGGTTTGGGCCGAAATTTCAACTTTCGGTCTGGGCCATTATTTTTTTCGTTCGAGCAAGGCCGAGCTCGGTCCAAAATTTCAACTTTCGGGCCGGGCTCGGGCCTGGAAATTTCAGCCCTTGCAGACCTCTACTGCACGTCACTGAACGTGGGATTTACTACTGCTGTTAAAAAAATTGGAGCCCGGCATTAACTAATTGCTAAAATTCCATCAGCCTCAACCATTTCATTAAAATTTTTCTTTCTTATTAATTTTATGTTTATGCAATAACTTTTTAAATTTCTTATTGATTTTCTGGTTATTTACATTATTATTTGTGAAACATTTACTGCGTTAAAGATGTTAAAATTCAAAAAGATCTTACATATAAAAGCACAGTTTTAAAAACTTTAAACTTCAAATAGTATAGCTTTCGTTAAAAACTGGATCTTCTTAGGGTCAGTTTTGTTTACATTCGAGTTATGCTTAGAGTACAAAAAAAGAATACTGCCCAGTTAAACTGATGGCATTGAGCTCACAGGCAACGCATACTAATTGTACATTACAGCCTTATATTTTCAAGGGTTAATTCCGTTCGAAAAAAAAAATTAAAGGAGGGGAAACAGCTCCCCTTTCCCCTTTTATACTTAATTATTGAACCCCCTAAACTATCCAGGGACATACTTTATTATATAAAAAACCTATATCCAAAATTCAGAGTAAATTGGAAAATTCTTAATAAAAACCCATTTATATAATTTAAGAGGAATATCCCCCTCTTTTATACTTAACCATTAAACTTTCAAAACTATTCAGAGATTTGAACGGAATCTGATAATTCAGCATGAAAAACCCATTTATATAAATTAAAGGGAGGAGCATTAGAAACCCCGTTCCCCCTGAATATACTTATCCAATAAACACCTAATACTAATCACGGATATGCCCAATAAGAATGATCCTACATCTAAAACTGACAATTCTGCATGAAAAACACATTTATATCAATTAAAGAGAGGGGCATGACCCCCCTTTCCCCTGTAATACATATCGAATGAACTCCAAAAACTAATCAGGGAAGCGCCTTATCAGGATATACCCATATACAAAATTTCATGTGGATCGGATTTTTTTTATCATGAGTTATCACGTTACGCACGTACATACATTCAGAACGGGCGGGCCCGGGCACATAAGCTCACAGGCTATGATAGTCTGTGAGCTAAAAAGGAATTTCAGCACATAAACAAAGCTGGCCTGAGGATGATGACGTTCTGATAGAAAGCGCTTTTCGTATAATATTTAAAGTTTTTAGATTTTAAAACTGTGCTACTATCCATAATAAGATTTTTAGATATACGACATCGTTAACTTATCAAATGCGCATTTTTAGCAAGTATATTTAATTTTATTTTATGCTTATTTTTAAAATTTTTAGCGTTTGATAATCGTTTTAATTAGAATTTTTACTTTGTGTTTCTTAATAAATAGACAAAAAAGTAGGTGTTGATAATATGCAACAATATTTTATAATTAACCATCGTGGTAGAGGGAGGGGGGCGTTGGAATATTTTTTTATTGTAAGGGGGGCGGTGGTCCATAAAAGGTTGGGAACCTATGAGTTAGACATTCAAATGTTTCTGATTAGGTTTTGTAAATTAGCCAATAAGTGACGCTGCTATGCTGCATTTTACTGTATTTACACGATTTCAGCGATAGTCATATCTCAAGAATTAAAGCACGGAATTTTAGAATTTTCATGATGGGTATAAATTAACATTTAAATTTGATACTGTGATGTCGAATTTTGAAGTATTAATATATATGTGATAGAATAAAGTTTTGAAATTGGTACAGCCGACTAGTCTTTAATTTGAAAAAATACCTCGACAATGATACTCAAGAAAATAGAGCTCTTAAGGGTGTATTCGAAAAAACGCTTTTTCACCTTCAACAGCTCGAAATTTTCTGATAAAATTTCAGACACATTTTTAAAAGTAGAGACATGAAACTTGCTGAGGGGATTTTTGAAGAGGCGTATAAGGTGCCGTGTGATGTCATTTTACGTTCAATTCATTATAATTTGATTTATAAGCAATTATCTTCTCAGTATGACCGTTTTTTTCGTTCCCATATTTCCCGCTTCAGAAAAATCGGTTCAAAATGTCGTTTTTGAATTTTTTTTCAATATTTTCTACATTTATCAAAGAATGGACAATCACGGCACCTTGTGTACTTTCTAAATAAGACAATTTGCCAATTTGATGCATGTGAGAGCAAAAATGAATTTAAAAATAAATCGGAAATTAAGCAGATTGAATCGAAATACACCCTTAAACGTTTAGGACACTAATTTTTAAAAATGAAAATATTTTTTTTTTATAACCGTTTAAAATGAGGCTTAATACAATTTTTATTTTTAAGATCATATTTTTTATTAAGTTTGGGTTTTTAACCACTTGAATGCCATTAACAAAATCAAATTTCTTTTATCTCTTTCAAAGCTTCTTAAGAGGGTACATCTAATTTCTTATTTTTAAAAAAATTCTTCATATTGAAAAATAAATATCTCGGTTGAGGACACTCTAGGGAATTGAACTATTAAATATCTACATCAATGAGTTTTTCAAAAACGCAATTTATTTTATATTTCACAGGCTTTAAAATTAGACTAAACATAAAATTCTTTTTAAAACATCATATACTTAATAATATTTAAGAGCCTAAACACGTGAAATGCTTTTGACGAGATATTTCTTTACAATTCTTCCAAAATTTTCAATGCCGAGATATTTTATTTCATGTTTAATAATTTTTCAGTATAGAAACGAAATTAATTGTATATTTACTAAGCTTTAAAATGTAACAATTTAAAATATTTAGAGATGTGTGTTTTTAGTTTGCTTTTTTCTGAAAGTGTTTTTATTTACTTGAAACTTAAGTAGTTTTCATATAAATTCTTTATTTCATGAACTTGAAATTCGAAAACAAGTCATCAAAAAATCTATAGAAATTCTTTTTTGATGTTTCAATTACTTAATTTCTATTTATGTTTATTTATAATGCTAATATTTGTTCTCTATTTATTTTGATTCATTGTATTTTAGATTTATTTAAAATTCTTAAAGTGTAAAATCAAAGTGTTATGATGTTGTTTTTAAAAACAACAAATATTTTTGCAGTTTCAAAATTTATTTAATAAATTTTGAAACTGCCAAAATGTAAAATTAATAATAGGGCAAATCATGATAAACAGCCAGAAAATGACCGTATTTAAAGTAGTACGAAAAACACTATAGTTTCTTAACCAATGAAGGAAACGCAATTAATTGTATTACAATATATGAACCATTGAATTCAATAAGTTATACCACGAATATGGAGGGAAAAATAAATAATTAAAATTAATAAAAATGGAATTTGTAGAACCAAAGCAGAATCTTCAGGCCCCAAATACTTTGGAACTATAAATGAAGTGTGTGGTTTCATCTTCGTATTTGAAAAGGGAAAAAATAAAAATAATTATCGTCAACATGATAATAAATAAATAAATATATAAATTATAAACGGAGCAATGTGATAACAGAAAAAATAAATCGTACACAATAGTTTACCCTATTAAGATTTAAAACAAAATCATATAATTTGACTATGCTAAGCTAAACTCAATATCTTTAATATAAGATTATTTAAAATTTTAACATAATTAATATACTTACCCTATACACTTAGATAGTATTGTAGGTCTCCAATTTATTAAAAGTTAGGTACAGTTCAATCATGTAAATTAAATTATATTAATAGAATTGATATAACTATACAATTATCCATATAAATAATATATATAAACAGCTAATGAATACATTTATTCAGTCTTTTTAGAAACATGCAATTACAGTTTTGCGAAAAGAATTTAATTATATAGTTAGTATCATAAGAAATTTTCATTCTGACATTTTAAGTTAATTTATTTCTCACTTTCGCAGTTTTATTTTTAAAATCCTAGACTGTAGATAACCTAATTACAACATATGCGATAATCACTAGTAAATAATTATAACCTGTGCACAGTCATAGAAGTACTAGAAACACTTGGAACATGAAACTTGAAATTAATAAATAATTTAATATATAACCTAATATTCTGAAATAACTGACTGAGAATTTTTTATCACATACGGAATTATATCTATGTCATTGAAACATTAGAAAGCCTTGGAATATGAAGCTTGAAACTAATAAATAAGTTAACATATAACCTAATATTTCAAAAAACAGCTCCGACTGAATATTTTTCATCGTATACATAATTTTAAACATCCGACTAAATTTATATGCATCATCAATAGAAGAATATATGATTAATCTTAGTTAATCAGAGTAAGTTATTATTTTGAAGACACTATATTGAAATTCTATAGCCGTTAGCAGGGACATAATTATATATCGGAGAAAGTATCTTAATTTAATAATCAGTATATAAATAATTATTACGCTTTACGATTTTCTATTTCTTGCACACTTTTATGTCTTTTAAATATAACGTGATCACTTGCAATGATTCACAACTTGGGTGTTAATGTATAATCCATTTTTTAATTGTATTTTGTACCATGTTGATGTACATTTTTATGGACTTATGCATTATTTACAAATGTATTACATTGTTATAGTGTAGTTATTCTATCTAGAATTTTTTAAAACTTGTTTTCAATAAGGGAGGTTATGCAATTCGAATCTATTTATTATCTTTAATGTATGTCTGTAACTCTAAAATGAATGGTCCAATTTTTAAGGGTTTTTTAGCTCACAGGCTATCATAGCCTGAGAGCTTATGTGCCGCCCGTTCTGTATGTATGTACGTTTGTTCGTTCGTACGTGCGTAACGCGATAACTCATGATAAAAATATCCCATCCACTTGAAATTTTGTATATAGGTATATCCTGATAAAGCGCTTCCCTGATTAATTTTTGGAGTTCATTCGATATGTATAAGAGGGGGAACATGGGGGATTGGGGGGTCATGCCCCTCCCCTTAACTGATATAAATGGGTTTTTCATGCAGAAATATTAGTTTTTGTTCAAAATTTAGACATAGGATCATTCTGATGAAGTGCTTCCATGATTGATATTAGGTGTTCATTGGATAAATATAAACAGGGAAATGGGGGTTCTAATGCCCCTCCCCTTAATTTTTATAAATGGGTTTTTAATGCAGAATTGTCAGATTTCGTTCAAATTTCTGAATAGTTTTATAAGTTTAATGGTTATGTACAGTGTTCTCGCTGGCATTTGACCCACGTTAGTAATTTGGCTAATTAAAAATCAAAGACATTTGCCAAATGGATAAAGTATTCGCAAAATAGGTTCGCCGTGTAGCCAAAAAAATCTTTAACCCTTTATTGTATTCCCCTTTTTTCAATATGTTCTAAAATAACTTAAGTTTTTATAACTGCGACAACGATTGTTATTAATCTAATTTGTACTATCTGCTACAAATATATTAAAATATGTATACACGAAAAATCTGTATATATGCATATGTATGAAGAACGAAAAAGAAAAGAAAGAGAAAAAATTGAGCACTAGCAATTTGGCGAATCTAATCGCTTGTTTACTCGCCAAATGAAGAATTTAGTCGCAATTTGGCGCAAAGGCGAGCGATAGCGAGAACACTGGTTATGTATATAAAAGAGGGGGATAACTCCTTCAATTATATAAATTGGATTTTATTAAGAATTTTCCGATTTGCTCTGAATTTTGGATATGGATTTTTTTTATGATAAAGCATGTCCCTCCCTGATCAGTTTAGAAGACTCAATGATTAAGGAAAGGGGAACAGCCCCCCTTTCACCTTTTTATACTTAATTTCTTTTTTCGAACGGAATTAACCATTAAAAATATAAGGCTGTAATGTACAATTAGTATGCGTAGCCTGTGAGCTCAATGCCACCAGTTTAACTGGGCAATATTCTTTTTATTTTGTTAAGATTTCGTACTTAAAAAAAGAACTGCCCTTAAAATCACATTTTTCCACACTCGACAGCTCGAAAATTTTTAACACAATTTTATACTCATTTTAAAAAGTGAAATTATGAAGACGTGATTTTTTGAAGCAATTTAAAAGCGACCTCTGTTTTTATTTTTCGTTCATTTTATTAGAACTTTATTAAGAAACAATTATTTCTTCAGTATGACCATTTCTTTTTTTGTTTCCAGCATTGTCGCTTCGGAAAATTCGGTTCGAAATGCTCACTTTGACATCATTTTTTAAATAAATCCTGCCGTTATCAAAAAATTACCTATATTGCACTTTATTTTGTTTCTGATCAAAAGAACTTGCCAATTGCATACTTTTGGGAGCAAAAATGAATTTAAAAATAAGTTAAAAGATAAATACTTTTTAAAAAGATTTTTTTTGGAGGAGTTGGTCTTTAAAAAAAAACCTAACAATATAAGTTACAGAGAAGATATATAACACATTTAAGCGAATTGGATATCTTGTGAATCGACGAATTTATGAATTCATTTCTTTTTCAATTCCCCTCCCTCTCCCCCCCTTTTTACTTACCCATCAGATGTTGAACAGGGAAGTCTTGCAATCATTTTGAAAATCGAAATTTATTTTTTTTGACGGATTTACACGTTTTAGATACTGGAGATTGCAAAAAAATATATTTTTGGAATAAAAAATTTGCCCTCTGTTTGTAGGTCGGTAAATGCTTTATCTCCCGAGCAAATTGAGATAGAGACTTGAAATTTTTTATGCACTTAGTATGTAAGTGCGAGTAGTAACCTCGATTATCCGGAACTATTTTTTCGGACTCTCGAAAAATTCATTCTGATGAAAGATACATAAAAATTTTCGATTATTTTTATTTTAAGGAATGGATGTAAAAGACAATAAAATAAACAAATTTTGCATTAAGAACGAAGGTGATCGGGTTATTAATTGCCGAGATATTTGTATTCCTGTTTTCCACAAAATTCGATTTTTCATGACTTTGTATTAAGTTCCAATTCAAAGATATATTTTAATTGGAAATGAGACGCTTAATCCGACGCAGTAAACTGTTAGTTACTATGATTATTATTTTGAAGTTATAAGGATGTTTCTTTTTACGCAATTCGAACTACTTCAGTAGTTTGGCGTTTTATATAATTTGTCAAAATTGGTTCATCAGCAATTCATTAATAGAGCATTACTGTGTATATTAACAATATTTAAATATACTTTTAAATTTTGTTTTAGAATTGCAATACATGTTATAAATAGATTTCACATGTTTTCTTTTCATATTATATCATGCATATCCATGATGGGTAAATATTACGGTGGCCCCCAACGCCTAGTTTGGTTTTTATTTTGCAGTAAGAGTTGGACCTATTAAAATCTCGTCAATATAAAAGCTGTAGATAATATTAAGAAGATTTATAATAAATTTAAGTAAATTTGATATCTTGGAAAAAATTAATTTTTCTAAGTAAAATTGACAACTGAATTATAATTTCATTGTATTTTTCGATATTTCCATTAAATATGAATTCTTTTCTTGTTCTTTTCATGCTCGTAAAGGTTTAATTTAAAACAGAAATTTCGAGATGCAATGTCTGCAGGAACGAGACTAATATGAATAAACAATACAGGATTTCCATAAAACATAAAGATAAGAAACTATCTCTAAAATTCGGTTTTATTTTTTGTTAAAAATTGTTACTTTTGTATACCTGAAACATTTCGGATTTGAAATCAAACCTGTATCTATTTGATTTAGAAACAATTTTTCATCGAATAAAAAAGAATTTGATTGAAGACACTTATGAATATTTTATTTCAACGGGTTCAAAATTTAGCCAATTTGAATTTAAACTGTAGATTTTCCCTTCCTCATCCATCACTTATTTTTTTTCCATTAAGAGGTACGATTTTGGAATAATTTAAGAAAACCTTTCTGGGGTACATTAAACTGTGGGGTCACGTGTATTTCCTATTTATATATGGGAAAAAAATAGTGTTAATATGTGCCGTAAACAAATAACTAAATCTTCTAAGTTTTTCTCTTTTTTAAATGTTCTTAATGCTGCAATATTTTTTGTAATGTAAGAAATTTATTAATAAAACTTACTGTTATTGCTTTCCTAAAATTTATGTACAATCGATACTTTAATTATGCTTTTTCTCTATATAAAAAATAGATAATTTAGATAATTTTTCAAAGCTAATGGGTTTTTTACCTCTTGTATATTATGTCGCATTTTTTCCCAATGCGTTTCACAATTGAAGCATATATACAGTAGACTCTCGCAAATCCGCACAGCTTGGAACCAGAGGTTGTGCGGATTTTAGAATTTTGCAAATTTCTGGTCATTGCTTTGTTTACATTCCTTAAACAGTAATTTGAGTGCAATTAATAGTGCAATTGGAACTATAAAGAATGCTTACAATATAATAAAATATATAAATAAAATTATAATAAAATATAAATTATAATAAAATATAAGTAATAAATTAAAATAATAAAAATTTAGATAATTTTTAAAATGATTAAAGTACTAATAGCAAAGGTCAAGTTAATAATCAATAGTGTATGATTAAATATTCATTATAAAGATTAAATGCAATTTTCCAAAATTATTAAACAAAACTTGCCACACTTGCATTACTAATTCACATCAAAAAAATAAAATAAGGATTTTTTTTTCAAGTTTAGCCTGGCTTAATAACCAAAAAATCTTGATTAATGCATAAATATATTTGGTAAGAAGATTCTGATTACCAGTGGTATCAGCAATATTTTGAATTTTTTCCAAAAAAATTTATTCTTCCTTCATGAAAAAAACATGAATAGAGTATTATTAAGAAAATTGCAAATTAAAAAATATATGGAATTGATACAATACTAAAAAAAAAAAAAAATCAAATTTTGTCCCAATATTTCAATTGAAGGTTTCATTGTTTACATCCATAAAATATGTGCGGATTTCTGGTTTGCGGATTTGAGGGAGTCTACTGTATATATAATATAACTTATAACGTGTTCTATATGCATATGATGTAAAATAGAACTGACAACTAATGAACCTTTTGCATCCAAGAAATCATAACTATTTGGTTATTTTTTGTTGATTTAAAGTTGTAAAAAAAGCTTCTCTATGCATTATTGTGTTAAAAAAATTCCAATATAAATGCAAAATAAAGGCGTCATTTTGAGTTTTTGTTGAAATAATTCCTAATGAGATGCAGAACTCTTTATATGAATGAGAAAAAAATATGAGAATTGTGTGAAAATTATAAATAATATTAATAAGTACCACTGATAATTACATGAAAATTACAAATGATATAAATATAAACTATAATTATATTATAATTAATATTTATGTAATAAATACAATTAATGGTTATGTACTAAATACAATTGATAGTTTATGATAATTTTAAATGATAATTATGATATTAAAATAGGGTAGTTATTAACTATATAATATAATATAGCACATGCTAATTGAAGGATAAGTATAATGAGATATTTATATAAATGAGTAAAATAATTATTAATGTGTTTTCAATCATTTAATCACAATGAAAATATTTAGCGTAATTTGATTCACGGACACCATCTGAAGTCAAAAATAAATGTTGCTGTGAAATGTAACAGCAGACAGGGATTTTAAAGCAGATTCAAAATAAGCAGATTTAAAAAAGTTCCAAGTACCAGGTCTTTTTACTAATTACAATTTCAGTAAAGTTGCACGCTTTCAGCTAAATACAACACCAATAATTGCGATTGTGCTCCTGAACTAACAAGAAAGGTCTCCATACTGGGCATACTCGGATTTTTTTGAAAAAAAAAATATTAATTAAACTACTCATGTATGTAATAAAGGATCAGTGAAAATTAGCGGCGGAATTGCAGTAGAAAACACGTAGAAAAATAAAATACTTTCGTCTTTTCACGCTGTTTAAGTACTTAAAGTGTTTATTCTAAAAACAGTAATATTGATAAACATCAAATTACTTCATATTTCAGAAGTGACATTAATTACATTAACTGTTTACTTTAAAACCATAATATTTATAAACTATAAATTAATCCATTATTCAAAAGTGACATTAATGAAATATTTAATATCATTGTTTATTTAAACATTTCATAAGTGGATGATTGCACAGGATTGCGAAATCATTTGTGTTGATTACTTCAAGGACAACATTTTACTGTGAACGAACTCAGTTCAGTTGCTCTTATGTTTTTGTAAAGCACACACGGTGCTTATATTTCTCTTACTGTGTCGCATTCTTGGATATGTTAATCCCGCAACCGCAGCAGGAAACTGCATTCCTGTATCTTGTTTTTTTCAATTTACTAAATGTTTCTTTAAGTTGTTAATATAAAGCAAAAAAGATATATTAGTGCGAATTTATTTTCACTTGACAACACTAAAGAACTGCTTCATGAATCTCGGACACCAACATTATGGAGGCACCGGCGAGATAACCTGCGCACATCGCTTTTGATGAATTACGCCGTCTCAAAGTCGCCATAAAGGAGTACCATTCATCCCAGCTGTTTCAGATGTACCTGCACACATCGCTTTTTTTGGATTACAACGGTACAAAGTCACCATAAAGGAGTACCCTACAGCCCAGCTGTTTCAGATAAGTACATTTTTGGTTTATTATCAGTTTGGCTTTGTTTTTTAACTTGGTTCCCTCATTATTTTAATAATGAGTCAAGAAGATTTAGAAAAGACAGCAATAAATTTGCGTGGCAGAGCTAAATCTGCATTAACACGTATCACGAACTTCATTGACGCTGATCAAGTTTTTCAAAAGAATGATTTATTGAATAAATTAGAAAAATTAGAAACAGCTTATTTCGATTTTGATAAATATGATGCACAATTACCAGAAGAATCCTCGGAAATGGAGGAATTTGAAACAAAATATTATGAAACCAAAGCCAAACTGCAATCAGAACTTGAAAAATTTTCTATAAATAGTATGAATGCACATTCTCAAGTTGTTAATGAACAATTACCTATAGTTAATACAACTAATAATTTTAAATTACCCAGATTGAATATTGAGCAATATGATGGTAATTTCAAAAACTGGATGTCATTTAAAGACTTATATTTATCGTTAGTGCATAACAATGCCAGTATAACAAACATTCAAAAATTTCAATACTTAAGAGGTTTGCTCGGTGAAGAGCCATCGTCAATTATAAAACATATTCCCATTTCTGAAACCAGTTATGCAGAAGCATGGGAAAAATTATTGTCAAGATACGACAAAAGAAAACAAATTGTCGCAGCTCTTATCAAAACATTTATGGATATACCTCCCATTATTCATGCTAATGCACTTAACTTACGCAATATATCAGATATCTCTGACGAGGTAATTCGTGCTCTCAAATCAATCGATGTTAAAGCATCAGAGAGAGACATTTGGTTAATTCATATTCTTCTTCAAAAGGTTGATAATAAAACACGTGAAGAATGGGCTCAATATTCATCGAAGGATGATTTTCCTTCTTTTGATCAATTTATTCAGTTCATTAATGACAGATGTTTATCTTTAGAATTGTATAATAATGATTATACAGGGTTACATAAAAAAGAGAAACAATTTAATTTTCACAAAGCTCCCGCCAATAACGTTATCAAATGTTTATTTTGTAAAGCTAATCACTTATTGTACAAATGTATTAAATTTAAGGAATTAAATGTAAGAGATAGAAAACAATTTGTGAGAAAAAACAAATTATGTAGCAACTGTTTATCTGACAGACACTACACATATCAATGTAATTCTACATTTAGCTGTCATCATTGCCAGCTTAAACACCATACGCTATTATGCGAGAATAAACTGCAAAATTATGCGATGTCAACTTCACGTTCGAATGAAAAACAGAGTCGGAAAAGCAAATCTGATTCAGAGGACCTTTCGATTCCTGATGATAATAAAAAAGAAGTTTCTCCTTCAATAAATTCTGTTCAAACATCTTTCGCACTTTTGCCCACTGCTACAGTATATATTTATGATTGCATGGGTCAAAAGCATACGTTAAGAATTATGTGTGACAGTGGCTCAGAATCTACGTTCGTTTCAGAATCATGCATGAAAGTGTTAGGATTCAAAAGGAAAAATGCCAGATTTCCCGTGAAAGGTCTTTCTAATTCAAAAATCGCAGTAACAAAGGGTTACGTAATGATTGATCTTATATCAATTCATAATGCTGACAGTAAGTTGTCAGTGAAAGCTTTTATTTTAGACGAATTAACAGCTCCATTACCTTCTGAGAAAATAAGTGAAGAGCATTATTCACACTTAAAAAATGTAAACTTGGCAGATCCACATTTTGGGACTCCAAATAAAATCGATGTTATTTTAGGATCAGATTACTTTTTTTCTATTTTGCTTCCTGGTCAAATAACATGTGCTCAGAGCAGTTTAATTGCGCAAAATTCCATCTTTGGCTTTCTCATATCGGGAAAAATGCCGCATCTTAACACAACTCCTAATTCAATGCATAATTTACATATTTATGAACTTAATATTGATTATGAATTAAAACGATTTTGGGAAATGGAAGAAGTATTCAATAATAATGCTCAAATTCTGTCTCCAGAAGAACAATTTGTTGAATCACATTTTCAGAAAACTTACTCAATTAATTCCGAGGGTCGTTTTGTGGTAAAATTACCTTTTGTTAAACCTACGACAGAATTAGGTAATTCTAGACCTGCCGCAATTTCTCGCTTGTTGGCGATGGAAAGGAAATTTAAAGAAAACCCAGAATTCGAAAAGCAATACAAGGATTTTATGCGCGAATATATACAGTTAGGCCATATGGAATTAATAACACAAAATGACATTAACGATTCTGAAAATGAACAATATTTTCTTCCTCATCATGCGGTTATTAAACCTTCTAGTACTACTACCAAGTTGAGAGTTGTGTTTGATGCATCATGTAATACTTCAAAAGGTAATTCCTTGAATTCAATTTTGGGAGTAGGTCCTAAATTACAAAGGGACATATTTGAAATTTTACTTAATTTTCGAGTTCCGAAAATTGTTTTTTGCGCTGACATAGAAAAGATGTACCGCCAGATTTTAGTTTCTGAAGAAGATCAAAATTATCAGAAAATAGTTTGGAGGTTTAACTCTAATGAGGAAATAAAAAATTTCAAATTAAAAACAGTTACTTATGGGCTAGCTCCAGCGTCTTATCTAGCCACTAAATGTCTCAAACAAATTGCTGATGATTATACAAAAAACGCTGTTATTTCTCAAACATTGGAGAAAGATTTCTATATGGATGATCTTCTTTCAGGCTCAAACACTGTTAGCGAGGCAATAGAAACTTGTAAAGAAATTAGCGATGTTTTGCACGCGCATGGTTTCCACTTAAGAAAATGGAATTCAAATTCAAGGGAATTTCTTAGAGAGTTTCAAGATGATTCCAATACCGAATCGAATTTTGAAATAATTCCTAGTGATAACGGAAGCTCTAAAGTTCTAGGATTAAGCTGGAACTATTCTACAGATACTTTTATTTTCAAGGTTTCACTAAATCTCACTCCACCTCTTACAAAGAGGCAAATTTTAGCAGAATCGGCTAGAATCTTTGACCCACTGGGTCTAATTTCACCATGCACTGTAACTTTAAAAATATTTTATCAAAAACTGTGGTTGACAAAAGGGGACTGGGACACTATTATTCCAGAACATCTAACTGAGGAATTATTCAAATTTCAAAATTCATTCAATGAAATCAATCAATTTTCGATACCAAGATGTGTTACGCTTTCATCCGAGAATGCCTTCGAATTACACGGATTCTCCGATGCGTCAACACTAGCTTATGCTGCCGCAATTTATTGCCGACAAACTTGCAATGGAAAAACCAATGCTTTTCTTTTGGTTTCTAAAACAAAAGTTGCACCAATCAAGCAAATTTCTGTCCCTAAATTAGAACTTTGCGGTGCTCACTTATTATCTAAATTATTCCGCACAGTTATGGACACACTAAAGAATTACAAGTTCGATATTTTTGCATGGACTGATTCTAAAGTAGTCCTTTCATGGTTATCCGCACACCCCCGCAAGTGGAAAACATTTGTCGCGAACAGAACCTCTCAAATAACAGAAGTTTTGCCTACTAAGCACTGGGGACACGTTCCCTCAAAAGATAATCCCGCAGATATCGCTTCTCGCGGTATCGACCCAAAGTGTTTGCCAGAATGCGAGCTATGGTGGAAAGGGCCAGGCTGGCTACTTCTAGACCCATCTAATTGGCCGAAAGATGACTTAAATGTTGATGAATTCGATGAGCAAATCAAATCCGAGCAAAGGTCGGATCCCATTTTTTCATTTCACACGCATGCTTCAAATGATGTACTAGATAATTTGTTTCAAAAGCACTCTTCACTTTCAAAAATTATCCGCATTCTGGCATATTGCATAAGATTCATTAAAAAATGCAAAAATGCTAATGAATATCAAATCCCTTCAACAGTAATTACATTTAACGAAACAAAATCTGCTGAAGAAATGATCGTTCTTTGGATTCAAAATTCTTACTTTAAAGAAGAGTTAAATTGCATCAAAGAACAAAAACCTCTAGCTAAGAAAAGCAAATTACACTCCCTATATCCGTTTATTGATGCTAAGGGTATCTTACGGGTGGGAGGACGCCTGCAAAATTCACAGTTAGCATTTAATCACAAGCATCCGGTAATACTTCCATCACAACATAAAATGAGTGAACTATTGATAATACAACAGCATATTGCCACTTTACATGCTGGACCTTCTCTACTATCGCACATCATAAAACAATCTTTTTGGATAATTGGTGGAAAAAAGCTCATCAACAAATGCATTAATAGATGTTTAAAATGTTTCAGATACAAGAAAGCTATTACAACTCCTCCATTAATGGGGAATTTACCTAAACCTCGAGTAAATCTTGAACGCCCCTTTTTTGCCAGTGGAATTGATTACGCAGGCCCCATATTCATTAAATTTAGCAAGGGTAGGGGTGCAAAAACAACTAAGGGTTACATTGCCTTATTTATTTGTCTTGCTACGAAAGCGGTCCATATAGAAGCTGTAAGTGACCTAACAACTGAAGCATTTATAGCAGCTCTTCGACGTTTTAGTGCAAGAAGAGGTACCCCACGTCACCTTTATAGTGACAACGGGAAGAACTTTGTCGGGGCATCAAGAAAAATCGACCAAATACAGAGGGCATGGTTGTCATTTCCTAAAAATGAAATCATGTCTCAATATTTAACTGAAAAATCCATTGAATGGCATTTTATCCCTCCTTCTTCCCCTCACTTTGGCGGAATTTGGGAGGCTGCAATAAAATCCGCCAAACATCATCTAAAAAGAGTAATAGGAGAGACACTCCTGACTTTCGAAGAGCTCGCCACCCTACTTAGCCAAGTCGAAGCCTTGTTAAATTCGCGACCTCTCATACATTTAAATGACAATGATAGTGACTGCATAAATGTTCTCACACCCTCACATTTTCTTACAGGTGATGTAATCTTCTCAATACCGGAGGAGACCTCATCCATCACATGCAACCCTAGAAATCGCTGGGAGCTGCTGCAAAATTTAAAAAGAGGATTCTCACAGCGATTTAAGAAGGAGTATTTGATCTCGCTCCAAAAAAGAAGCAAGTGGAGAGTCGAGCAACGTAATCTTCAACCTGGACAAGTTGTGCTACTCCTTGATGATACCCAGCGACCAGACTCTTGGCCATTGGGCCGGGTAACAGAGGTGCACCCAGGAAAAGACGGACATGTCCGTGTTGTGACCATACAGTGTAGAGGATCGTTTTTGAGACGACCTGTACACAAATTAGCGCTCCTTCCTATATATCAGGACTAAGGCCTGATAGGGTGGGAGTGTGTTTAAGTACTTAAAGTGTTTATTCTAAAAACAGTAATATTGATAAACATCAAATTACTTCATATTTCAGAAGTGACATTAATTACATTAACTGTTTACTTTAAAACCATAATATTTATAAACTATAAATTAATCCATTATTCAAAAGTGACATTAATGAAATATTTAATATCATTGTTTATTTAAACATTTCATAAGTGGATGATTGCACAGGATTGCGAAATCATTTGTGTTGATTACTTCAAGGACAACATTTTACTGTGAACGAACTCAGTTCAGTTGCTCTTATGTTTTTGTAAAGCACACACGGTGCTTATATTTCTCTTACTGTGTCGCATTCTTGGATATGTTAATCCCGCAACCGCAGCAGGAAACTGCATTCCTGTATCTTGTTTTTTTCAATTTACTAAATGTTTCTTTAAGTTGTTAATATAAAGCAAAAAAGATATATTAGTGCGAATTTATTTTCACTTGACAACACTAAAGAACTGCTTCATGAATCTCGGACACCAACACACGCCAAATATTCGAAAGTGTCACGCGATTTGGTGAGCAACACTTTTCCCCGCCAAAAGCAAACGATTTTAATGCAACTGAAAACTTTTGGATTTGTAGAATCCGAGTAAATGATATTTGATGAATTTAAACATAACGGGAGAGTTTATTATATTATACACATATTATATATATCATTTGTTGCTGCAGTTATTTATCTCTGAAAAAAATATTTTCATATATAAAAAAATCTTATTGAGTAAAATTATTTTCATACATTTAAGTGCATTCAAAATTAAAAGCCAGATGTTTCCATAGCAACAAAATCGAATTGACAATGCTCAACTGGACTTTGAACTTGAAACTATTCTAATGAATTTAAATTTGAATTTTGTTTTAAATCTCAAATTTTGATGGTTAAATTTGAATATAAATACACATGAATATCAATATAACGAAATTATACTTAAAACAAACTAAAACTGACAAAACCAAATGAATTTATCTAAACAGGTTGAACATGAAACATTTTTTTAAATGCATTTGACATAAAAAAAAAAAAACATTTTTTGAAATTGCTTTTCATCGCCAACCGATGATAAATCGCCAAATAACGAAATTTTCATTATTTTTTTACTGTCAGGGTACGGAAGTTCCGTCAAAATTTTTTTCATAAACTTATATATCCTCATGAGAAGAACATTCCGTAATTTTTTCAGATTTTTCGGAGTATGCTCGTATGGAGACCTTCCTTGTAAGTTATTATAGATGTACAAATTTTATCATATTGAAATTTTAAATTAGACTGATATCTATCTTTCAAGTTCCATGTATTATTTTTATCAGAAATAAATAATCATCGATTATCGTTTTATTTACATAATTGCTGTCCATTTGAAAGAAAAGGCAACACGCAAAACCAAACAGGTTTTTTATCTTCTCAGCACGTCGGTACTTAAGGTAATTTCATCTAATGGTCGAACAATTCTAATGAAAGTAATGCGCATAATTAACTTAACAAGAAACGATGAGCTCTTAAAACATGAATTGTTGAAAGTTGAAAAGATAACAAACCTATTAACTTAATGCCAATGACGTTATTTTATAAAAAAATATGATGATAAATTTTTGTTGTGTAATTTTGAATTTGAGTAAGGAGGTGGGCTTGTAGGGCCATTTTTTCGCCCATCAGCACCTAGACGTGATATACATTTTTTCATTAGTATACTTCATAACAAGTAACTAAATGATAATATCTTGAATGAAAGTTTAATAATTGATGGAAAAATAAAATATAGATTTAAGTAAATATTATGTGTATTAAGAGCATAAACACAATTATCATTAGTTGTAATCCATATAATCAATAGTAAATACAATAATAAGTGTAAAGATAAATGGAGCCGACTAAGTTTATTATTTCAATACAGAAAACATTGGAAATAATAAATAACAACAACAATAATAATAATAGTTTGACTTTTTGGACAATGTTAGATTATTTTCGTTATTGATTGCTTCACCAGAATCACTAATGACCATCTAGCGGCCGCGTCTTGTGCATTACAGTATATGAACATATTCGATATTTGGTTTTTTAATTTTGATTGAGCGATGGTACATTACAGTAGTATTGTAAGCAAGAAACCATAGTATAAAAACAACATGCACCCAGCACTCTACGACAATTTCGCGTACTTTACACTGACAGTACCATTATGTTATAATGTTTTGCTGTGTTTTTATCCAAATATTACAGGTTTTAGAAATTGTGCGCTAAGAAAATCAAATTTTGGTTACGAGAGGTGTCCCTTAGCATCATCTGTTGAAAACTGTTGCTGCTTAATTAAGAATCTTGGCATTTCATATTCAATATCAATTTCGTGCAGAAGTTCCAAACAATCCCGGTAAAATCTATCAATGCTCTCAACATCATTTGGCTTCAGCCACTCTCTGATATTATATGAATATTTTTTAATATATTTGTAAGTATGTTATCATAATTGTTCTTTGTTTCCGCGAAGTAAGGAACAAAGACATCCAAAATGTAATTTGAAGTAATGACGAATACCATATGCTTAACAAAAGGTCTTCCTTTGTATAGCCAGAAAGAATGTCTCTGAAAGGAATAGTTCACACTCTTTTGGATATAAACGTACGTGCTATCGAAAGCAATCACCCCAGTATCATTGTTGTCATCCGGAATAAACAATATTCCTGCTGAAGGCTTCGTATATTTTTCAATAACTTGTGTTCTGGTGATGTGTTCCATTCTACGGTGTTTTAAAAAAACTTTCTCAATCAAAGCCCGATTTTCATATTTTACAGGATATATTATTTTTCTTATATTGAATAATATAGACAGAACACCATGAGAGAGACCAGTTCTAAGTTTTACAAGTAACATTGCAAAGTAAGTACGAGATGACCTCTTCATTGAGGAACGTATTTTAAACTTTGCAAGTTTAAAGATATAGTTAAAATCAGACATAAATGTACCCATGATAATATAATAATAGATTTCGGAAAAGTGTCCCGGTATATCTAAATCGAGGCCTTCTTTGCTACATTTCTGATATTGGTTTAAATATTTTCATGCATCGCATTTCATACATCGATGTATTCTCACTTAAGGACTTAAATCTTGCAGAGTCGATTTACCGATCAAGTAATAAGAGTTTAATTGCATCGTTTTTGCAACAAAATATAGATGTTAGTTTCTATAAAGGCTTGAGTTTCAATAGCTTTTGCTACAATAACGGGACAGTTCTTACCTTTACATATTATACAACAAGTGTTAGAGTTGTGGAAATGAGATATTGATAAATGTATATTAGGTTTCTTATTTGTGATCTCATCAACATTAATCGTTGACGCATAATCTCTTATTTTTACATCAGAAAAAGAAATAGAAGTATTTAGAGCCTAGAGAGCACGAAATACATATTTTATATGGAATACATAAATTTAGAGCACTATTTAGAACCATTCTGTAAATCTCAGTTTTTCGAACATCTAAGTATCTATACAACTTTTCTGTTAGAACATATATGAAAAGTTTTCTGTGAGACTTTACAACAATGACATTGGTATCCAAGCATTATTTATTAGTAATTTCTTTGATAAATATTTACGATAATAATTTTAGAAAACAACATTGACGTCTGAACAACGTTAATACTTTTTAATATATTTGTAAGTATGTTATCATAAGTACGGCAAAAGAAGTCTGAACGCGCTCCGATAGTGGTGCATTTGATTCTCTCGCATGATACATTTTTTTCTTTTACAGGTAGAAGTGCACACTGAACCCAAATAAAATAATGCTCATATAAAAGCTTATAAAGAGTAGAATTATTGCATGTCAAAATTAATTGGGTTCATCAAGCGCTTCTTAATAAAAATTAATTCAAAAACACAAAAAACGTCAAAAATGCAGAAAAAAGACAAAACACTTTACTTTCGGGCTATAATTTCAATGACTTATTATTTTATTTATCACGTAAAACTTATATTAAACAAAAATACATATCTTTAACTATACAAAACCACAGAACAATCATCTGAATTCGAAACTTTTTTTTCCGGTTATATGATGGGCGAAAAATGGCCCTTATTGACCCACTTCCTTTGCCAATAGTATTTTTTTTATCGACATATGTATCAAAACATCTTTCTGCTTTGGAAAAAAAAACCTATTATATTAATTTACGAACTTTTGCCCATTTTTTCCTACATTAAACGTAAGTTAGTGAGATATGAAAATTACATGAATTCTTTTCATAGCATTAATTTTTTTAAATAGGAAAATTAGGGTGAAAAATAGAATATCTATAAGAATGTTACGATTTAATGATGTAGTAAATATTTATATAATATGTATAGTATTTATAAATAATTAAACGAAATAAAAGTTTTAATATTCGTAGGTACTTTAGAAAGAAAAACACATGCAAACAAATTTTAACGTATGTTTAGCTCTTGAAATTATTCATCTAATATCACTTAAAAAACTGTTTTGAAATTTATCCTGTTCAAATTACTTAATTTTTCCCATTAGATTTCTGAAATAATATTTGTTTATGAGCCATTCCTCCTGTAGTTCCTATAATAAGCCTATTTTATAATTCTCACGTAAGCTACTGCGTTTTAAATATTCAATTCTAATAAGAATTGAAATTTATTAACTTCGCCTTTATTAAGAAACAAATTTAATTTGTTTCAAGATAACTACATTAAGCATGAATTATACTGAACTATTTTCTAAAATAAATTTAGTTCGTAATATTTTAGAAAATTATACCCATTAAGTAGAAATTCATATCTCAAGATCATTAAAATACTATTATTCAAACACTTCATCATATCATCTGCAAATAGATAATTAACGACTCGAAATATCCGCAATAAATTCTAAACTGTCAAAACGGGCAGATGGAGATTAAATTAACTGTTTCATTGATGGGAAAATTGTATTGTTTGTGACAACGTTATGCTCTATAAAAGAATTAAAATTTGTCATTTCAGAGTTTTAAAGTAATTTCCTTTTGGATATTAATCGAATAGAAATTGGTTTAATTTCGTAGTTAGTATTTTTTTTTTTTTTTTTTTTTAATGAAAGCTTAAAATTGAATCCTGGATCAATTCGGGTTCAAGGTTATCAGTTCACCCTCTTTTTTAAATTCAAATATTCCTGTTTTTATAGCAAAAATTCCGATTACAGAAATTTTAAACTAGTCGTTGGGGGACCATCGTAATACTTACCCATCATGAATACGCATAATATAAAATATGAAAATAAAACGCATGTAAACTATTTATAAAATGCTTCGCAATTCCAAAATAAAGTTTAAGCGCATATTTAAATAGTTTTAATATGCATAGTAATGCTCTATCAATGAATTACTGATGAGCCAATTTCGACAAATTATATAAAACTCCAAAATACGCCAGTAGTACCGGATTGCGTAAAAGAAGCATCCTTATAGCTCCAAAAATAATCATCATATTAACTAACAATTTAATGCGTCGGATTAAGCGTCTCATTTGTAATTGAAATATATCTTTGAATTGAAATTTGAATGAAATACAGGGTCATGAAAAATCGAAGAATGTGGAAAACAGGATTACAAATATCTCGACAACTAATAATCCGATCGACTTCGTTCTTTATGCAAAATTTGTGTTATTTTATTGCCTTTAACATCCCTTCCTTAAAATAAAACATTTCGAAAATTTTTGTATACCTTTCATCAGAACGAACTTTTCGAGAGTCCGAAAAAAATAGTTCCGGATAATCGAGGTTATTGATATTAAATAGGCTTCGTCCCATTCTTGCATATTAAGCACATACAACGTTTCAAGTCTTTATCTCAATTTGTTCGGGAGAAAGAGCGGTTACAGACAGACACAGACACACAAACGGACGGACGGCAAATTTTTTTTTTTTCTAAAAATGTTTTTCGGAATCTCCAGTATCTGAAACGTGTAAATCCGTCATAAAATTTTTTTTTGATTTTCAAAACGATTGCAATATTTACCCTATACTACGTATGATGGGTAAGTAAAAGGATGGGATTGTACTTCGTTTCAGTATACAAAGGAGGAAATACAATATTTAAAAGACACAAATATCAATATTATAAAACGCATACAGCCACTATCAAAGCCTTTAAGACATTATGAACGATGCATAAAATCAGAGATGAAATTTCATTAAAGACATGGAATAAAAAGGGAGGGATGACACAGAAGGACTTAGAGGTGAATTTAACACTGTGCATTTATCGTTCATTTAGAGTGGCGCTTAAATAATCTTTACAGAATCGTCCATGAGCGATGATTCCAGGTAATGCATTTTCGATTGTGCTATGCGTATTTAAAATTAAATGTTTTTTATTTTTCCATATTAGTTGGTATGTGTAAATTGCATAGACTATATACAGTCGACTCTCGTTAATTCGAAATCGGCTAATTCGAATCTTCGCTTAATTCGAACTAAACATGAAGTCCCGAAATTCTCAATGGCAGATTAACGTTAAACTTTTTCCTTAATTCGAATTAATTTTCTTATGACATCGTTTAATTCGAATGGACGAGAATTCCGATTTTTCATTCTTCCTTTCTTTTTCACAGATTTCAAATCATTTTAATAACTTTCTTTCTTTGATTTTTGTGGAAATTGTTCCGAACGAGTATACATATAATCCAATGCGTTTGATATCCATCATATTTGAACACTTCCATGTGATAAAAATTAGCACATAAGTTCAAATTTGAATATATGTATGGGATCAAAAATGAGTACATACCGGTTCATATTTGAACACTTCCATGTGATCAAAATTAGCACATAAGTTCAAATTTGAATACATCTATGGGATCAGAAATGAATACATACCGGTTCATATTTGAAGACAACCATGTGATCAAAAATGAGTATACACGTGTTTCTCAATTTTGAGTACATTTGGATCGGAGCTATTTTGAGTATGTGACATACTCAAAATTGAGTATTTTTACTCATTTTTGAGAACCCAGTTCTTACACATTCTTAGTTTCCCGTCTGTTCGTCAGTGACGCTTTAATTTTTTTTCTTCCATTGTGCTTGTTTCTAACCTTTTAATTAATTTATGTATTTATACATTCTAATTTAATATTAAGTCATATTCTAATGATAGCAGACGAAATAAATTAAAAAAACAGTATAACATTAATTCCTTTGTAATAGTACCATATTAAGCATGTTCTCATTTCATACTTTCCATAATTCGAACTTCGGATAATTCGAACATTTCTTGTGGTCCGGACGAGTTCGAATTAACGAGAGCCGACTGTATATGGGTTCGCAAAATAAAGTATTTTTCCGGTTAACCCTTTATACCCTGACGGTACTTTAAGGTTCCCCTAAAATAACTTGTTGTGAAATTAATTTATTTTAGAATCAGTTATAGACAATTTACTTTACCTTGTTCCAAAAAAATCATTAGCTGCACAAAACAAAAATTGCTTTAAAAAGATGTCTTTTTCATTTGAATCTTTTTAACTTTCTTGACAATAAAAGGTTGTGGGAGATAAGTTTCAGTTAGAAAATATTTCTATTTTTCTATTGTAAGAGTATTATATTTGTGCATTATCAAATTCAATAAAATACTAAAATACTTTTTATAAAAGATTGGAGTGAAGTTATAAATATTTTTTCAAAATCCCTATAAATTAAAATTTAGTTTTTATTGGCAAAATCTTTTTTATATTTATTAAATATTTGTATAAATCTTCTTACTTCTTACGTAAAACTTCTTACGTAGTTTCAAAAATTCACGAAAATTGCTTTACAAGATGATCTTTTTCCGAATTCATAATTTCGATAAAAAATGTTAATATTTAAAATTCCCAAAAGTTAATTTCCAGATATACCTAGAGTTTCCTGACAGAGCTAAATTTTAGCTTATTATTTAGTATCTATACAAATATGCAGATTATATACAGGTCTACATAAAAGAAATATGCCACTTTTCTGACTAAAAATGATAATTACTGGAAGTGGGTTTTGAATTTTTTTTTAATTGTTTACTGAGATATATTTTATTTTATTAACTTTCTAATGCCTATAGTAGGATATATGCTACTACCACTGTTTTTAATTAGTGGATTTTTTAATTACGATATTCTAAATACATACCAGAAATTTAAAACAATACTTTATTTAATAGCATTCTGTCATTAATTAAAACAATTTATTATTGAATTTTCTGGTATGAATTAAGACCGTCTAAAATTATGGAATTTCTAGGACGTATTCAAATACCATGGGAAGTAGAGGGTTAAGCAGCGAAGTTTTCTTGCAGTTTCTGAATGTATTGGGATGTGTTTCATAATATATGATTATTTTATTTTTATTTTGAATTCTTAAATATGGGATTTTTAACGACTTTTTATACAATACATTTCGGAATAAGCTTATTTTATTACTGACATAAATATAATCAAAATTAAATTAAAAATTTATTAACTACCTTCTTTCTCTCTGGAAACAGTTTATTTCTCGAATAATTTAGTTATGCTTGAATTATTCCTAATAATTTTCTCAAATGAAATATTTAAGAATACTTCCGGATTTTCAGAAAGTTACATTTAATTCAATATATTTTCCATTTATTCACATTTTAAAAGTAACTCATCCTTTTATTAAATAACTTCTCTATATTATTTGAATACAAATAATTAATGGCACGTAAATATACTCGATAGATTCATAATAAACAGTTTCATTTCGCAAGAAAATTTTATCAAAGGATCCCAGGAATATCTGAAATGATTGAAGTTTGATCCTTGCTTAGAAACTTGTAATTAATTTACATTACTGCTTCTTTTAGTCGTTATTTATTTATCTTCTAAAGGAATAAAATAAATTTGTTAAATTGTGAAAAGTAATAAGAGTTTTAATATTGTACAACAAAATTAATCTTGCATTTATAATTAACCGTGCACACTATTATTTTTAACTCACTCTTGCTGAATATCACACGAATTGTCCTTTGACGACGCACGCATGCCTCTTCTCATTACGCCGGTTGTTCTTCAAAGACACGGATAGAACAAAGTCTGTCTGATGAATCCCGAGATTAAGTTTCAGGACCCGACTCTCCTATAGGTACTCGGTCGCCCTGGGACCCTTGGGGGAATCCGTGAGAGGTGATTCCAAAGTCAGAAGTAATATCCTCAAAAACACACAAACTGTCGGCAACTGTTTTTTCTTATTGTGGCTACTCCACGCAGTATTTTTTTTAAAATCTTTTTAATGATATTTACGGGAAGGGGACTGATGTCCTGTAAAAAAGGAATCTTTTCTTCACATAGGGTTGAGATCCTTATATTTTGATGCATTGTTCATCAAACCACTTTCTATCGTGGCTAAACCGCAAAAGGGAGAAATACAAAAGAATTCGTCAAATTCAGTCGACTTGACCAAAACAAGCATGTGCTCCGAGAATCTGCGAATAGATAATCTTTCTAACTGTTATCAAGTATTGGCGTATTTTTTTTGTAGTCATGTGGTGTTTTTATCTTTAATAAATCAAAAGGAAAAGGACTCATGTGCTGCAAAATAGGAATCTTTCCGTCAAGTAGATTTGAGCTCTTTATCTGCTGTATCATTGTTGATTATCCTCATTCTTTTGCGAAGGATCCAGAACAAAATATTTCCGGGAAAACTGCAAAACGATGGCAAATCAAGCGTTTATACGCAGCCTTTACTGTTTTGTCGCCAGACCTGGCACTCAGGTGCAAGTTTTAAGGATGTGGGCACGTGTGTTTTCTCCTGGTCAACTGAATTCTACGAAAAAATGTTGTGTGACTTTTATATAGGACCCTTTTGCGGTTTCTTCATAATAGAATGAGATGAATGAACAGCGTCAGGAAATAAGGAATTTAATCCTAGTTGACGAAATGATTCCTGTTTTGCCGGTCACCAGTTTCCTTCCGGTAAAAGTAATTAAAGATCAAAAACACCGTATCGCCACAACAAACAAGCCGGCAGTTGCCGACAGTTTGTATATCCATGTGTTCGCATCTTCAGAGTGACGCGCGTCCGGAAACGAATGCTCTTTTTCCGGAATGCTTCTAAATTTTTTTTCCAGATTTCCTGGATCAGGGAATATATGGGTCCTCACGGCCTAGGACCGGGAGATAGTAGTATGCCGTCGTATCATACGAATTATATATTTTGAACTGAACGAAAAAATATCCAAGCCGGAACTTTAATTCAGAGGCTTTAAAGTCCATTGTCATGTTTGAGCTACCTGGATTGATAATCTGCGGGTGAAGATATTACGCCCAGGTGGGAAAATTTGTTAGCCCAGACTGCTCAAACTTTTGAGAATTGAAAATGTAAGTCAGAGATTTTTAGTTGCAGCTCAGGTTAAAACATTTTTTTGCTCAGTTAGAAAAATTGAGTTCGTATGATAAATTTACCAATCAGTAAAATTGAGTTAAAAATAACGGTACTTCTAGGTTATCCCGTCGACCAAAAAATTATCGCCAAAGTAGAAGATTAAATGCCAATAATGGATGATCGTGAATGTCACATTCAATAACATCAAATACGATTCACGTGTTTTAAAATGTCGTTAAGTGATTTTTATTTCAACTTCTTATTTGTATTTTTTATTAATATTCCACAAATTATTTGTTTTTTCGTTATTTAAAATAAAAATTATGTCAATACGTATAATTTGGCTATTAGTTTGGTGATTTGTATATTTTGGCGAAATTGCTCGACGGGATAATAAAGTAGTACCAAAATAATATACCCATTATTTAAATCTGCACATACCCATTGTTTAAATGAAATTATGTTATCTGCGGCTTATTCTGTCAAGGTGTCAACATGGCAGACCAGATGTTATTGGCAATTACTTTTTAAGTCAGTAATGCCCGCCGGTTGTCAGGCAAGGTGACTAAATTGGTAGAGTCAAAGGTATAAGTCAAAGGTTTTGGGTTCGAGTCCCACTTTGGGCATTTTTTCTCGAAGTTTGAAAAAACTGATTTTTTAGATATCTTGCATACTTATTTTTGATATACAGGTTGTTTTTTAATTCTAAAATCATTTTTATGCAGCTTGAAACAGTGTCTTTCGATTATAGAAGATAGGTAATAAATTGTAAACATACGATAAATTCAAAATTCTAAAAACTAAATATATTTTATCTAAAAAAAAAGCGGCGGTATGGACTAAGTCGGCATTGAAAGTTTCAGACCTACTTTCTAAGCACGCTTTGGACAATGTTATTTTCAGATTGTACTAAGTCTTTTCTTAAGCCTTTCGAGTCCAATTTTTTTTTAATTTTTTACAAAATATTAATTTTACATTTATGACGCTAACACTAGTTATCCAAATACCGTATTTACTCGTGTATAGCGCGCACGCGTGTATAAGGCGCACCCCTGCTTTATAAGTAAAAATGGCGATTTCTTAAAATCTCGTGTATAACGCGCTCCATAAATTTGATACGCTAATGAAGAGTGACCAAATGAATTTCAGTAAAAAAAAGTCGAAACAAACATTACACCAGACCAGAAAATAAGACGACAATGCATTTTTAGACTTCGGGTTGTAAGAGAATGACGAGAAATAGGAATGAGTGACGGTAAAGAGAATTGCTAATTAGCGTTTAGATAATGTCACTAGTTCTGTTGTGTAAAAAAACTGCAAGGAGTGAAATAAATATGCAGTAATACTTCAATTAAGTAACATTTTCCGAGTTTTACTATCTTCTTTGAATAATTTCTTGTTTCATATTTATAGTTCGACTGCATCCAACAGTAAAAAAAAAAATATTCCGTGTATAAGGCGCACCTAGGAGTTTTACCCTAATTTTTTTGAAAAAAAAGTGCGTCTTATGGATGAATAAATACGGTATATTAATTAGAATTTCACGAATATTCCATTGTCTGAAGCATAGCAAATGTTGCTTTGCGTACTATTCAATTCATATTCATATGATAGTAGGCGAAGGAAGAGTGTTTGGAGATGTTTAGATAATGTTACATCACATGATTCTTTTAAGAGAGTAACCTTTATTTTAAATTTAAATAGTGAAGTATGTGATTAAAATAAAAGAATGGCAAACGGTGTAAAAATAACTCAGTAAATATTATAATTATTATTACTCAATGCCTAATCACTAATGAAATCCTAGATAAAATGCATAGACACATACTAACATTACAACATGTAAATAGTAACAAAAGTTTTTAAAACAATATAATACTCATCAGGGCCGTAGCTAAGGGGGCGCTATGGGAGGCTCAGCCCCCCCTAAAATATTTTGAGCCCCCCACCTCTGGAAAAAGTTCCAACGTCGCTAAATGTTCCAAAAATTCAAATGAAATTCTGTTCAAAAATCTAATTTAGTTTTGAGACCCTTTCACAGTTTTACAGAGTTACTAAATTGTAATTAAAATAAGTGTTTCAACACTTTCTCATCCTATTTATACATATGAAGCTAACAGGATGTTTAATTTTGCTCCAGTTATACACTCAAAATTTTCATCATCATACACTTTTCTTAGCATAAAATGAAGTTATTACAACAGTTTAATGAGAAACATAGCACCTACGATGTGAATATGCACTCATTTATCTTTTTGCATTAGCGATAGAGGAAAAAAATTATGAGCCCCCCTCCCTATCGTCCACTTCTAGCTACGGCCCTGATACTCATTTAAAAGACATGTACTATTAACAGTACACCAGACCCGAAAGGGTTAAGTTCCAGTAAATCATAATTTAAAAAGATCAACGTTTTCATTGAAATTTAATTACTGAAAATTGATTCATAGAATAATTCCAAGCTGTTTTCAAAACTTATTTTTTTAACTTTTTTGTAATATTGCTGTTAGTAATTAATGAATTTATTGTAAAGAACCTTTCAGCGCGAGTAAAACCCTCACTTGAACGATTATTTCCTCATTTCAAGCATTTCTGATCCTCTTAATTGGCAAACGGTGTAGAAAATTTCATGTTTAATAGAAGATTTAATACTTGTTGTCGGTTGGCATTTTGAAATATCATAAATTTATAAAGGTATTATATTTTAATGGAAGTTGGATTTAATAGAAATTTGCCCAAGATAATGAGTTTTATAGTAATTTTTCAAGAAACAAAATATGAAATTATTGACAGTTAAGGGAATAGTTTACTTTAAAATTGGTCAAGAAATCGTTTTTTCTTTTTTAATTTTACGCTAAAATCTACTCAATTGTAAATCTTTTGACGCCTTATTTTTGCAAGTACATCACCAGATATTGTAACTTTTATTAAATCAATCATTGCAACTACCCATACAAATAAAAACTTGAAATGTCTTTTTCTCCATGCTCATATTTTCTTCACTTAAATGTTTTTAAAATGTTATGGCTTTTTCTTTTTGCATTAGAAATAGATATTTAAAATTGTTCTTTGCTATATATGTGATAAATTTTCGTATTGAATTATCTTTCATGTTTATAGTTATTTAAATAAAAATTATGTAAAGATGTGATGGATTTTCTCATTTTGCACTATATATATCAATAAGAAAATTATATTAAGCGTAATATTAGATTTATTTGAATATTCATGTGCAATCTTGTGTAATGTACATTTGAAAATCTTTAAAAAATTGGGGAAAAATACTACTTTTTTTAAAGTAGTAAACATTTTTAAAAATTCAATTTATAATTTTTTTAAATTTTAGTTTAAAATATTTATTTTTCAAAAATGTAGTTAAAAATATTTATTTTTTAAAATGTACTTTTAATTTGACATTGAAAAGCAGCGAGTTCACCATTTGAACAAATTTTTTTAAAACAACAAAAATTGTTGAAAATGTAAACCGTCCTCTTAAGCTAGACATAATTGGAGATTAATTCCACATTTTAATGATGTATTACTATGGTATTACTTAACCATCATAAGTAGTATAGGGTAAGTCTTACAATTGTTTTGAAAATCGAAATTTTTTTTTAACGGATATATACGTTTGAGACACTAGAAATTTCGAAAAACATATTTTAGAAAAAAAAAAAAAATGACGTCTGTTTTTCTGTAAATAAAGAATGAAGTCGATTGGATTATTAGTTGCCGGGATATTTGTAATCCTATTTTCCACACTCTTAGACTTCTCAAGACCCTGTTTTCTTTCAAATTTCAATTCAAATATATATTTTAATTGGAAATGAGATACTTCATCCGATGTAGTAAGCTGTTAGTTTGTTTTCGAAGTTATAAAGATGTTTCTTTTACTGCTTAATCACTCCATCGACCCCCCCCCCAAAAAAAAATATAAAAAACTTTTGCAAAACTATTAAATTAAATGCCAATTATGGCTTGTCATAAATGTCGCATTCACTTGAGATTAAATGCGTTACATGTCTTTGTATATTATCAAGTGATTTTTAATTTGAATTTCTATTAAGCTTTTACTAATTTATTTTTTCCCAAATTTTTTTAAAATAAAAGTTATGTCAATTAGTATAATTTACGATTTATATAATTTGCCGAAATTAGTTGACATGATATCAATTTGTACCCGCAATTCATTAATAGAGCATTATTATGTCTCAAAAATATTTAAATATATGTTTAAATTTTGTTTTTGAATTGCAATGCATTTTATAAATAGTTTAGACATGTTTTATTTTGATATATTATGCATATCCATGATGGGTAAGTATTACGGCGGCTCCCAACGATTACTTTAACTATTAGATCATTATATTTTTAGCGAACTAATTTAAGAATAATAGACGTAAACGTTTGATTAAATATAAACAAAAATTTTCTACTTGAATTCTTTATCATCTTTATAGCCATCGATATATTCTCGGTATAATAAACTTCCTGAAAAAAATTAAAGAATAGTTCGAAGTATATTGGGAAATTATAATCGTTATTTAATCATTTTGCAGAAAATCCATCTTTTCTCATTTCAATATCATTAAAATCCTATAATTAAAGTATTATTTAAGCATATTTTTTGATAATTAATTGAATGCGTTTAATAAATTTTAAATTGTTAAAACTGACTGAATAAATAAACAAAAATTAAACTTTAACTTTTTAACTTATAAAATTAAACTTTAGTAATTAAAACTAATTTTTTTATAGACAATGGTACGTAAAAGTCGGAAATTGTATGCCAATAGTGGCAAATAAGGTGCATTTTCACTATAACTAGTTTTATAAATACTCAAATCTTGGTGTAATAGCTGATGGACTCTTAAGTTAAAATGCATGAGCATTAATGTATTAGATTTTATGTACTGAATTCAGTAATACAGAAATAATAGGGGTGCATCGTAAATAGGATGTAATCTCCATGCTAATGTAGAATCATTACCTATCATGAGATAATGTTGAATGGACAGGAATTTAATAGAACGAAGAAAACTTTCATTAATAAATTTTTAAGCTTTCATTCGATTATCGTGACACTTAAAATGACTCGACAAAATTCTGCGACGATTATATACATTAATTTCAAACCATTCGGTTGGGAAGCTTTTGCGTTGTCATATGCGAAAGTGACTAAATGTTTCTTAATCTACGAAAATATAACGAAGAACGAAAGTCTACAATAATGGCCTCTAAGGTAACCTCACTTTTGAAAAACGTTTTTTGCCCTTGAAAATCCCCCAACATACAAATGTTACTAAATCTGTGGAAATACAACATAACCATGAACGAACATATATTCATACCTCATCCGAGATACTCATGACTCAGAAAAACGGTGTTTATCATTAGAAATCTCCGAAATCATTATATTTTCCCAAATTAAAGAAGCATATAAAAAGATTCTTTTCCTGCCATTGATTTTCAGAAAAATTCCTATGTTATTTTTATAATATATCCGTTTTTATAGTATTTCAATAATTTCAGTTTCCTTCAAATGAAATATTTGGTTTTGTGATTCTATCCTTTTAAAGTGTCATTCGAAATTCTTTACGTATGTTTAATGATTAAAAGAAAAAAAGCTTTGAAAAGTATTTGTATAAGGATTTTGTTTATTACTGCCTTACATTATCAATTTTGTGCACTGCAAAAGTAGAAAAAAAAAAAAAAAAAAAAAAAGCCCAGCTAGACTGATGGCATTGAGCTCACAGGCTACACATACTAATTGTACATGACAGCCTTATATTTTCAAGGGTTAATTCCGTTCGAAAAGCAAATTAAGGGGGAAGGATAAACAGCCTTCTCCATTTCCCCGTTTTATACTTAATCATTGAACCCCTTAAACTAATCACGGATATGCTTTATCATATTAAAAAAATGATAAATCTGCATGAAAACTCAATCTATATCAATTAAGTGGAGGAGCATTAGACCCCCCCCCCCCGTTCCGTCTCTTTATACTTATCCAATGAACACTTAATACTAATCACGGATGTGCCTTATCAGAAAGATCCTATATCTAAATTTTCAATGAAAACTGGAAATTCTGCATGAAAAAGACATTTGCATAAATTAAGGGGAGGGGCATTAGCCCCCGTTCCCCCTCTTATACATATCGAATGAACTCCAAACACTAATCAGAGAAGCGCCTTATAAGAATATACATATATCCAAAATTTCAAGTGAATCGGATATTTTTATGATGAGTTATCACATTACGCACATACGTATATACAGAACGGACGGGCACATAAGTTGCCAATCTTTGACAGCCCGTGAGCTAAAAAACCATTAATATCAATTTGTGTTTAATCAACCTTTGAATACAAAGATTACGTGACGGGAAAACACAGTTACAAAATTGGACACTTCATTCACTTGAAAATACCTGCTCCATAATGTCAAATCTATGGGCAGGTTGTTTTCGAATTTCTCAATGGAAACTGAATGTTTTTAAACTCTTTTTTTTTATTGCATAGGATAGCGGGAGTCATCTTGAGGGTTACTATTTTTTACTTTTCGATTTCGTTTACAGATTTTTTAAATACAGGTACTTTCTAAATTCGTTTCAAAAGTGAAAGCACCTTTATTAAAATTAAGTAAATAAGATAATAATAATAAAAAATGTATATAAATAAATAAAAAATAAATAAAATACATAAATATATAGCCATTAATTACCTGCATTTAAACATAATCAGTTAAATCTTATTTTTATAGCTTTCATTTTTTTAAGTGCTATTACTAAAAAAATATTTTTATTGCGTTTTGAGAACGTTTAATTTTCATCATATACATATCTCAAAATCTAAAGCACCTTTATTTAAAAATAATTAAATATATAAATAGAAATAAAGTAAATTTTGTCATTAAATGGTTATACTTGATTATTGTCTTAAATTATATTTTTATAGCTTATTTCTTTCAAAAAAGTGCCATTATTAAAAAATATATTTTTATTACGTTTTCAGAACATTTAATTTTTATCATATACGCTAAAAACATCTTTCACAATTTCTCAAATCATGTACCCCACTAAAATGCTAGACGTGAAAAAAATTGAATCCCAGACCCAACACAAAAGAACTCTCGGAATTCCCTAATTCATTAAGGAATTATCTGAAGTGATCCATCAAATATATTCTAATAATAATTTTTCTGCCATTGTTAGTGCTTGTCCTTGAACCGACGGAAGAATAGTTGAATTTGCCCCTAGAAATTCCAAAGAAAAATTTATATTTTAGCTGTCAAATTGTCCGCATAAAATTGATAACGTCTTTATCCTCCCGTATTTCCTTTCTTTAGGGCTGCAATATGTCTTTTTTTTCCCCTTTATTTTGTTCGATAGAATAAAATATATTCGATTAATAATTCTTATATGTGTGTTTTTATATATTTTCTTATGTGTACATATAATTTTATTTTAGCTATCTTATAAATTTTTATGAAAGTGCCTGACATTTATCTTGTGCATTGCCAAAAAAATAAAAAAATGTTTTATCAATCTTTTGAATTCAAAGATTGTGTGACGGAAATATACGGAAAGGAAAGATGTCTTCACTCACTTGAAAACACCTGATCTGTAATCTTAAACCTATGGGGAAGTTTTCGAAATTATCGTTTAAATCTGAATATCTATAAATAATTTCTTTAAATTGGATAGCTGGGGTTGATCTTGAATATTACTATTTGTTTATTTCTTCGAATTCCGTTGCAGTTTTTTAATGAAGGTACTTTCTAAATTGGTTTCAAAAGGAAAAGAACACTTATTTTAAAATAAAATAAGTAAAGATAGCGATTAACTGGCTATATTTGAAAGTGTGTTAAATATTTTTATGGTTTCTTTTTTTAAATGCTATTATTAATAAAGAAATATTTTTATTACGTTTTCAGAACATTTAATTTTTATCATATACGCTAAAAACATGCTTCATAATTTTTCAAATCATGTACTACCCTAAAATGCCGGACGTGAAAATAATTAAAGCTCAGACCATACACAAAAGAACTCTCGGAATTCCCTAATTCATTAAAGAATTCTCTGAAGTGATCCGTCAAATATATTCTATTAATAATCTTTGTGCCATTGTTTAATGCTTGTCCTTGAACCGACTGTGGAATAGCTGAATTTGCACCAAGAAATTCTATAGAAAAATTTATATTTTAGCTGTCAAGCTGTCCGAATAAAATTGATAACGTCTTTACCCCCATGTATTTTCTCTTTTAGGGCTCCGTTATGTCATTATTTTCTGTATTTTTTCGATAGAATAAATTATATTCCATTAATAATTTTTATATGTTTATTTTTATATATTTTCTTATGTATGTATATAATTTTATTTTAAATGTAATTTTTTATGAAATCGCCTGACATTTTTCTTGTGCATTGCTTAAAACCTTCAATATTAATTTTATGTATAATTAACCTTTAGAATACAAAGATTATGTAACGGAAAAATACGGAAAAGAAAAAGGGACTCTTCTCTCACTTGAAAAAACCGGCTCCATAATGTTAAACATATGGACTAATTGTTTTCGAATTTCTCGTTTAAATCTGAATATTTTAAAAAGATTTTTTGCATAGGATAGCTGGAGTTGATCTTGAATATTAAAATATTTTACTTTTTCAATTTCGTTTGCAGATTTTTTTTTCTTAATGAAGGTACTTTCTAAATTGGTTTCAAAAGTAAAAGCACTTTTATTAAAATATAAATAATAAATAAATAAAAAATATAGCAAATAGTGTCATTAAGTGGCTCTATTTGAACATTATACATTAAATCTTATTTTTATAGCTCATTTCTTTTAAAAAAGGGCTATTATTAAAAAAATATTTTTATTACGTTTTCAGAAAATCTATTTTTTTTATATACGCTAAAAATATCCTTCGTAATTTCTCAAATCATGTTCCACACTAAAATGCTGGACGTGAAAATAATTGAAGCTCTCAGACCCTACACAAAAAGACTCTTGGAATTCCCTAATTCATTAAGGAATTCCCTGAAGTGATCAGTCAAATATATTCTAATAATAATCATTGTGCCATTTGTTAGTGCTTCCCCTTGAACCAACGGAAGAATAGCTGAATTTGCACCTAGAAATTTGATAGAGAAATTTATATTTTAGCTGTCAAGTTGTCATCATAAAATTGATAACGTCTTTATCCACACGTATTTGCTTTCTTTAGGGCTGCATTATGTCTTTATTTTTTTTTAATGTATTTTGTTCGATGGAATAAAATATATTCGATTAATAATTATGTGTGTTTTTATATGTGCACTTATGTATGTATATAATTTTAATATATCTCATAAATTTTCTTATATATATAGTTTTATTTTAACAATCTTAAAATTTTTTGTGAAATCACCCGACATTTATCTTGTGCACTGAAAAAATACTTACATACATATCAGTTTTGTATTTAATCAAGCTTTTGAATAAAAAGATTGCGTGTCGAAAAATACGAAAAGAAAGTGGTACTCTTAACTCACTTGAAAACACCCTCCCCGTAATGTTAAACCTATGGGCAAGTTTTCGAATTTCTCGTTTAAATCTCATTTTCTTTAAACGCTTTTTTTTTTAGCATTGCATAGCTGTGGTTGATCTTAATTATTACTATTTTCTTACATTTTCGATTTCGGTTGCAGATTTTTTTTTTTTTTTTTTTTTTTTTTTTTAATAAAGGTATTTTACAAATTGGTTTCAAAAGTGAAAGAACCCTAATTTAAAATAAAATTAAGTAAATAAATATAGCGATTAAGTGGTTATATTTGAATATTATACGTTAAATCTTACTTTTATAGCTTATTTCTTTAAAAAAAATGTGTAATTTATTATAAAATATTTTTATTGCGTTTTCAGAACATTCAACTTTTATCATATACGCTAAAAACATCTTTCACAATTCCTCAAATCATGTTCCACACTAAAACGCTGGACGTGAAAATAATTGAAGTTAAGACCTTATACAAAAGAACTCTCTGAATTCCCTAATTCATTAGAGAATTCTCTGAAGTGAACCGTCAAATATATTCTAATAATAATCTTTGTGCCATTGTTAGTGTTTGTCCTTGAACCGACGGAAGAATAACTGAATTTCCTCGAAATTCTATAGAAAAATTTATATTTTAGCTGTCAGGTTACCCGCATAAAATTGATAACGTCTTTATCCTCAAGTATTTGCTTTCTTTAAGGCTGCATTATGTCATTTTTTTTCTGTACTTGTTCGATAGAATAACATATATTCGATTAATGATTTATGCATATATATATGTTTTTATATATGTTCTTGTACATATAGTTTTATTTTAACTATATTATAAATTTTTATGAAATCACCCTTGGGCATTGAAAACAAAGTGTTTTATTAACCTTTTGAATTGAAATATTACGTGACGGAAAAATACGGAAAGGAAAGGAGACTCTTCAATTACTTGAAAACACCCGTTCCTTAATGTTAAACCTATGGGTACGTTTTCCAATTTCTCGTTTAAATCTGAATATCTTTAAACGCTTTTTTTGTACTTGTTAAAGGGGTTAATCTTGAATATTACTATTTTTCCCTTTTTCGATTTCGGTTGCAGATTTTTAATAGATACATTCCAAATCGGTTTCAAAAAGTGAAAGCCACCCCCCCTTTTTTAAGTAAATAAAAATAGTCAATATGTGGCTATATTTGAACATTTTGCGTTAAATCATATTTATATAGCTTATTCTTTTCAAAAAAGTGCAATTTACTAAAAAAATTTTTTTTTACGTTTTCAGAACATTTAATTTTTATCATATATGCCAAAAACATACTTCATAATTTCTCAAATCATGTACCACACTAAAATGCTGGACAGAAAATAATTGAAGCTCAGACCCTACACAAAGGAACTCTCGAAATTCCCTAATTCATTAAAGAATTCTCTGAAGTGATCCATAAAATATATTCTAATAATAATTTATTGTGCCTTTGTTAGTGCTTGTTCTTGAACCGGAATAGCTGAATTTAAACCTAGAAATTCTTAAAAAAAAAAAAAAAAAAAAAAAAAAAGTTTTAACTTTAAATTGTTCGCATAAAATTGATAGCGTCTTTATCCTCACGTATTTGCTGTCTTTAGGGCTGCAATATTTTTTTCTGTATTTCGTTCGATAGGATAAAATGTATTCGATTAATATTTCTTATATGTGTGTTTCTATATATGTTTTTATGTATATATACAATTTTATTTTAATTATCTTATAATTTTTTATAAAACGCCTGAATTATCTTGTGCACTGCTAAAAAAAAAATTATGTTTAAAGAACCTTTTGAATACATATATTACATGACAGAAAAATATGGAAAAGAAAAGGGGCTCTTCACTCATTCGAAAATACCCGCTTGTTAAACCTATGGGAAAATTGTTTTAGAATTTCTCGTTTAAATCTGAATATTTTTTAAACGCTTTTTTAGCATAGGATAGCTGGGGTCGATCTTGAATATTACTATTTTTTAATTTTTCTATTTCGGTTTGATATTTTAAATAAACGTACATTCTAAATTTTTTTAAAAAATAAAAGTACCTTTTTATTAAACAAATAAATAAAAACAAAATAAATAAATAGTGTCTATATGTTAACACTATGCGTTAAATCTTATTTTTATAGCTTATTTCTTTTTAAAAAAGCACAATTTATAAAAAAAAAATTATTGCGTTTACAGAACATTTAATTTTTATCATGTACCGTAAAAACATCCTTCACAATTTCTGAAATCATGAACCACCCTAAAATGCTGGACGTGAAAATAATTTAAGCTCAGACTCTACACAAAAGAACTCTCGGAATTCCCTAATTCATTAAGGAATTATCTGAAGAGATCCGTCAAATATATTCTAATAATAATCATTGTGCCATTTGTTAGTGCTTCCCCTTGAACTAACTGAAGAATAGCTGAATTTGCACCTGGAAATTCTATAGAGAAATTTATATTTTAGCTGTCAGGTTGTCCGCATAAAATTGATAACGACTTTATACTCACGTATTTGCTTTCTTTAGGGCTGCATTGTCATTTTTTAAAAATATATTTGTTTGATAGAATAAAATGTATTCTTATATCAGGGCTTGAATTTCAGGGCGGGATGGCGGGATTTGCGCCCAAAATTTTGAAATCTCGTCCAAAAGAATAACGTGGACGGGAGGCTCCCGCCCAAAAAATTTTACATTTTCAAACTGTGATAAACTCCCACGACCGTTTTGCGAAGTTTCTGATATTTTCGTACGACTGATCGACACATTTTGCTAGTTTTTTACCGCGAAAAATCATTGAAAATAACGATTTTTTTCCGTCACCGATCGAATTTTTTTTCCTTGAATCGATTGACGAGTTTCGTTCTATTTTCCGAGGCGTAAAAAAGGTGATTCTGTTCAGAATTTTCAATAAATAAAAAAAAATTTATATTAAAAAAAATTAAACTTAACACATTTAATTAAAAAATTATGAAGCAGTGATCCCACGGATGCGCTAAAGCGCGTAAATTACACAAAAAATCGGAGATGGCACATAAAAAAACAGCTATTATGCGTCCCACAGGATGCGTGATTTCGTACAGGTTTGCGAAAAAAAGGCAACTATTGTTAAAAAATCATGAAAAAACGCCTAATTTCCCGCAAATTTCGTCAAAAGATTCGCGAAAGAACGATAGTTTTCGTTAAAAAAGTCAATGAAAAACGTCAAATTTCGTCCAAAAATCACGAAAAACAACAAATTTCGACAAATGGTTCACTATAAACGACAAATTTCTCCAAACGATCGCGAAAAATGGCGGTAGTTTTCGACAAAAAAGTCGATGAAAAACGTCAGATTTCGTCCAAAAATCGCGAAAAACAACAAATTTTGACAAAATTCACTATAAACGACAAATTTCTCCAAAAAATCGCGAAAAATGGCAACTTTCGTCAAAAAATCCCGATAAAACGGCGGATTTCATCAAAAGATTGCGAAAAAACGGCAAATTTCCTCAGAAGATTCGCGAAAAAACGGCAATTCTCGTCAAAAAATCCCGAAAAAACGACAGATTTTCCGAAATGATCGTAAAAAAAGACAAATTTCTTTAAAAGATAGCTAAAATATGCAAATTCCGACAAAGGAAACCTTCTCACCCCGGCCTCCCCCAAAAAATATTGCCGGGAGTGCATTTTTCTGTTAAATAAGTTAATTTTCTTGTTTCAAAAATTTTTTTTAAATATTTCTTTGCTGCTCTAAAATCAGTTTCTGGCAGCTCCAAATCTTTCTGGGTTAATGCAATTCCTGAAAGTAGCCATTCATTAAACAAAAAGCACCCCTTTACTTAACGAAAGTATTCGTTCTTTAAGAAAAAATATTTTTCAATAAATTTGACTTGCCCCATTTTAAAAGAAATGCGTACAGTAGTGATACTTCTTATCTTCTACACCCCAAAGCAGAATACTTTGTGATGCTCTGCAACGCAAATGTATTTGACCAAAATTGTTCTGCAAGATAAATTCATACATTTTTAATTTACTATTCGAATCTTACCAAATATAGATTCACAGATGAAAAGTATAGGTTTCCTGAAAAATTTATGAGTAAGTACTTTGACAAAATTTGCCGTTTTATCGCGATTTTTTGGTGAATTTTTCATTTTTTCGCGATCTTTTGACAAAATCTGCCGTTTTTCCATATTTTTTTTGATATAATTTGCTGTTTTTCCGCGAATTTTTTGACGAAATTTGTCGTTTTTCGCGATTTTTGATGAATTTTGCGTCGTTTTCAGTTATGTTTTGAGGAAATCTGTTGTTTTTTCGATAATTTTTCTGTAAAATTAGCGTTTTTCGCAATTTTTTTGACGAAATTTGCCGTTTTTTCGCGAATTTTGCGTTGTTTCCCGCGATATTTTGACGAAATCTTGTGGTTTTCAAATGAGTATTTTTTCACGAATTTTTTGACGAAATAAGCCGTTGAATCGTGATTTTTTGAAAAAAAAATTGCCCTTTTAAGGAATTTGGCGAAATTTGACGTTTTATCGCGATTTTTTGGTAAATTTTACCATGTGCCGGGATTTTTTTTGACAAAATTTAGTTTTTTTTCGGGATTGTTTATCGAAATCTGCCATTTCTTGATATTTTATGATAAAATTTGCTGTTTTTTCGCGAATTTCGATGAGATTATCGCTGTTTTCTGCTATTTTTTTTGACGAAATCTTGTTTTTTTTGGTAATTTTTTTACGAAAAGCGTTTTTTCGCACATTTTTTGACGAAATTTGTCTTTTTTCGTGAATTTTGATGAGTTTTGCGTTGTTTCTCGCGATATTTTGACGAAATCTTGTTTTATCTTGATTTTTTTGACGAAATTAGCGTTTTTTCACGAATTTTTTGACGAAATTTGCCGTTTAATCGTGATTTTTTTTTTTTAAAGTTGCCGTTTTAAGGGATTTGCGAAATTTGCCGTTTTACCGAGATTTTTTTTTCAAATTTTACCGCTTTTTCGGGATTTTTTTTTGACAAAATTTACTTTTTTTCGTGGTTGTTTGTCGAAATATACCGTTTTATCACGATTTTTTGACAAAATTCGGGTTTTTTTTGTCATATTTTGACGAAATGACGCATTCCACGGGACGCATAAGAGCTATTTTTTTTTGCATAAATTACGTGCTAAAACGCGTCCGGCATCGCTGGCGGCTACGGTGACTTGCTAGGTTCCCGGACGGGAACATGAGTGAAAAAATATACGCTCCCAGAAAGGATTTCTGTGTTCCCCGGGATCGCTATTTTCGAGCCCTGATTCATAGTTTTATGGATAACTTTAGATGAAAAATATCTTGACATATTTCCTCTATGCATAAAATGTTGGTTAAAAACATCGGAGAGCTCCGAGATCGTCCGAGATAGTATTGTTCAAAACATCTTACAACACGGTACGGCGTTTTCCCCGTTCTCAGAAAATGCGCGGTTGTTCTGAAGATTTTTTCCCCCCACTTTAGAACAGAATTGTTCTGCAGCTCAGGCATCTGTTCTGCGACGTACGTCGCAAATTTCGTAGTATTCTGCTTTCGGGCTTCTACACTCAAATAAGCATAATTTTATAATTAAATTTGTATCTTGTACATTTATTATACAGAAAAATAATATTGGTTTCAATTATAAGAATTATAAATATAAATTTATCAAATTACAAGTTTTAATTATTTTTGAAACAATAATTAGCATTAATTATTGTTAAAACAATAATTAGACCTGCAACAAAAATTATTAGCACTGGGAAAAGATTTACCACTGGTAAAAACTAGATAGTATAAAAAGTTTTTTTTTTTTTTTTTTTTTTTTTTTTACACATTTTGTATAATTATTCTGAATTGTTGATAAAAATTGCTTCAGTGATATTTTATCATGTCTGTGTTCTGGTAATTCTTTAAATAGAACATAAAATAATAGTGAGTTATAAACTTTTTTTTTTTTCCCTCTTAAACAGCTAAACTCCCCTCCATTTGTAAATGTTGGTAGGGAGACTCCCCTCCTACGAAAAATTGAATTTCAAGCCCTGTATATGTAATGTAATTTCATTCTTGTCTTATATGTAATGTAATTTGTATTTATTGTAAATTCTTATAAGTAAATATGTGTATTTTTATATATTTTCTTATATATATATACATAGTTTTAACTATATTTTGAATCTGGAATTTAAGTAAAGTACATGGTTTTTGATACCTTTTAATGCGCTCGAGATGAGTTTTAATTAAAAGTTTATATTTTAAACCAGCGAATTTCTTTTTCAAAATAAAATATCTACAATTAATTCTTACTTATGTGAATTAGAAAAACAAAGTTTTGTTAAAATAGCAAAATAACATACATGTGCGTTTCGAGCCGAAAAATTTAACAGCTTGTCATCAGTCAAAGTAAGCACGTGTCGGAAAGCGGACAAGGGCACAAATAAACAAAAAGCTCAGAGAGATCTTGCAAATAATATGGCAGGTGGCTATAACTGACAGAACACCAATCGCAGAGGAGTACATGTAGAAAGGGAAAGTATTGCCAAAATTAAAGAAAAAATAAAATAAAAAGAAAGAAAGTGCAACAGCAACAACAAAAAAACCTGGCAACATTTGTCTTTCTGCGTGTGCTTCTCTGAAATTGATGTTTTCCTTTCAGCTAGCGCCACCTGTCGTATTCTTTGAAAGTTCTTTCTGTTCATTTGTGATATTTGTCCGCTTTCGAACACGTGCTTGCTTCGGCTGATGACGAGCTGTTAAAATTTCCAGTGTTGTGTATGTTATTTTGTACTTCATGTTGGTTTTAAAAAAATTTTATTTTTGTAATTGTGGTTTATCGACATTTTTTTCGGTGATGTTTCATCTTTCATACATTATCTCTTAAATTACTTTTTCACACTTTAAGAGTGTTTTTCTCACATTTCGCATTTACTAACGTTAATATTTTTTGTCATATTCTCGAGAAGCCCATTATTTGCATAAAAACCTAAAAGCACTACACAAATGCTTGTTAATCGGTTTTTAATTCATATAAATGTATTGAACATTAAGTTACAGTCGAAAACTTCTTGGTGACATCCTTTTATAGTGTCATGTTTCTAAAATAGATTTAAAACTCCAGATTTAATGTTTTTTCGTGAAGATTCCTTTGCTTTTATACGAAATTGCATAGAAATACTGTTAATTTTTATGGTACCAAAATCAGAATACTTGTAAATTTTGTGCATTTACGATTGGAAATAATTCTTGAATGACTCACAATAGTTATAGTCCAAGATCCCAGAGCCCCCAGACGTTACTTATTTTCTCACAAGTAAAATGTATAGGATAAAGTAGTGTTAGTATGTGCTATGAGCGTAGTGATACCTGCTAGCTTGGACCGACGGCCAATTTACAGGTACCAGGTACAAAAGCTAGGTAAAAACACTACGAACTTTTCTTATTTTCTCAGTCTTGATTTTTATTGTATGATGCTCAGGGAACTCTTTCAATACTTTATGTAAGCTCCCAGACCAATTGCATGGGCCAAACATCTTCCCAGACATACATAAAGTGTCGCTATGAGTATGAACGCTAAATTCTTATAAGTATGAACGCTAGTGTGATAGTTAGTTTTATAACAAAGCTTCATAAAAATTATGTTATTAATGGTTTAATGGAAGTTTTTAGTAATAATTAGGCAATATTTTAATATTAACATCATTTTTAAAAGATTAATTAAAAAATATATACAGTCGAGTCTCTACATAACGAAATCCACCGTTCCAGTAAAAAATTCGTTATATAGAGAAATTCGATGTATAGAGAATGCTGTTAAAATAGTATTTAATGTGTAAAATTTGAACAAATATTACTTTTGATCTTTTGAATTAAGAATTAGAAATGTTTAAAAGTAAATATCAACCTAACATTTTATTTCATAATTATTTAAGCTGTTCCAAAAAAGAGAACAGACATTTATTCGAAAGCTTAATGAAAATCAAATAAGGAAGACTTACATTAATACCAGACGAAAAAATCTGTAATTTTTTGTTGTTTTCATTTTAAAATTGTTACTCTCAAAAAAAATGTTTGAATTTTAGCAAGGAATGAAAAATTGTAGTTAACATTTTCCTCCATTTGAAGGCCTCTCTTGTGTGCCTCTCATTGATTCCTCTCTTACATATGTAATCAATCTAATTGACTCTGTTTTGCGAAGGATGTGGAAAGGTGTGTAGGAGGCGGGATGAATTCGTTCGATTTAAAAAACAAGAAAAAAAAAAAAAAAAAAAAAAAACCCTCAGCATTAACGATAAATAAAAAAAAAATGTGATGGAAAATTGATTCCATATGATTTCGGAGCTTTTTTAAAACTGTATAAATTAAGACCAATTTATGAAAAAATTCATTATGTGGAGATAGATATTTTGCTATATCGAGACTGTTTTTAATGTAATCATGAGAAAATTGGACCGTTCCTATTAAAAATTCGTTATATAGAGAAATTCGATGTATAGAGTTCCGTTATAGAGAGACTCGACTGTATTTTGAAAAGTTAAAATATTAGAATATTTATTCAAGTAATTCAAAATATTGGAATATTTGAAATTAATTCCCCTTTAAGTATTACCAATTCATGACACTCAATAAAAAACATTGATTAAATTCAGACGATTTTATTTAAAATCAGTATTCTTTTTTTTCAGTTTATTTACTTTATCATGTTAAAATGGATTATTTCGGTAAGTTGAGCTGAACGCGCTTCTTTTGTATGTCTGGGAAGATGTTTGGCCCATGCAATTGGTCTGGGAGCTTACATAAAGTATTGAAATAGTTCCCTGAGCATCATATATAAAAATCAAGACTGAGAAAATAAGAAAAGTTCGTAGTGTTTTTGCCTACCTTTGGTACCTGGTACCCGTAAATTAGCCGTCGGTCCAAGCTAGCAGGTATCACTACGCTCATATCACGTACTAACACTACTTTATCCAATGCATTTTACTTGTGAGAAAATAAGTAACGTCTGGGGGGCCCTGGGATCTTGCTCTATTACTTTGTATTAGGTTACAACCTTACATTAAAAGAGAAAACGGACGATTTTATGGAAATTGTACTGGTAATCGGAATGCCAGAACAGTTTACTGTTTTCTAGCGGGAAAATTCCCGTAAACTCCACAAAAAAAAAGGGGGCGGGGAAATATTCTAGAATTTACGGGAAATTTTCCAAAAAAAGAACAGTGAATTGTACTAGTGTCCCGATTACCATAGTACTTGCTACGTAAAATTGTTCGATTTTTTACAGTGTCGTTCTATTATACCTGCTGGAAAATACCGAATTAACTATTAAATGTTAATATATAAGCTAATCAAAAGGTTTTTACCTAATGTATTATTTTATTAATATCGAAACTATTTCAAAAATTCTTACTAGATAACGAAGAGGAATTTCAAATCTGGTATGATTTTAACATTTTTAGATCTACTTGCCGTGCGAAATAAAATGAGCTTATATCTTATTCGAATCTCCCTGATTATGTGGAAATTCATTTAGAAATCATTGAGTAATTATTTCCCCGGAATCCGTATGAGACGGCAAGAGAAATGATCAAATGATTAATTTTGTAGAATTAATCAAAACGGTTTGGTTCCCATGATATTTTCATGGGAAATGTTTTCATTTTAATCGAAAACTGCTGAGTTTGCAGTCAATTTCCATTTTGCCTGAAGAAATTCGGATAAAAACTTAGTAATATCTTGCATGCTTTTTAAAATTTAAGATATGTTTTAAAAAGTTATTAAAATTTCGGCTAAGTAAAATGATTAAGAAAATATATTTTAGACTCCAAATTTACACAATTTTGTGAAGATTCCTCTAGATTTGTACGAAAATTTGAAATAGTACTAATTTTTATGGCAACAAAATTTGAGTACTTGCAAATTTTCTGCATTTACGATTGGAAATAAATCATGAATGAGTTTTCATGCTAGTTTTTATTAGTGCACAAACTTAGGTTTTATTATAGCTTCTGGAAAATACCGAATTAACTATTAAATGTTAGAATATATAAGCTAATCAAAATGTTTTCATGTAATGGATAACTTAATAATACAGAAATTATTTCAAAAGTCCCTATTTGATAACGGAAATGGAAAATTTTCAAATCTGATAAAATTTCACCATTTCTAGATAATTTTGACATGTGCGAAATCAGGTGGGTTTATATCTTATTCGAATTCTCCCTGATTATGCGGAAATATACATTTAAAAATTGTTGAGAAATAACTTCTCTGGAACCCGAATGAAACTTTAAGAGAAATGAAATGATGTAAGGATTAATTTTGTAGTATTAATCAAAATCGTTTGGTTCCCATAATATTTCATGCCTTGATAATTTTAATGGAAAATAGCTGAGTTTGTAGATTGGTTTCATTGTGCTTGAAGGAATTTGGACAGAAACGTATTAATATCTTGTATGTCCTTTGATATTTCAGTAAAGTCTTAAAAAATGATTAATTTTCTCGACTATGTAAAATAATGTGATGATTAATAATGGATTTCAAATTAGTAAAATTTAGATTTATATAACTTATGACAAATACAAGTGTTCTGTCGCGTTTGCTGAAAAATATTAGTGGCCGACAAATTTATTCAAATAAGAAATGATTACGTATTATAAATATTTTGCAATAAAATAGAATCATATTTATTGCGAAATTTTTGACTAAGTAAAATAATGCGATGATTTAAAAATTTCAAATTGATAAACTTTCAAAGAAAAGTGTGTGCAATGATCAATAAATTCAAGTGAGAACAAATTACGTATTATCAGAAATATTAGCAATATGAAAATTATTTCATAATTCTCTATCAGATAACGGAAATGGAAGAATTGAAATCACATATGATTTCAACATTTCTAGATAATTTTACTTGACATGCGAAATCAGGTGGTCTTATATGTTACTCGAATTCTCCCTGATTATGGGGAAATTCATTTAGAAATCGTTGAGCAATCATTTCTCTGGAACTCCTATGAAACGGTAAGAGAAATCATTAAAGGATTAATGTTGTAAAATTAATCAAAGTCTGGTTTCCATGATATTTAATGTCTTGATAATTTTAATGGAAAACTGCTGAGTTTGCAGATTGAATTCCATTGTGCATGATGGAATCTGGATAGAAACATGGGGATATCTTTTACGCCTTATGATATTTAACTAATGTTTTAAAAAGTGTTTAAAATTTTCGGAATTAAAATTTCTAATGTTTGTTAATGGGGACTTTTCATTTTCATATAAATGTATTAGATTTTAAGTTGAAGCTTCTCGATGATACCTTTTCGTGATGTCCTGTTTCGAAAACATATTTAAAACATCAAATTTAACATTATTTTGTGAAGATTCCTCTGTTTTATATGAAAATTAATAATTCGGCGAAAATACTTTTGAAAATAAATTTAATTTTAATTTTAACACTTTTGTGATGAATTTTCTGTTTTATAGGAAAATAAGAACTATTTTTTATGGTACCAAAATCGGAATACATGCAAATTTTGTGTATTTACGATTGGAAGTAATTCGTGAAAGATTTACTGTAGCTAGTTTGTATTAGAGTACATACTTGCGTTTTATATAACTGCTGATAAATACCGAATTCATTCTTAAATATTAAAATATGTAAGCTTATTAAAATGTTTTCATATAATGAATTACTTAGTACTATAGAACTTATTTCAAAAGTTCCTATTAGGTAGCGGAAATGGAAAAATTTCAAATCTGGTATGATTTCAAGATTTCTAGATAATTTTATTTTACATGCAAAATCAGGTGGGCTTGTATCTTATTTGAATTCTCCCCGATTAATACATTTAGAAACCGTTGAGCTATCATTTCAAAATATTTCGCTAAGTAAAGTGATGTGATGATAATTAGTAAATTAATAACATTTTGATTTAAATATTTTTTTTGTGATATAATAGGGATCTATCATTTGTCAAAAAATGTATTTATACGCCAGTAAATTTATTCAATTGAGGACATATTACGTATTATCGTAAGTATTTTTCAACAATCTGAAATGAAATTTACTGCACAATTTTCGACTGAGTAAAATAATTTGATTTAACAATTTTTAAATCAATAGTTTTAATATTTTATTTTTTAAGTTTTATTATAACTGTTGAGAAATATCGAATTAAATATTAAACGTTGGAATATATAAGCTACTAAAAATGTTTTCACATAATGAGCTACTTAGTAATATAGAAATTATTTCAAAACTTCCTATTGAATAACGGAAGGGGAAGAATTTGAAATCTGGTTTGATTTCGACTTTTCTAGATAATTTTACTTGACATGTGAAATCATGTGAATGACATGTGGACGTCACGTATTCGAATTCTCCCTGATTATGCGGAAATACATTTAGAAATCGCTGAGAAGTAAACTTTTGTGAAATCCGAATGAAATCGTCAAAGAAATGATCAAAAAATTAATTTTGTAGAATTAATCAAAATTGTTTGGTTCCCATGATATTTTATGTTTTGATAATTTTAAAGGAAAACTGCTGAAATTGCAATTCGTTTCCATTATGCCTGAAGGAATCTGTATAGAAACGTAGTGATATCTTGTATGTCCTTTGATATTTAACTTAGTTTTTAAAAAGTGTTTAAAATTTTCGGCTAAGTAAAATGATGTGACGGTAAATAATTTTAAATTAATAACGTTTTGATTTTAATATTATTTGACAAATAATAGAGGTTTGTCGTGTTTATCTAAAAGTATGTGAGTACAGTGGCCAATAAATGTATTCAATTGAGAGCTGATTACCCATTATAATTATTTTGCAGAAATCTAAAATGGCATTTACTACGCATTTTTCGACTACGTAAAATAGTGCGATGATGTAATAAGTTAAATTGATAAAGATGAAAAAAAAGGTGTGTATAATGATCAATAAATTAATTCAATACAGAACAAATTACGTATTATCAGAAGTATTAACAATGTAGAAGTTATTTCAAAACTCCTATTAGTTAACGGAAATGGAAGAATTTCAAATCCGATATGATTTCAACATTTCTAGATAATTTTACTTGACCTGCGATATAAGGTAAGCTTGCATCTTGTTCGAATTCTCCCAGATTATGCGGAAATACATTTAGAAATCGTTGAGAAATCACTTCTGTGTAACCCGAATGAAACCGTCAAAGAAATGATCAAAGAATTAATTTTGTAGAAATAATCAAAATGGTTTGGTTCCCCGAATATTTCATGTTTTGATAATTTTGAAAGAAAACTGCTGAGTTTGCAGTTCGGTTCCATTGAGCCTGAAGGAATATGGAAAAAAAACATAGTGATATCTTGTACGTTCTTTAATATTTTCTTTGTTTTAAAAAGTGATTAAAAATTTTTTTAAGTAAAATGTGATTATTAATAATTTTAAATTGGTAAAATTTTGAATTTAATATTTTGACGTATTCTGTTAATCATTTCTGTATATAAAAACCTAAAGGTACCATACAAATGCTTGTTAATAATTTTTCATTTTCATATATGGTATTGCATATTAAGTTGTAATCGAAAGCTACTCGATGACATTTTTTCCCAATGTCATGTTTTGAAAATATATTTAAAACTCCAAATTTAACACTATTTTGAGAAGATTTCTTTGATTTCAAACGAAAATTAGAAATAATGCAAATTTTTTAGATAAAAATTAGAATACTTGGAACTTTTGTGCATTTACGATTAGAAATAATTCATGAATGACTCCCAATAGCTAATTTGTATTATGGTAAAATTTTAAATTTTATTATAACTGCTGTGAAATACCAATTTAACTATTACATTTTAAAATATATAAGCTAACCAAAATATTTTCATATAATGAATTATTTAGAGAAATTATTTCAAAAGTCCCAATTAGATAACGGAAATGGAAGAATTTCAAGTCTGATATGATTTTAAGATTTCTAGATAATTCTACTTGGCATGCGAAATAAAATGTGGTTATTATCTTATTCGAATTCTCCCTGATTTTGTGGAAATTCATTTAGAAATCGTTGAGCAATCATTTCTCTGGAACACGTATGAAACGGTAAGAGAAAAGATCAAAGAATTAATTTTGTAGAATTAATCAAAATGGTTTGATCTCCATGATATTTCGTGTCTTGATAATTTTAATGGAAAACTGTTGAGTTTGCAGTTCAGTTCCATTGCGCCTGAAGAAATCTGGATAGAAATGTAATGATATTTTTGATATTTAAGTTATGGTTTAGAAATTTATTAAAATTTCCAGATAAGTAAAATAATGCGTTGATTAATAATTTTAAATTATTAAAATTTTGATTTTAAGATTTTTTGAACAAATAATAGTGATTTAACTGTATATAAAAACTAAAAGAATTACACAAATGCTTGCTAATTTGAATTTTTCAGATAAATGTATTGCATATTAAATTACAGTCGAAAGATTCTCGATGACATGTTTTCGCAGTGCCGTGCTTCGAAAATATTTTTAAAACTCTAAATTTAACACTATTGGGTGAATATTCCTCTGATTATATACGAAAATTAGAAATGCTGCTAATTTTTCTGTTCCCAAAATGAGAATACTTGCAAATTATCTGCATTAAGATTGGAAATAATTCATGAATGACTCACAGTAACTAGTTTGTATTAAAATAGAACCTTACACTGTAAAAAAAAAATTAATGATAATAATAAATAATTAAAAAATAAAAAATTGCATTGGCAATCGGGACGCCAGTACAATTTACTGTTTTTTAGCTGAAAAATAACAGTAAATTCCAGTGAAAAACGGAAAATTTTCTGGAATTTACTAGAATTTTTCCATCAGAAAGACAGTGAAATGTACTGGCATGGCGTCCCGATTACTCATGCAATCTTCATAAAATCGTCCGTTTTTTTGCAGTGTAAGTTTTATTGGGGAATACCGAATTAACTATTAAATATTAAAGTATATAAGCTGCTAAATTTGTTTTCATATAATGAATTATTTAGTAATATAGAAATTATTTCAAAAGTCCCTTTTAGATGACGGAAATGGAAGAATTTCAAATCTGGTATGATTTCAAGATTTCTAGATAATTTTACTTGACATACGGAATCAGGTGGGCTTATATCTTATTTTAATTCTCCCAGATTATGCGGAAATTCATTTGGAAATCGTTGAGTAATCATTTTTCTGGAACCCCTATGAAACGGTAAGAGAAATGATCAAAGGATTAATTTTGTAGAATTAATCAAAATGGTTTGGTTCCCCCGAATATTTCATGTCTGAATAATTTTGATAGAAAACTGCTGAGTTTGCAGTTTGGTTCCATTGTGCCTGAAGGAATCTGGATAAAAACGCAGTGATATCTTGTACGTTTTTTAATATTTTCTTTGTTTTAAAAAGCGATTAAAATTTTTTGCTAAGTAAAATACGATAATTAATAATTTTAAATTGGTAAAATTTTGAATTTAATATTTTGACATTCTCGAAATCAATTCTGTATATAAAAACCTAAACTTACCACACAAATGCTTGCTAATCGAGTTTTTCATTTTCATATATGTATTGCATATTAAGTTATAATCGAAAGCTCTTCGATTTCGATGACATATTTTCGCAATGTCATGTTTTGAATATATATTTCCCTTTCACCGTACTAGGTGTAGCGGAGATTATCGCTACATATCTTTTCCCCTTCATAAATGCAATAATTATTTCCCTTTAATAAATTCTTTGTTTTATTTTAGTTTCCCTTTTCACTATTAAGCCCATTAGTTAAATTAATCCTACATTTAATAGTTAAGTTCTAGCTTTCATCCTCCCACTATTAGAAGTTCAGCTTTTCATCTTTTGGAGCTCTCTGTAGAAAATTAATAAGAGAACTTCCTTTCTCACAAATTTTCTGTTGTGTCTGGAAAAACATCTGCCCATAGATACCGCACTTATTAACAAAATAAAGAAAGCTCTGGGCTTTGTTCATCATAATCTTTTATCCGTTACATTTTATTAACATCTGCCTTCCACACCCTGTTTTCATTCTCACAATTAATGCTTAAAACTAGAAATACTTTTATCTCTGTTTATCCTGACTGTGCTTTCTTTCTGTTCAATTGCGCATCTGGGTAATATAATTGTGGTCAGCAAAACTCCAATTTAACTAACGGCCTGCTTTGCCCTTGTCTATTTCCCAGGCTTAAGATATTTCTCTAACCCTATAAAATATTCGCAGATGTGAAAATAATCCTTGGGTTCCCAGACCGCAAATGTAGTCACTGATACTGAACGTGTGGTTTATCAAATGTCGCCAAAATTCTTTGTATGAAAGACTTCTGATGCCTTTTGGCGATAAGGGCTATGACGTTGTATCGTCACTCCACTGATTGCCATCATACAGACAAGATGTAGCTCACTAGAGCTCTGAGAATTCCCCCCCCCCTTATGGGGAACCTACTGTCTGTTAATTCTTGCAAAATAAATGCGTCCTAAAATGTAACTCTTTTCGGAGTTTTTTTTTGTGTGTGCTTCTTTTTGGTAATTCACCTGGGCCTATGAATGAACACCTTTACACTAGGGTTTTCATATATTTTTGTAAGAATGCATATAAATTACAAGATATTTACATTAATTAATCACAGTTTGATGCTATGATATCTTTAATATCACTTCTATGTATGATTCAAAATAACATCCCGTTTAAAATATTTTTGTCTGCAGCCATTTAAATATAATTTCTAGAAACGGAAAAAAGCCGGGACAATCGGTTAAAGGGTTAAAACTCCAAATTTAACACTATTTTGAGAAGATTTCTTTGATTTCAAACGGAAATTTGAAATACTGCTAATTTTAAGGTAAAAATTAGACTACTTGGAATTTTTGTGCACTTACGATTAGAAATAATTCATGAATGACTCCCAATAGCTAATTTGTATTAGGGTAAAATTTTTAAGTTTTATTATAACTGCTGAGAAATACCGAATAAACTATTACATTTTAAAATGTATAAGCTAATCAAAATATTTTCATATAATGGATTATTTAGAGAAATTATTTCAAAAGTCCCAATTAGATAACGGAAGTGGAAGAATTTCAAGTCTGATACGATTTCCACATTTCTAGATAATTTTACTTGACATGCGAAATCAGGTGGGCTTATATCTTATTAGAATTCTCCGTGATTATGCGGAAATTCATTTAGAAATCGTTGAGCAATCACTTCTCTGGAACCCGCATGAAACGGTAAGAGAAATGATCAAAGGTTTAATTTTGTAGAATTAATCAAAATGGTTTGATTTCCATGAATTTCGTGTCTTGATAATTTTAATGGAAAACTGCTGAGTTCGCAGATTGGTTCCATTGTGTCTGAAGAAATTCTGGATAGAAATGTAGTGATATTTTTGATATTTAAGTTATGTTTTAGAAATCGATAACAATTTCCAGATAAGTAAAATAATGCGTTGATCACTAATTTTAAATTATTAAAAATTTGATTTTAATATTTTTTGAGAAATAATAGTGATCTAATTGTATATAAAAACTAAAAGAATTACTCAAATGCTTGCTAATTTTTGTTTTTCAAATAAATGTATTACATATTAAGATACAGTCGAAAGCTTCTCGATGACATGTTTTCGCAGTGCCGTGCTTCGAAAATATTTTTAAAACTCTAAATATAACACTATTGGGTGAATATTCCTCTGATTATATACGAAAATTAGAAATGCTGCTAATTTTTCTGTTCCCAAAATCAGAATACTTGCAAATTATATGCCTTAAAATTTCAAATAATTCATGAATGACAAACAGTAACTAGTTTGTATTAAAATAGAAGCTTACACTGTAAAAAAAATAATAAAAATAAAAAATAATAATGTAAAAAATAACAGTAAATTCCAGTGAAAAATGGAATATTTTGTAAAATTAACTAGAATTTTTCCGTAAAAAAAACGTGAATTGTACTGGCTTCCCGATTACTAGTGCAATCTTCATAAAATCGTCCGTTTTTTTTGCAGTGTAAGTTTTATTGGGAAATACCGAATTAACTATTGAATATTAAAGTATATAAACTGCTAAATTTGTTTTCATATAATGAATTATTTAGTGTAGGGATGCACAACCTGTGGCCCGCGGGCCAAACTGATACCAGTAATTTTATGCAGATTAACTTTCCTTATAATAATGACAGAAAATTTGCTATGAAAGAAAACAAACGTCACTTTTCAAATATTCTGGTGGCAAACGATTTTCTGGCAAAAAGATTGTGCATCACTAATTTAGTGATATAGAAATTATTTCAAAAGTCCATATTAGATGACGGAAATGGAAGAATTTCAAATCTGGTATGATTTCAAGATTTCTAGATAATTTTACTTGACATGCGAAACCAGGTGGGCTTATATCTTATTTGAATTCTCCCAGATTATGCGGAAATACATTTAGAAATCGTTGAGAAATCACTTCTGTGGAACCCGAATGAAACCGTCAAAGAAATGATCAAAGGATTAATTTTGTAGAATTAATCAAAATGGTTTGGTTCCCCGAATATTTCATGTCTTGATAATTTTGATAGAAAACTGCTGAGTTTGCAGTTCGGTTCCATTTTGCCTGAAGGAATCTGGAAAAAAACGTAGTGATATCTTGTACGTTCTTTAATATTTTCTTTGTTTTAAAAAGCGATTAAAAATTTTTGATAAGTAAAATGTGATTTTTAATAATTTTAAATTGGTAAAATTTTGAATTTAATATTTTGACGTATTCTCGAAATCATTTCTGCATATAAAAACCTAAAGGTACCATACAAATGCTTGTTAATAGTTTTTCATTTTCATATATGGTATTGCATATTAAGTTGTAATCGAAAGCTCCTCGATGACATCTTTTTCCAATGTCATGTTTTGAAAATATATTTAAAACTCCAAATTTAACACTATTTTTAGAAGATTTCTTTGATTTCAAACGAAAATTAGAAATAATGCTAATTTTTAAGGTAGAAATTAGAATACTTGGAACTTTTGTGCATTTACGATTAGAAATAATTCATGAATGACTCCCAATAGCTAATTTGTATTATGGTAAAACTTTAAATTTTATTATAACTGCTGTGAAATACCAATTTATTACATTTTAAAATATATAAGCTAATCAAAATATTTTCATATAATGAATTATTTAAAGAAATTATTTCAAAAGTCCCAATTAGATAACGCAAATGGAAGAATTTCAAGTCTGATATGATTTCAACATTTCTAGATAATTTTACTTACAATGTGAAATCAGGTGGGCTTAGAATTCTTCCCAGATTATGCGGAAATACATTTAGAATTCGTTGAGTAATCATTTCTCTAGAACCCGAATGAAACCGTAGGAGAAATGATCAAAGGATTAATTTTGTAGAATTAATCAAAATGGTTTGGTTCCCATGATATTTCATGTCTTGATAATTTTAATCGAAAACTGCTGAGTTTGCAGATCGGTTTCATTGTGCCTGAAGGAATCTGGATAGAAACGAAGTGATATCTTGTATGTCCTTTTGATGTTTAAGTTTTTAAAAGTGATTTAAATTTTCGGCTAATTAAAATGATGTGATGATTAATAATTAATTTTAAATTAATATAGATTTAATTTTATTTGACAAATATAAGTGTTCTATTGCATTTGCTGAAAAATGTGCATACAGTGGCCAATAAATTAATTCAGTTAATAATAGATTACATATTATCATAATTTTTTTGCAACAATCTAAGCTGAAGTTTACTTCGCAATTATCAACTAAGCAAAATAATGTGATGATTTAAGAATTTTAAATTGATAAAATTTTATCTAACCGAACGACTAGGTATATGGTTTTTAAGATTTCATCATAATTTATATGGTTAAAACTTATTAATATTACTCATCTGAACACTATTATTATTTTCTGTTAAAGTATCATATTATGCGCTCAAAACGCAATTAAAGCGTTTTTGGAAAATCTAACAAGTTTAAAAAAATTGTATGCATTTTTTTAACTCTTCTGTGCAGTATAGAATTTTAAAAAACTGTAAATTTACAATTTTTTTTCTAGGAAACGGAGATTTCAATTTTTTTTTATGTAACGATAACAGCAAAAATTCATGTAACAGATTCTGTTACCGTTACATGAAAAGTTCTAAGAATTCCAATTTTCTAGAAAAAAGTTAAATAACTTTGCAGATTTTTTACAGTATATACGAAATTTTAAAGAGCTAACAGAACTTGATTACTGAGGACGGATTTAATGTTTTTTTGTTGCGTTTTTGGTTTTTCTTGTCTTTAAAATAAATCAAAACTGTCTTTATCACAAGAGTTACAAAATGTTGTGTCGTATTTGAAACTATTTGCAATAAAACAGGATTTCCGGACCTCGTCATAACAGAACATGTTCTGTGAATTACTGACTAGGGAACTGCAAGTAGTTTGAGTCACCGATTTTGACGAAAGTGGTATCTTTGGAAAGATCTCATCGAGAGCAGTAAAAAAACTCAATGGAACTACCCGTCGCAAATGAGCCGTTTTCGAGATATCCTCAATTTATGTCACGTAATTAGTGCATACTTAATGGGGGAACGCAAAAAAATTTAGTCCCGATTTTAACGAAAATGGTATCGTTAAAAAGATATCATCAAGGGGGAGAAAAAACTCAAAAGAACTACCCGTCGGAAATGAGCCGCTTTCGAAATATCCGATAATTTATGTCACGTAGCTAGTGCATACTGTTCTAGTACACACTTAATCTAGGCCAGTCAAATTGTCATAAATAATGCAAAAAATCTGCTAGAAGATTTTGTTTTTAAACTGTTTATGGGGATGCTAGTAACAAGAATTAATGGTTTTCCAACAAAATATCTCGAGGCTAAATTTTGTGGAGCCAAAAAACCGCAAAATTTTCGGATTCTTTCAGTTTTTTGCCTATAACTCAAAAATTATAAACTTTTTGCGTACCATACTCAATTACAAAAAGAAAGAGCATTAAATTTCCTACAAATTTCATACTAAAACTGTTTTTCCAAAGCCAATTTTAACCGCGTTACAGCTTTCTGAAAATGACTCTTTTTTTTTTCCAACTTTGTGGAAAAATTGCAAAAACGAAAATTTGCACAATTTTTCATTATTTTATACTTTTTAATGTAACCTATTTAAATTACAGGTATTTGCATGATAAAAATCATGATGAATTACAACGGTAACATTGCAAAAAAATTTAAGAACATTATAACTTTTTTGTATTTAGGGCTTTAGTGGAGAACATTAATATTAGGTATTTAACTGAATGTAAGTAAAAAATATCCGCTTTACATCCCCTCCTTCTTGATAAATGTCGTCGTCGACATTTTCGTAGTTGATCCCATTACATTTTTTTTACAAATTGCCGAGCATTTGAGTCTTAATTTATGAAAAGAACATGCTTTGCTGCACTCTTTTCTACAGCTACATGACACAACATGGAACAAGGATTCAATGCCGGGTCTTGGCACATTTGAACTGGCTGAAAGAGAACCTGTGAAGCCCACAAACATCCTTCAGGAGGGAAGTTGTTTCCTAACCGAGCTTGTACCTGATGATAACATCGGAGAAAATGATGCTTCGCAGCCTCTTGTGTTGGTGGTAGTCTTGCAAAATGAACTTTGCTTTTTTGTGGCATTTTAGAAGAGTATGTATTAAAAAAAAAAACACTTGCATCTGAAAGAAAGCGGCTAGGGAACGTCACTGACCACAATCTTCTATCTGCATTTTTTTTATTATCCCCGGCCCTCCCTTTGTAATTGTTTTCTTATAGGGTTTCTAGAATTTGTGCATCTTCTGCCTGCCTTTCTTAAAACTTTCATTTTCATCAATCAATAGGTCTATTTAATTTTCATTGTTAGTGATGAAAATTTTTTTTTGGGATAGTAGGCGAAAAATAAGTCACTTTCTGTAAAATTAAAAAAAAAGTGACATTTTCAAAAACCATAGCGCGCTTAGTAATGAGTTTAGAAAAACGTTTTCATAACAAAATTATAGAGAATTTAATGTTCTTTCTTTTTGTAACCATGTATGTTACGCAAAAAGTTTATAATTTTCGAGCTCCAGGCAAAATACCGAAAACATTTTATATTTACATTCAGTTAAATAGATAATATTAATGTTTTTTACTAAAGCTCTAAATACAAAAAAGTTATGTTCTTAATTTTTTTACTATGTTACCGTTGTAATTCATCATGATTGTTATCATGCAAATACCTGTAATTTAAATAGGTTACATTAAAGAGCATAAAATAATGAAAAATTGTGTTAAATTTTCGTTTTTGAAAAATTTCCACAAAGTTAGAAAAAAAGAGTCACTTCAGAAAGCTGTAGCGCGCTTAATATTGGCTTTAGAAAAACAGTTTTAATATGAAATTTGTAGAAAATTTAATGTTCTTTCTTTTTGTAATTGAGTATGGTACGCAAAATTTTTATAATTTTTGAGTTATAAGCAAAAAACTGAAAAGTCCGAAAATTTTGGGGGGGTTTGACTCCACAAAGTTTAGCCTCGAGATATTTTGTTGGAAAACCATTAATTCTTGTTACTAGCATCCCCATAAACATTTTAAAAACATAAAATCTTCTAGCAGAATTTTTGCATCTATCGGCCCTTTTTTCTGACAATTTGACTGGCCTAATCGGGGACCGCAAAAAATTGTTTTCCCTTTTTTGATGAAAATAGTGTTGTTGCAAAGATATCATTGTGAGAAGTAAAAAACTCAATGGAAGTAACCATCTGAAATGAGCGTTTTCGAAATATACAACAATTTATGTTACTTAATGCAGTTTCCCAGCAGTGTGCATTAGCAATGTGCACAAGTGACACAAATTGTCGGATATCTCGAAAACGTCTCATTTCCGACGGGTGATTCTATTATATTTTTTCAACGATACCACTTTCGTTAAAATCGAGAATAAAATTTTTTGCGGTCCCCCATTACATGTGCACTAGCTACGTGACATAAATTGCCGGATATCTCGAAAACGGCTCATTTGCGACGGGTAATTCTATTGAGTTTTTTACTGCACTCGATAAGATCTTTCCAACGATACCACTTTCGTCAAAATCGGTGACTTACACTTCTTGCAGTTCCCTAGTGAGTACCAGATGTAGTTTTAGGCAGAATGTTAAAAAAATTGCCTTGTCCTTCTACTTAAAAAAACTCGACGTTAAGCCATATTGAGGAAAAAAACCCACTCACACACTAAGTAGTAACAAGCAGAACTTTTTTGTTAATTTAAATAGATTCGAAATTAATGCTTGGAAAAATAAGTTTTCATCTTTTAGGCCCTGGCGGTCGCAAATATGTTTATTTTTAAAAGGCTTTAAACTATACATATCTTCTTGCAGATACGTAAAATCATCTTGTTTATGGATAGTCATAATCCCTTTTGTATAATCACTTATGTTTCAGCCTTAAGTAATAATAATAATAATAAAAGTTTTCTTAATTATTAGCAAATTCTTGACATTTCTTTTAATTCAAACATATGTTTTAGTTTTTAAATTTAAATTAGGGTCTCTTTCTCCCGATTTTGTAATTTGTGATAAAAAATAAAAAGTACTGCCAAATCTTCGAGTTCATTTAATCTGGTTGTAATACATTTTTCGATACTACTAGGTTATCCCGTCGACTAAAAAAATATCGCCAAACTATAAAATTAAATGCCAATAATGGATGATCGTGAATGTCACATTCAATGACATAAAATACGATTTAAGTGTTTAAAATGTTAAGTGATTTTTATTTCAACTTTTTATTAATATTTTGCTAATTATTTGTTTTTTCATTATTTAAAATAATAATTATGTCAATATGTATAATTTGGCTGTTAGTTTGGTGATTTGTATAATTTGGCGAAATTGGTCGACGGGATAACAGAAGTAGTAGCCATTTTTCAAACGTCTTCAAAAATTCTTCATTAGACTATAGTTATATGAAAAACACGCAAAATATTTACATTCATCTGGTTTCTGTTAAGAATACATTCGTTAATTTTTAGTAAACTGTAGCTTATGCGATTTCGATAGCTACTTTAAATTTTTTTAGCATAAAAGTAATTTTTTCTCAAAATTTGCAAAAGAATTCAGGGCCGAAAAGGTTAAGTAGTGTATCACGAGATTATCTCGGGTGCTGTGTGCTGCGGAAGTATTTAATCACTTTCTACCAATTTAACAAAATAATTGAAGTACAATATTTTAAATACCGTATGCTATTCGACGCGATTTACTTTGTGACGAAATTATTAGTTTTTGCTATTTTATGCCAATGTTTAAAAATTTAAAAGAGTATGTAAAAAAAAAAAAATAATAATTTCATATTCAGTTAATGGTTGCTGAGCAACATTATTGCTCGCGAAAAATTAGAAGTAAACTCACTTGAACTTGAAGATTTTCATTTATTTGCAAATTGGATAAAAATCCTTTTTAACAAATTTTACAATTTTTAAATTTTTTGTACTTCTTGGTGTAATATTTACTAAAATTCCTATCTTCAGATCTGTATTTGAAATTGTATATTCTGCGTTTGTTAAAAAATGCCATAAAGTTTTTAATAGTTATTTCATAAATATAATTCGTAATAAAATATTAGTTTTATTGACTATGAATACGAAATTTTATTTGGATTTATTAATAAGTTGAAAATATACTTTTCATATTTTTGTCATTGCAATTAAAAACAACCACGAAAGTATAAGTATACATTAAAATATCCCAAAAAAGCATAAGTATACAGTAAAGGACGCCACGAAAGTACAAATATCCATTAAAGAGTGCCATGAAAATTTAAGTATGAAATTTTGTCATGAAAACATACCCGTAAGGCATGGTGATGTCACTGTGACGTCGTTGTGAAGTTACATTGTGACTTTGTGACCACCGGTCGCCGATGTGACGTCAATGTGAAGTCACAGTGACTGAAATGTGAAGTCATTATGGCCGTTTTAGAGCTGTTTTGTGACCACTTCACAAAGTGGTCACAATGTGACAAATTTGGGAAAAATGTGTCATTTGTGACTACTTTGACATTAACATTGTGACGGAACTGTGTCAAAAGCGACGATATTTAAATTGCCAGAAACATGTTTTTTAAAGTAAGTAACATGTTTTGAAGAATTTTTTGTAATTTTCTAAAGATTTTTAAGAAAGTCTCATCTCAGTCACAATGTGACGCCACTGAGTGGTGGTTTTTTGGTCACAGATGTGATGTGACGAAAGTGACTCACAGTGACGTAACTGTGACCATGCATGCTATGAAGGTAACTATGCATTAATGTGTGACATGAAAGAATAACTATGCATTAAAGTGTTCTATGAAATGTACTATGCATTAAAGAGTAACGTGAGATTAACAATGCTTCTTAAATGTTTTATTTGACAATATAATGTAAGAATTTCTAACAGCGATTTTTCTTATTTCTAGGTAAGCAAAATTCTCCTGCAAAATATTATGACCTGTAATATAATAGCTATAATCAAACAGGTAAGTTTTTGAGTAGTGTTTGTAAAATACAAGATTAGCGGGTTAATAGATAGGGAATATGTTTTTCCCTAATTTTAAATTCTTTTACAAATTTAATATTTAAGATGTCTATTCGTCAAAGGTAGAAGACCCGATCTAACTCTGCAGTTAATTATTGTTTAAAAATGCTACAAACATCTTAGTAATAACGTTTAAAAATTAATGCGGTAATAAAGTTTTGCTTTGGAATGCTTATCTATGCGATTTTCTTTCTGATAAGATTATTAGTTTTCTCCAGTTTTCTTCAGTGTTTGAGTTTTTTTAATAAGTGAGTATTTCTAATTTTTATTAGCTTATATTTCTGATCATAGGTTTTTTTGTGTATTTGTCATTGTTTTGGAAAATAAGTTATTTTATATCTAGAAATCTGCAAATTATAAGCAAAAAACTTTTGGACTGTTTTTATAAAAATTTTAATTTCTCTACGAGTATGCACCCTATCGCGTAAAAATGAGAAGAGTTTATTGTAGTAAGCCAAATAATCATAATGTACAGTTTGTACGCTTTCGTTACATTAGTTTTGACAGGATTATCCAAAAGATGTTCGTTATTTTTCAATTTGTTGACGTTTCCCTATGAAGTTTCGGGAAAAAAATCTTCACGGAAATGTATGACCTGTACAATTTTGTTAACACCCTTAGTTTCAGAATAATTCCTCATGTATTTTTATAGATATTTAACAAAATGTCTAAAATCGCAAGTTGCCAGTCACCTTTGGTCGTATAGTGTATCAGTACAAAAAACCCTGAACGGGTTAAAAGCTTCTGACGCAGCACTTTATCTTATATCTCTAAGAATTTTAAATTTGGGACTTAAAATTAATGATATCAAAATTTATGTGACGCTATGCTATTAATTAATATACATATTAAAATTTATTCATTAAGGTTTTATCAATTACATCTTTCATAAATTCAAAATATGAATCTTAAAAGATATGATATCAAAATTTAAGTGACGCCTTGACGAGGCTTTAAACGATGTTTTAAAATTCCATTTATTTATTTATTGTCCAAATACATTTTCATATCTAAACAATACTTTTTATTTTCCAATACACTGTTAAATACATCACTTTCACTGAATATATATAATGCACTGAAATGTATTTATTTGAATAAATAAATTTATCTTTTGGGCTACGCTGTCCAAAATCAAAAATAACATTTAAATGAATAGTTTTTGCATCATTGTATCTATTTGCATCTATTTAACTTACTTTGGATACAATGACGCAAAAACTATTCATTTAAATGTTATTTTTGATTTTGGACAGCGTAGCCCAAAAGATAAATTTATTTATTCAAATAAATACATTTCAGTGCATTATATATATTCAGTGAAAGTGATGTATTTAACAGTGTATTGGAAAATAAAAAGTATTGTTTAGATATGAAAATGTATTTGGACAATAAATAAATAAATGGAATTTTAAAACATCGTTTAAAGCCTCGTCAAGGCGTCACTTAAATTTTGATATCATATCTTTTAAGATTCATATTTTGAATTTATGCAAGATGTAATTGATAAAACCTTAATGAATAAATTTTAATATGTATATTAATTAATAGCATAGCGTCACATAAATTTTGATATCATTAATTTTAAGTCCCAAATTTAAAATTCTTAGAGATATAAGATAAAGTGCTGCGTCAGAAGCTTTTAACCCGTTCAGGGTTTTTTGTACTGATATCATTGCTTTTTTTAGGTTAATGATAAAAACAAAAAATTAAAGACTAATGCAAAAAATTCATATTCATGATTCATTCACCTTTAATTACCCCTCCCCCATCCCCTTAAAAAAAAGATATTTCATATTTTATTAATGTGTGCTGTACTACTTGATTTTGTTAAAAACAACTCTGTAGTAAAATACGTTAGTAAAAGATAAGAAGGTAATGTACATTCAGCACCATACATCTCAGAAAGGGTTTTATAATCTATGCTGTATGTAATGTATCATTTCTCATTCTTGTTAACTATGTTTTTTCTTTACACATGTTGATACATATACTGCAGATGGATTAAAATGATCAGGGATACAATATTCAGAATGTGCTGGAAAGTATTTCATAATCTATGCTGCATGCATGATTCTTGTTAATTATGTTTCAACCTATGTATAGGTTGATAATATTGCAGATTGATTAAGACTATATGCATTACAATATTCAGAATATGCTGGAAATGTTTCATAATCTATGTTGCACACGTTTTTCTTTCTTGTTAGTTATGATTTGTTCTTTATATAGATTGGTAAAATTACTGCAAATAGATTAAAATGATAGGTTTACAATATTGAACATGTATTGGAAAGTGTTTCATAATCTATACTTATGTGTAATTTTTCATTCTCCTTAGTTTATTTATGTTTTGCTGTTTGCATAGGGTGGGAAGATTACTGTACAAAGATGAAAATTATAGGTTTAAAGTATTCAGAATGAATTGGAAAGTATCTAAACATGCTGTATGCAAAAATTTTTATTGTCGTTAATTATGCTTTGTTTTTTGCACAGAATGGTAAAATTCTTGTACATGTGACAATAAGTTTACAGTATTCAGAATGAGTAGGAAAATGCATCATAATCGATGCAGTATGCATGATTCTTTGTTCTTGTTAGTTATGTTTTGTTCTTTGCACTGGGTGGAAAAATTGCTGTATATGGATGAAAATAGCATTCAGAATATGTTGGAAGTTGCATCATATTCTATGTTGCACACATAACTTTTCGTTCTTGTTTTTTCTTTTTTTTTTCTTTACACATTGATAAAATTATTGCAGATGGATGAAGGCATTTAATTAAATCAGGCTTATATTAAAATTGACAATATACATTCTAAATTAATCAATGTACCTGTCATTTGTACAAAAGAATGTCCTGATTGGTAATTGCCCCGGTGTAATTGATAATTACAATGTTCCCAGGGTAGTTACCGAGAATCAAAAATTTTTAATTAAGCAAATTTTAAATAATATTTTAATCAAAGCCTATATTTTATTGAATAGAAACATGGTGAATCATTAACCATGCTAAATTTGGTCACATCTATTGTAAACATTAAAAAGATATTTAGATGTTAGTGTTTTTTGATCAGGAATTACCCCAGTCCACCCTATAAGTTTCATACTTCAATTAGGAAAATGCTTAACTGACAAAGAAAGAAAATCAGGACTCTGTTATTTATTAAATATTTTCATTTCATATGATACTTTCCATTCTTGGACGACTTAACTTACAAAATAAAACTAATATATTTTTAGTTTCATTTATAACATTTCAGTCACTAAGCATAAAACATGCAAAGTACATAAATTTAAGCATTTCATGTTTTTAGATTTTTTTTTTTTTTTTTTTTTTTTTTTTTAACATAATTTTGTGAAAAAAGCAGACAGCTATTAAAAAATATTCCGTATTTGCTTAGGGTTTCTTGCAGTGCAATACATCAAAAGTATTTTCTAGATTTTCAACATTGTATGTAATATTTTGACGACTTGAAAATATTTTATTTTTTTCTCATAAATCATGTAAAATAACATTTATCCATTAAGAACCACATTTGATTTACTAAACAGCTATAAATACAAATTCCAATTGAAATCTACCCTAAACCCGAAAAATTTAAACCAGATTCAATTGGAATTTTCAGGTGGCATTTCAAAACATATTATTTTGTAACAGGTAAAAGGGTTCTAATTAGGTTTTTTTTTTTCTTGTGGTTTTTTCAATTGGGTTAAGGATAGATTTCAATAGGAATTTTCAGGTTCTGGGTAGTGCATGTTGACAGAAATTAATTCGTCTTTCTTAAACAGATTAATGGTTACACTGATTTTTATTTCAGTTCAAATTGGGTTCTTGTCAATGTGTATCAGCAGAAATTATTTTTCCTTCTTCGGATCAAGTTAAGATTCCATAGAATTTTTTTTTTTTTTTTTTTTTTTTTTTTGGGGGGGGGGGGGTTGTTGGAGTGAGTTCAATTCAAATATAATTTTCAAGTTCTGGTCAGATTGCATTTCCGCAGAAAATATTTTGTTCTGTGCAGGGATTAGATTTAAAATAGACTTCAATTGGAATTTACAGCTTCTAGTCTGTCCGTATCAATGAAAATTACATTTTCTTTCTTGTTTCAGGATATGGTTGGATAGATTTTTTTTAAGGTTCAAATCTGGTAATGGGTCAACTTGAAATGAAATTTTTAAGTTCTTGTTGAGTTACATTTCAATCTATAATATTTTGTCGCAAATAGATTGACTACTGGAGGGATTTTTTTTTTTTTTTTTTTTTTTTTAGTGTTTGGATTGTGTTTAGGATAGACTTCAATTAGAAATTTCCGGTTCTGGTCAATGTATGTCAAAGGAAATTATTTTGTCTTTCTTGGACAAATTTATGTTTACATTAATTTTTTTTTCTTTTGGTTTAGGATTGAGTTTCAGGTAAACTTATAGGTTTTTGTCAGTGCTTATTGGCAGAAATTATTTTTTCAATTTCGGATCAGGTTACAGTGTGATGGGATTTTTATTTATATTTTTTTGTTTTGTTTCGATTTGGGTTCCATTCAAATAGAATTTTTAGGTTCTGGCCAGGTTGGGTTTACATGAAAAAAATATTCTGTCATGTACAGATACTGGATTACAATTCCTATTTTTTTTTTGGTGGGAGGGGGGGGGGGAGTTTGTATCGGGTTTAAGATTTTATTAAAATTTCCATGATCTAGTCTGTACGTATTTACATAATTTCTTTTTCTAAAAATCTTGATATGGTTGGATAATTGTTTTTTTTTTTTTTTTTTTTTTTTTTTTTTCGGGTTTGAATCTTGATTCAGTTTGACTTGAATTGGAATTTTCAGGTTCTTGTCAAGTTGCATTTCAAGTACTAGTTTTCAATTCTGGTCAGTGGATGGGGACGGAAATTATTTTGTCTTTCTTGAACAGATTTATATTTCCTAATTTTTTTATTTTACTTTTTTTTAAGGAGGGGGGGATTGGATTGGGTTTCAGGTTAAGAGTTTGGATCGGGTTTGAGATAGACTTCTATTGGAATTTCCATGATCTGGTCAGTATATATCGACATAAATTGTTCTTTTTTTTTTTTTTTTTTTTTTTTAAATCTTGATTTGATTGGATTTTTTTTTTTTTTGGGGGGGGGGGGGATTGAATCTGGTTTCGGATTGACTTCAAATGGAATTTTCAGGTTCTTGTTGAGTTGCATTTCAAGCATATTATTTTGTGGCAGATAGATTGGGTTACAATTGAAATTATTTTTTTTTTTTTTGGGTGGGGGGGGGGGGTAGTGTTTGAAATGGATTTAGGATAGATTTCAATTGAAATTCTTGTCAGTGTATGTGGACAGAAATTATTTGGTCTTTCTTGGACAGACTTGTGTTTCTATTGTTTTTTCCTTTTCGGGTTTGGATTAGGTTTCATGTTAACTTTCAGACTCTTGTCAGTGTGTATCGGCAGAAATAATTTTCTCTTTTTCGGATTAGGTTAAGGTTCGACAGAAATTTTTTTCAGGTTTCAATCAGGTTCAATTCAAATGGAATTTTCAAGTTCCGGTCAGGTTGTGCTTTAATGGAAAATATTTTGTACTGTATAGATACTGGGTTCCGGTTATATGGAATTTCCTTTTTCAGATTCAGATTAGATTTAAGATAGACTAATTGGAATTTCCAGATTTCTGATCACGTGTATCTCTGGAAATTAATTTTTCTTTCCCGAACCGAGATATGGTTGGATAATTTTATTTTATTTTATTTTTTTTGGGGGGGGGGGGGTTGAATCTGGTTTCGGTTTGACTTCAAATGTAATTTTCAGGCTCTTGTTCAGTTGCATTTCAATGTATTTTATTCTGCAGCAGATAGATTGAGTTACTCTTGGAGGGATTTTTTTCTTTCTGGTTTTGGATTGTATAGGATAGATTTCAATAGGAATTTTTCGATTCTGGTCAATGTATTTCAATGGAAATTATTTTGTCTTTCTAGGACAAATTTATCTTTCCATTAAATTTTTGTTGGTTTAGAATGGGTTTCAGGATAACTTGTAGGTTCTTGTTGGCAAACTTGTATAAAACCAAAAACTTTCTGCAAATTAATTTAATGTTGGGTGTAATTCGCATTTTTTGTGCAATTCATGGTCATCATTCGTGTTTTTTATGCGATTTATGAATGTAATTTGCATTTTTTGAGCAATTTATGGACATAATTTGCAATTTTTATGCGATTAATGAATGTAATTTACATTTTACATGATTTATGGACGTAATTTGCTATTTTTATGCAATTCATAGACATAACTTGTGTTTTTTCAGCTTTCTGTTGACGAAATTTGTGTTTTTTGATCGATTTATTGACGTTATTTGGGTTTTTATAGGATTTATGAATGTAATTCGCTTTTTTTACACAACTCTTGGACGTAAGTCACATTTTTTGCAATTTATGAATGTTATTCGTGTTTTTTTGCACGATTCATGGAAGTGATTCGCATTTTTTGAGTGATTTATGAACATAATTCACATTTTTATGCAATTCATGGACGTAATTTGCATTTTTTGAGCGATTCATGAATGTAATTCGCGTTTTTTATGCAAATTATGAATGCAAAATGCTATTCCCTATTTTTATGTGATTTATAGACGTAATTTGCATTTTAGCTTTCTGCTGCCAAAATTCGTATTTTTTGAGTGATTTATGAACATAATTCCCATTTTACTACACAATTCATGGACGTAATTCACGTTTTGAGCGATTTGTGGACCCAATTCGCATTTTTTATGCGATTCATGGACATAATTTGAGATTTTTATGCGATTAATGAATGTAATTTACATTTTACATGATTTATGGATGTAATTTGCTATATTTATGCGATTTGTAGACGTGATTCGCATTTTTTGAGTTTTCTGTCGATGAAATTTGCGTTTTTTGATCGATTTATTGACATTATTTGTGTTTTTATAGGATTTATGAATGTAATTTGCTTTTTAAGCCAATTCTTGTACGTTTTTTTGCATGATTCATGGAAGTGATTCGCATTTTTTGAGTGATTTATGAACGTAATTTGCGTTTCAGCTTTCTGCTGCCAAAATTCGTGTTTTTTGAGCGATTTTTGAACATAATTCCCGTTTTACTACACGATTCATAGACATAATTTGTGTTTTTCATACAATTTCTGAACGTAATTCTCACTTTTTTAAACATTTCATGGACGTAATTCACGTTTTGAGCGATTTGTGGACCCAACTCATGTTTTTTATGCAATTCACTTTTTTTAAGCAATTCATGGACATAATTTGTGATTTTTATGCGATTAATGAATGTAATTTACATTTTACATGATTTATGGACGTAATTTGCTATATTTATGCGATTCATAGATATAATTTACATTTTTTGAGCTTTCTATCGACGAAATTTGTGTTTTTTGATCGGTTTATTGACGTTACTTGTGTTTTTATAGGATTTATGAAAGTAATTTGCTTTTTTTACCAATTCTTGGACGTAATTTGCATTTTTTGCAATTTATGAACGTTATTCGTGTTTTTTTTGCACAATTCATGGAAGTGATTCGCATTTTTTGAGTGATTTATGAACGTAATTCACGTTTTTATGCAATTCATGGACGTAATTTGCGTTTTTTGAGCGATTCATGAATGTAATTCACATTTTTTATACAATTCATGAATGCAAAACACTATTCGCTATTTTTATGCGATTTATAGACGTAATTTGCGTTTCAGCTTTCTGCTGCCAAAATTCGTGTTTTTTGAGCGATTTAGAACATAATTCTCGTTTTACTACACGATTCATAGACATAATTTGTGTTTTTCATACAATTTCTGAACGTAATTCTCACTTTTTTAAACAATTCATGGACGTAATTCACGTTTTGAGCGATTTGTGGACCCAATTCGCTTTTTTTAAGCAATTCATGGACATAATTCGCGATTTTTATGCGATTAATGAATGTAATTTACATTTTACATGATTTATGGACGTAATTTGCTATATTTATGCGATTCATAGATATAATTTGCATTTTTTGAGCTTTCTATCGACGAAATTTGTGTTTTTTGATCGGTTTATTGACGTTACTTGTGTTTTTATAGGATTTATGAACGTAATTCGCTTTTTTTACCAATTCTTGGACGTAATTTGCATTTTTTGCAATTTATGAATGTTATACGTGTTTTTTTGCACAATTCATGGAAGTGATTTACATTTTTTGAGTGATTTATGAACGTAATTCACGTTTTTATGCAATTCATGGACGTAATTTGCATTTTTTGAGCGATTCATGAACGTAATTCACATTTTTTATGCAATTCATGAATGCAAAACACTATTCGCTATTTTTATGCGATTTATAGACGTAATTTGCGTTTCAGCTTTCTGCTGCCAAAATTCGTGTTTTTTGAGCGATTTAGAACATAATTCTCGTTTTACTACACGATTCATAGACATAATTTGTGTTTTTCATACAATTTCTGAACGTAATTCTCACTTTTTTAAACAATTCATGGACGTAATTCACGTTTTGAGCGATTTGTGGACCCAATTCGCGTTTTTTATGCGATTCATGGACATAATTCACGATTTTTATGCGATTAATGAATGTAATTTACATTTTACATGATTTATGGATGTAATTTGCTATATTTATGCGATTTGTAGACATAATTTGTGTTTTTTTAGCTTTCTGTTGACAAAATTTGCGTTTTTTGATCGATTTATTGACGCTTTTTGTGCTTTTATAGGATTTATGAATGTAATTCGCTTTTTTTACCAATTGTTGGATGTAATTTGCATTTTTTGTAATTTATGAATTTTATTAGTGTTTTTTTGCACGATTCATGGAAGTGATTCACATTTTTTGAGTGATTTATGAATGTAATTTGCATTTCAGCTTTCTGCTGCCAAAATTCGTGTTTTTTGAGCGATTTATGAACATAATTCTCGTTTTACTACACGATTCATAGACATAATTTGACAAGACAACACAGACAACATTTTTCATACAATTTATGAACGTAATTCTCACTTTTTTACACAATTCATGGATGTAATTCACATTTTGAGCGATTTGTGGACGTAATTCGCATTTTTTTATGCAATTTGCTTTTTTTGAGCGATTCATGGACATAATTCGTGATTTTTATGCGATTAATGAATGTAATTTACATTTTACATGATTTATGGATATAATTTGCTATATTTATGCGATTCGTAGACATATTTTGCATTTTTTGAGCTTTTTGTCGAAGACGAATTGACGAAACTGGCGGGCCACAGGTTGTGCATCCCTATTTTAGAAGTTTTTTAATTTTTCAAATTTGAGAGTTTTTTAATGTGATAGTTATAGTCTTAATTCATTCAATAGATAATGATGTTATATGCAAGCAAAAAAAAAAAAAAAATTAAGCCATTCCATCAAACAGTTTTTTTTTTAAATCTTGGTGTTAGTCGTCAAAAATAAAGTTTTGAGAAAACGCGACTTAAAGTTGAAATTCTATGGGTGCGACTATGAATGTGTTAATACATAAAAGCTTATAATTCCGTTAAAAATGCAAATATTTTTATGTGGTTTTTTGCATTGAGTTAAGAATTAATTGAATAATCAAACTAGATCATATAAAAATCGATTTTTTGAAAAGTTTTCAACCCCTGAGCCTCCTTAAACTCAAAGAGCATCGGTGTGACAAGAAATTATCATTTTTTTAGCATAATGCGTCTCAGACAAGTGATTTATTTCAAATAACAAATTTTTACTTAACTAATCCATGTAATATGCACTTTCACAATTTTAAGTAGAATTTTCGCCAGATAATTGAATTGCTTTATTAAATGAAATCATCTGATTAAAAAAAGCGGTGGATTCTAAAATGTGCCAAAACATTTAAATATTAAGTTTGGTTTTGATTCATATAAGTGACAATTATAGTGATCTTTCTTAGCTCTTTCTTCGTGCAAGGAGTAATTTTATAAATTATAGTAACATTGTATGATATATCTTGAAATTGACAATATGAATTTTTTTTTTTTGACATAAATCATGTAAAATAATATTCATCAATCAAGATCCACCTCTGACTTATTAATCACTTATAAATAAAATAAACAACTCACAAAGCGTCACAAAAATTTATGAAATTAAGTAGTGTGACATTATTCAAATTTACTTAATTAAGAGGAATCAAGTTAATGAAATGTTGTATAAATATTAATTGAAAACTCTATAGATTACTAGGTACTATTAGGTTATTCCGTCGATCAAAAAATTATCGCCTAACAATAAGATTAAATGCCAATTATGGATGATCGTGAGTGTCACATTCAATGACATTAAATACGATTTGTGTATTTAAAATGTCATTAAGTGATTTTTATTTAGACTTTTTATTAATATTTTACTAATTATTTGTTGTTTCGTTATTTGAAATAAAAAATATGTCATGTATAATTTGGCTGTTAGTTTGGTGATTGTATAATTTGGCGAAATTGGTCGACGGGATAACAGAGTAGTACCGATTACTAAAATATTTCATAATAGAAATAATTTATGTAACTGAAAATGTTTTATCCAACATTTCACTTAAGTTTAAAACAAGCAATATATAGAAATTGTAAAGTCCCTCAAGTGTGTGTAACTTGGGATCAGACATTGTGCAAAATATAATGTGCTCATCTTTTGTTTACATTTTTAAAAAGAGTAATTTGATTGTAATAATGGAGAAGAAATCATAATGAATGCTTATAATAGAGTATAATACAGTCAACTCTGTGAAATCCACAAAATGCATTATCTGCAAAATATGCTAAAATGTAAACATTGAAAAGTGTTTTAACATTTAAACTCAAAGATAAAGATATGCAATACTTTTTATTTTCATGAAATGACAAATTTTTTAATGAAATAAACTGGGGATTTAAGAAAATTCACGTATTTTGCACCCTGTATTTTTTAATAACATTACTTTAAGCAAGTCAGTATGTTTCAGTTTATTGGGTATGATTAATGCACACCTATTCTTTGCTCAAGCAGCAAAAAAATTTTAAAAATAAATAATTTTATCTCTTTTTTTTTTTTTTTTTTTTTTTTTTTTTTTTTTTTTTTTTTTTAATCAAACAAAACTGATACATATCTCCTTCAGTAAATATTCTTGAGCAAGACAATTTTATGTTGGTGCAAGGAGTAATGAGAAAAAAAATTATTGAAAACAAACCAAAAAAAAGTACAGTACAGGATTTTTACCTGGCATTCTCATAAAATTTTGAATATACCCTATCTCCCCTCTTTAATCCATAAGTTTTTATGCATTCTATATTATATTGTATATTAACAAGGCGCCACTTGTCTAGTTTTGTTTTCAATCAGAACGCGGCAAGTTATGGAAATTGGTTTAGCATTTTTCATTCAGGTATAATTTATTTATTTAGAATAGAATTGATAAAGAAAATGCAAAAAGTGAAAAACATTGAACAGACACGATAGAATCATTAAATAATTTTCATGGTTTTAATAATCCACATGGCCGTTTCTTGTTATGCGAATTCAGTCTTTCAATGTCTTAATATACAATGAATAAAGTCTGCAATAAGGTTAACTGGAGAATCTTGCAATGGATTTTTGCTGCCGCTTATTCATATTTACTTAATTAAGAGGAATCGAGTTAATGAAATGTTGTATAAATTTTACTTGTTAACTCTATAGGTTACTAGGTACTACTAGGTTATCCCATCGACCAAAAAATTATCGCCAAACTATAAGATTAAATGCCAATAATGGATGATCGTGGATGTCACATTCAATGCCATTAAATACGATTTGTGTGTTTAAAATGTCATTAAGTGATTTTTATTTAGTCTTTTTATTAATATTTTACTAATTATTTGTTTTTTCATTATTTGAAATAAAAAATATGTCATGTATAATTTGGCTATTAGTTTGGTGATTGTATAATTTGGCGAAATTGGTCGACGGGATAACAGAGTAGTACCGATTACTAAAATATTTCATAATAGAAATAATTTATGTAACTGAAAATGTTTTATCCAACATTTCACTTAAGTTTAAAACAAGCAATATATAGAAATTGTAAAGTCCCTCAAGTGTGTGTAACTTGGGATCAGACATTGTGCAAAATATAATGTGCTCATCTTTTGTTTACATTTTTAAAAAGAGTAATTTGATTGTAATAATGGAGAAGAAATCATAATGAATGCTTATAATAGAGTATAATACAGTCAACTCTGTGAAATCCACAAAATGCATTATCTGCAAAATATGCTAAAATGTAAACATTGAAAAGTGTTTTAACATTTAAACTCAAAGATAAAGATATGCAATACTTTTTATTTTCATGAAATGACAAATTTTTTAATGAAATAAACTGGGGATTTAAGAAAATTCACGTATTTTGCACCCTGTATTTTTTAATAACATTACTTTAAGCAAGTCAGTATGTTTCAGTTTATTGGGTATGATTAATGCACACCTATTCTTTGCTCAAGCAGCAAAAAAATTTTAAAAATAAATAATTTTATCTCTTTTTTTTTTTTTTTTTAATCAAACAAAACTGATACATATCTCCTTCAGTAAATATTCTTGAGCAAGACAATTTTATGTTGGTGCAAGGAGTAATGAGAAAAAAAATTATTGAAAACAAACCAAAAAAAAGTACAGTACAGGATTTTTACCTGGCATTCTCATAAAATTTTGAATATACCCTATCTCCCCTCTTTAATCCATAAGTTTTTATGCATTCTATATTATATTGTATATTAACAAGGCGCCACTTGTCTAGTTTTGTTTTCAATCAGAACGCGGCAAGTTATGGAAATTGGTTTAGCATTTTTCATTCAGGTATAATTTATTTATTTAGAATAGAATTGATAAAGAAAATGCAAAAAGTGAAAAACATTGAACAGACACGATAGAATCATTAAATAATTTTCATGGTTTTAATAATCCACATGGCCGTTTCTTGTTATGCGAATTCAGTCTTTCAATGTCTTAATATACAATGAATAAAGTCTGCAATAAGGTTAACTGGAGAATCTTGCAATGGATTTTTGCTGCCGCTTATTCATATTTACTTAATTAAGAGGAATCGAGTTAATGAAATGTTGTATAAATTTTACTTGTTAACTCTATAGGTTACTAGGTACTACTAGGTTATCCCATCGACCAAAAAATTATCGCCAAACTATAAGATTAAATGCCAATAATGGATGATCGTGGATGTCACATTCAATGCCATTAAATACGATTTGTGTGTTTAAAATGTCATTAAGTGATTTTTATTTAGTCTTTTTATTAATATTTTACTAATTATTTGTTTTTTCATTATTTGAAATAAAAAATATGTCATGTATAATTTGGCTATTAGTTTGGTGATTGTATAATTTGGCGAAATTGGTCGACGGGATAACAGAGTAGTACCGATTACTAAAATATTTCATAATAGAAATAATTTATGTAACTGAAAATGTTTTATCCAACATTTCACTTAAGTTTAAAACAAGCAATATATAGAAATTGTAAAGTCCCTCAAGTGTGTGTAACTTGGGATCAGACATTGTGCAAAATATAATGTGCTCATCTTTTGTTTACATTTTTAAAAAGAGTAATTTGATTGTAATAATGGAGAAGAAATCATAATGAATGCTTATAATAGAGTATAATACAGTCAACTCTGTGAAATCCACAAAATGCATTATCTGCAAAATATGCTAAAATGTAAACATTGAAAAGTGTTTTAACATTTAAACTCAAAGATAAAGATATGCAATACTTTTTATTTTCATGAAATGACAAATTTTTTAATGAAATAAACTGGGGATTTAAGAAAATTCACGTATTTTTCACCCTGTATTTAAAAACAATACTTTAAGCAAATCAGTAAGTTTCAGTTGATTGGGTGCAAACCTATTCTTTGCTCAAGCAGCAAAAAAAATTTTAAAAATAAATAATCTCTAAATATTTTTTTGCAGGATTTTTACCTGGCATTCTCGTAAAATTTTAAATATACCCTGCCTTCTCAGTCTAATCCATAAGTTTCAATACATTCTATATTAAAAATCCATTGCAAGATTCTCGGGTTAACTTTATTCATTGTATATTAAGACATTGCAAGACTGAATTGGCATAACAAGAAACAGCCATGTGGATTATTAAAACCATGAAAATTACTTAATGATTCTATCATGTCTGTTCGATGTTTTTCAATTTGTGCATTTTCTTTATCAAATTCAATTGTACATAAATAAATCCTACCTGAATTGTTAACACCAATATCCATAACTTGCCGCGTTCGGGTTCGGATTCAAAACAAAACTAGACAAGTGGCGCCTCTACGCGTATGAATACATGACTTTCCCACAACAAATAATTTAAAATAATTTTTGTTTGAAAACTTAAAAAAAAAAATCATAAGTCGAAAGTATATTGAATATGTATAATTAAAAAATATTTTCCTATTTTAAAAAAGGATTCAAAATATTTTTTCCACAAAATGCAAAAATATCCAATGTAAAAAACGTAATATTTTCTTCTTACGAAAAATAAAGGCAAAATAAATAGAAATTTGATTTAGTATATATTTATTGAATGTTTTAAAGCACATGATAAGATGTTTTTGTAGTTTAAAAAACATTTATTGCTTCGATGCGGGTGTTTTAACTATGACCATAACTGCATTTTCTTTTTCACTCCCTCTCCGTCTGCTAACCCATAGAATAACATGTAATCCGCGAGCTAATATAGTCCAATTTTCCAAGACCAATATATAACAAACAAGAGTTTTCCTAGAAACAAGGCAAGTCTTATTACCTCTATCTTAAAGAGATTCATATTATATATAAGTTTTAATAAAATCTCCCAGCCGGTTTTCTAGATCTCATTATCAGGAACAAACACCATCGTTTTCAGTTTAAAAATGGTTATCGAGATCTAAAAATATACGGCACGTAGAAATGTAAAAATTATAGGATAAGATTAGACTGGGAATATAAGACTATATTAAAAAAATTGGACCATTCTGACCAATATTTGCTGAGTTATTAGAAGGCGGCTTTTCCGATTTCCTTTGAAGTTGAGTTAGCTGTATATATGAAGTTCCGCATCTACCCTTATGACGATGGTAGGTTTTGACGATGGTAGGTTTCGAGTTTTTTTAATAAGTGAGTATTTCTAATTTTTATTAGCTTATATTTCTGATCATAGGTTTTTTTGTGTATTTGTCATTGTTTTGGAAAATAAGTTATTTTATATCTAGAAATCTGCAAATTATAAGCAAAAAACTTTTGGACTGTTTTTATAAAAATTTTAATTTCTCTACGAGTATGCACCCTATCGCGTAAAAATGAGAAGAGTTTATTGTAGTAAGCCAAATAATCATAATGTACAGTTTGTACGCTTTCGTTACATTAGTTTTGACAGGATTATCCAAAAGATGTTCGTTATTTTTCAATTTGTTGACGTTTCCCTATGAAGTTTCGGGAAAAAAATCTTCACGGAAATGTATGACCTGTACAATTTTGTTAACACCCTTAGTTTCAGAATAATTCCTCATGTATTTTTATAGATATTTAACAAAATGTCTAAAATCGCAAGTTGCCAGTCACCTTTGGTCGTATAGTGTATCAGTACAAAAAACCCTGAACGGGTTAAAAGCTTCTGACGCAGCACTTTATCTTATATCTCTAAGAATTTTAAATTTGGGACTTAAAATTAATGATATCAAAATTTATGTGACGCTATGCTATTAATTAATATACATATTAAAATTTATTCATTAAGGTTTTATCAATTACATCTTTCATAAATTCAAAATATGAATCTTAAAAGATATGATATCAAAATTTAAGTGACGCCTTGACGAGGCTTTAAACGATGTTTTAAAATTCCATTTATTTATTTATTGTCCAAATACATTTTCATATCTAAACAATACTTTTTATTTTCCAATACACTGTTAAATACATCACTTTCACTGAATATATATAATGCACTGAAATGTATTTATTTGAATAAATAAATTTATCTTTTGGGCTACGCTGTCCAAAATCAAAAATAACATTTAAATGAATAGTTTTTGCATCATTGTATCTATTTGCATCTATTTAACTTACTTTGGATACAATGACGCAAAAACTATTCATTTAAATGTTATTTTTGATTTTGGACAGCGTAGCCCAAAAGATAAATTTATTTATTCAAATAAATACATTTCAGTGCATTATATATATTCAGTGAAAGTGATGTATTTAACAGTGTATTGGAAAATAAAAAGTATTGTTTAGATATGAAAATGTATTTGGACAATAAATAAATAAATGGAATTTTAAAACATCGTTTAAAGCCTCGTCAAGGCGTCACTTAAATTTTGATATCATATCTTTTAAGATTCATATTTTGAATTTATGAAAGATGTAATTGATAAAACCTTAATGAATAAATTTTAATATGTATATTAATTAATAGCATAGCGTCACATAAATTTTGATATCATTAATTTTAAGTCCCAAATTTAAAATTCTTAGAGATATAAGATAAAGTGCTGCGTCAGAAGCTTTTAACCCGTTCAGGGTTTTTTGTACTGATATCATTGCTTTTTTTAGGTTAATGATAAAAACAAAAAATTAAAGACTAATGCAAAAAATTCATATTCATGATTCATTCACCTTTAATTACCCCTCCCCCATCCCCTTAAAAAAAAGATATTTCATATTTTATTAATGTGTGCTGTACTACTTGATTTTGTTAAAAACAACTCTGTAGTAAAATACGTTAGTAAAAGATAAGAAGGTAATGTACATTCAGCACCATACATCTCAGAAAGGGTTTTATAATCTATGCTGTATGTAATGTATCATTTCTCATTCTTGTTAACTATGTTTTTTCTTTACACATGTTGATACATATACTGCAGATGGATTAAAATGATCAGGGATACAATATTCAGAATGTGCTGGAAAGTATTTCATAATCTATGCTGCATGCATGATTCTTGTTAATTATGTTTCAACCTATGTATAGGTTGATAATATTGCAGATTGATTAAGACTATATGCATTACAATATTCAGAATATGCTGGAAATGTTTCATAATCTATGTTGCACACGTTTTTCTTTCTTGTTAGTTATGATTTGTTCTTTATATAGATTGGTAAAATTACTGCAAATAGATTAAAATGATAGGTTTACAATATTGAACATGTATTGGAAAGTGTTTCATAATCTATACTTATGTGTAATTTTTCATTCTCCTTAGTTTATTTATGTTTTGCTGTTTGCATAGGGTGGGAAGATTACTGTACAAAGATGAAAATTATAGGTTTAAAGTATTCAGAATGAATTGGAAAGTATCTAAACATGCTGTATGCAAAAATTTTTATTGTCGTTAATTATGCTTTGTTTTTTGCACAGAATGGTAAAATTCTTGTACATGTGACAATAAGTTTACAGTATTCAGAATGAGTAGGAAAATGCATCATAATCGATGCAGTATGCATGATTCTTTGTTCTTGTTAGTTATGTTTTGTTCTTTGCACTGGGTGGAAAAATTGCTGTATATGGATGAAAATAGCATTCAGAATATGTTGGAAGTTGCATCATATTCTATGTTGCACACATAACTTTTCGTTCTTGTTTTTTCTTTTTTTTTTCTTTACACATTGATAAAATTATTGCAGATGGATGAAGGCATTTAATTAAATCAGGCTTATATTAAAATTGACAATATACATTCTAAATTAATCAATGTACCTGTCATTTGTACAAAAGAATGTCCTGATTGGTAATTGCCCCGGTGTAATTGATAATTACAATGTTCCCAGGGTAGTTACCGAGAATCAAAAATTTTTAATTAAGCAAATTTTAAATAATATTTTAATCAAAGCCTATATTTTATTGAATAGAAACATGGTGAATCATTAACCATGCTAAATTTGGTCACATCTATTGTAAACATTAAAAAGATATTTAGATGTTAGTGTTTTTTGATCAGGAATTACCCCAGTCCACCCTATAAGTTTCATACTTCAATTAGGAAAATGCTTAACTGACAAAGAAAGAAAATCAGGACTCTGTTATTTATTAAATATTTTCATTTCATATGATACTTTCCATTCTTGGACGACTTAACTTACAAAATAAAACTAATATATTTTTAGTTTCATTTATAACATTTCAGTCACTAAGCATAAAACATGCAAAGTACATAAATTTAAGCATTTCATGTTTTTAGATTTTTTTTTTTTTTTTTTTTTTTTTTTTAACATAATTTTGTGAAAAAAGCAGACAGCTATTAAAAAATATTCCGTATTTGCTTAGGGTTTCTTGCAGTGCAATACATCAAAAGTATTTTCTAGATTTTCAACATTGTATGTAATATTTTGACGACTTGAAAATATTTTATTTTTTTCTCATAAATCATGTAAAATAACATTTATCCATTAAGAACCACATTTGATTTACTAAACAGCTATAAATACAAATTCCAATTGAAATCTACCCTAAACCCGAAAAATTTAAACCAGATTCAATTGGAATTTTCAGGTGGCATTTCAAAACATATTATTTTGTAACAGGTAAAAGGGTTCTAATTAGGTTTTTTTTTTTCTTGTGGTTTTTTCAATTGGGTTAAGGATAGATTTCAATAGGAATTTTCAGGTTCTGGGTAGTGCATGTTGACAGAAATTAATTCGTCTTTCTTAAACAGATTAATGGTTACACTGATTTTTATTTCAGTTCAAATTGGGTTCTTGTCAATGTGTATCAGCAGAAATTATTTTTCCTTCTTCGGATCAAGTTAAGATTCCATAGAATTTTTTTTTTTTTTTTTTTTTTTTTTTGGGGGGGGGGGGGTTGTTGGAGTGAGTTCAATTCAAATATAATTTTCAAGTTCTGGTCAGATTGCATTTCCGCAGAAAATATTTTGTTCTGTGCAGGGATTAGATTTAAAATAGACTTCAATTGGAATTTACAGCTTCTAGTCTGTCCGTATCAATGAAAATTACATTTTCTTTCTTGTTTCAGGATATGGTTGGATAGATTTTTTTTAAGGTTCAAATCTGGTAATGGGTCAACTTGAAATGAAATTTTTAAGTTCTTGTTGAGTTACATTTCAATCTATAATATTTTGTCGCAAATAGATTGACTACTGGAGGGATTTTTTTTTTTTTTTTTTTTTTTTTTAGTGTTTGGATTGTGTTTAGGATAGACTTCAATTAGAAATTTCCGGTTCTGGTCAATGTATGTCAAAGGAAATTATTTTGTCTTTCTTGGACAAATTTATGTTTACATTAATTTTTTTTTCTTTTGGTTTAGATTGAGTTTCAGGTAAACTTATAGGTTTTTGTCAGTGCTTATTGGCAGAAATTATTTTTTCAATTTCGGATCAGGTTACAGTGTGATGGGATTTTTATTTATATTTTTTTGTTTTGTTTCGATTTGGGTTCCATTCAAATAGAATTTTTAGGTTCTGGCCAGGTTGGGTTTACATGAAAAAAATATTCTGTCATGTACAGATACTGGATTACAATTCCTATTTTTTTTTTGGTGGGAGGGGGGGGGGGAGTTTGTATCGGGTTTAAGATTTTATTAAAATTTCCATGATCTAGTCTGTACGTATTTACATAATTTCTTTTTCTAAAAATCTTGATATGGTTGGATAATTGTTTTTTTTTTTTTTTTTTTTTTTTTTTTTTTTTTTCGGGTTTGAATCTTGATTCAGTTTGACTTGAATTGGAATTTTCAGGTTCTTGTCAAGTTGCATTTCAAGTACTAGTTTTCAATTCTGGTCAGTGGATGGGGACGGAAATTATTTTGTCTTTCTTGAACAGATTTATATTTCCTAATTTTTTTATTTTACTTTTTTTTAAGGAGGGGGGGATTGGATTGGGTTTCAGGTTAAGAGTTTGGATCGGGTTTGAGAGATAGACTTCTATTGGAATTTCCATGATCTGGTCAGTATATATCGACATAAATTGTTCTTTTTTTTTTTTTTTTTTTTTTTTTAAATCTTGATTTGATTGGATTTTTTTTTTTTTTGGGGGGGGGGGGGATTGAATCTGGTTTCGGATTGACTTCAAATGGAATTTTCAGGTTCTTGTTGAGTTGCATTTCAAGCATATTATTTTGTGGCAGATAGATTGGGTTACAATTGAAATTATTTTTTTTTTTTTTGGGTGGGGGGGGGGGGTAGTGTTTGAAATGGATTTAGGATAGATTTCAATTGAAATTCTTGTCAGTGTATGTGGACAGAAATTATTTGGTCTTTCTTGGACAGACTTGTGTTTCTATTGTTTTTTCCTTTTCGGGTTTGGATTAGGTTTCATGTTAACTTTCAGACTCTTGTCAGTGTGTATCGGCAGAAATAATTTTCTCTTTTTCGGATTAGGTTAAGGTTCGACAGAAATTTTTTTCAGGTTTCAATCAGGTTCAATTCAAATGGAATTTTCAAGTTCCGGTCAGGTTGTGCTTTAATGGAAAATATTTTGTACTGTATAGATACTGGGTTCCGGTTATATGGAATTTCCTTTTTCAGATTCAGATTAGATTTAAGATAGACTAATTGGAATTTCCAGATTTCTGATCACGTGTATCTCTGGAAATTAATTTTTCTTTCCCGAACCGAGATATGGTTGGATAATTTTATTTTATTTTATTTTTTTTGGGGGGGGGGGGGGTTGAATCTGGTTTCGGTTTGACTTCAAATGTAATTTTCAGGCTCTTGTTCAGTTGCATTTCAATGTATTTTATTCTGCAGCAGATAGATTGAGTTACTCTTGGAGGGATTTTTTTCTTTCTGGTTTTGGATTGTATAGGATAGATTTCAATAGGAATTTTTCGATTCTGGTCAATGTATTTCAATGGAAATTATTTTGTCTTTCTAGGACAAATTTATCTTTCCATTAAATTTTTGTTGGTTTAGAATGGGTTTCAGGATAACTTGTAGGTTCTTGTTGGCAAACTTGTATAAAACCAAAAACTTTCTGCAAATTAATTTAATGTTGGGTGTAATTCGCATTTTTTGTGCAATTCATGGTCATCATTCGTGTTTTTTATGCGATTTATGAATGTAATTTGCATTTTTTGAGCAATTTATGGACATAATTTGCAATTTTTATGCGATTAATGAATGTAATTTACATTTTACATGATTTATGGACGTAATTTGCTATTTTTATGCAATTCATAGACATAACTTGTGTTTTTTCAGCTTTCTGTTGACGAAATTTGTGTTTTTTGATCGATTTATTGACGTTATTTGGGTTTTTATAGGATTTATGAATGTAATTCGCTTTTTTTACACAACTCTTGGACGTAAGTCACATTTTTTGCAATTTATGAATGTTATTCGTGTTTTTTTGCACGATTCATGGAAGTGATTCGCATTTTTTGAGTGATTTATGAACATAATTCACATTTTTATGCAATTCATGGACGTAATTTGCATTTTTTGAGCGATTCATGAATGTAATTCGCGTTTTTTATGCAAATTATGAATGCAAAATGCTATTCCCTATTTTTATGTGATTTATAGACGTAATTTGCATTTTAGCTTTCTGCTGCCAAAATTCGTATTTTTTGAGTGATTTATGAACATAATTCCCATTTTACTACACAATTCATGGACGTAATTCACGTTTTGAGCGATTTGTGGACCCAATTCGCATTTTTTATGCGATTCATGGACATAATTTGAGATTTTTATGCGATTAATGAATGTAATTTACATTTTACATGATTTATGGATGTAATTTGCTATATTTATGCGATTTGTAGACGTGATTCGCATTTTTTGAGTTTTCTGTCGATGAAATTTGCGTTTTTTGATCGATTTATTGACATTATTTGTGTTTTTATAGGATTTATGAATGTAATTTGCTTTTTAAGCCAATTCTTGTACGTTTTTTTGCATGATTCATGGAAGTGATTCGCATTTTTTGAGTGATTTATGAACGTAATTTGCGTTTCAGCTTTCTGCTGCCAAAATTCGTGTTTTTTGAGCGATTTTTGAACATAATTCCCGTTTTACTACACGATTCATAGACATAATTTGTGTTTTTCATACAATTTCTGAACGTAATTCTCACTTTTTTAAACATTTCATGGACGTAATTCACGTTTTGAGCGATTTGTGGACCCAACTCATGTTTTTTATGCAATTCACTTTTTTTAAGCAATTCATGGACATAATTTGTGATTTTTATGCGATTAATGAATGTAATTTACATTTTACATGATTTATGGACGTAATTTGCTATATTTATGCGATTCATAGATATAATTTACATTTTTTGAGCTTTCTATCGACGAAATTTGTGTTTTTTGATCGGTTTATTGACGTTACTTGTGTTTTTATAGGATTTATGAAAGTAATTTGCTTTTTTTACCAATTCTTGGACGTAATTTGCATTTTTTGCAATTTATGAACGTTATTCGTGTTTTTTTTGCACAATTCATGGAAGTGATTCGCATTTTTTGAGTGATTTATGAACGTAATTCACGTTTTTATGCAATTCATGGACGTAATTTGCGTTTTTTGAGCGATTCATGAATGTAATTCACATTTTTTATACAATTCATGAATGCAAAACACTATTCGCTATTTTTATGCGATTTATAGACGTAATTTGCGTTTCAGCTTTCTGCTGCCAAAATTCGTGTTTTTTGAGCGATTTAGAACATAATTCTCGTTTTACTACACGATTCATAGACATAATTTGTGTTTTTCATACAATTTCTGAACGTAATTCTCACTTTTTTAAACAATTCATGGACGTAATTCACGTTTTGAGCGATTTGTGGACCCAATTCGCTTTTTTTAAGCAATTCATGGACATAATTCGCGATTTTTATGCGATTAATGAATGTAATTTACATTTTACATGATTTATGGACGTAATTTGCTATATTTATGCGATTCATAGATATAATTTGCATTTTTTGAGCTTTCTATCGACGAAATTTGTGTTTTTTGATCGGTTTATTGACGTTACTTGTGTTTTTATAGGATTTATGAACGTAATTCGCTTTTTTTACCAATTCTTGGACGTAATTTGCATTTTTTGCAATTTATGAATGTTATACGTGTTTTTTTGCACAATTCATGGAAGTGATTTACATTTTTTGAGTGATTTATGAACGTAATTCACGTTTTTATGCAATTCATGGACGTAATTTGCATTTTTTGAGCGATTCATGAACGTAATTCACATTTTTTATGCAATTCATGAATGCAAAACACTATTCGCTATTTTTATGCGATTTATAGACGTAATTTGCGTTTCAGCTTTCTGCTGCCAAAATTCGTGTTTTTTGAGCGATTTAGAACATAATTCTCGTTTTACTACACGATTCATAGACATAATTTGTGTTTTTCATACAATTTCTGAACGTAATTCTCACTTTTTTAAACAATTCATGGACGTAATTCACGTTTTGAGCGATTTGTGGACCCAATTCGCGTTTTTTATGCGATTCATGGACATAATTCACGATTTTTATGCGATTAATGAATGTAATTTACATTTTACATGATTTATGGATGTAATTTGCTATATTTATGCGATTTGTAGACATAATTTGTGTTTTTTTAGCTTTCTGTTGACAAAATTTGCGTTTTTTGATCGATTTATTGACGCTTTTTGTGCTTTTATAGGATTTATGAATGTAATTCGCTTTTTTTACCAATTGTTGGATGTAATTTGCATTTTTTGTAATTTATGAATTTTATTAGTGTTTTTTTGCACGATTCATGGAAGTGATTCACATTTTTTGAGTGATTTATGAATGTAATTTGCATTTCAGCTTTCTGCTGCCAAAATTCGTGTTTTTTGAGCGATTTATGAACATAATTCTCGTTTTACTACACGATTCATAGACATAATTTGACAAGACAACACAGACAACATTTTTCATACAATTTATGAACGTAATTCTCACTTTTTTACACAATTCATGGATGTAATTCACATTTTGAGCGATTTGTGGACGTAATTCGCATTTTTTTATGCAATTTGCTTTTTTTGAGCGATTCATGGACATAATTCGTGATTTTTATGCGATTAATGAATGTAATTTACATTTTACATGATTTATGGATATAATTTGCTATATTTATGCGATTCGTAGACATATTTTGCATTTTTTGAGCTTTTTGTCGAAGACGAATTGACGAAACTGGCGGGCCACAGGTTGTGCATCCCTATTTTAGAAGTTTTTTAATTTTTCAAATTTGAGAGTTTTTTAATGTGATAGTTATAGTCTTAATTCATTCAATAGATAATGATGTTATATGCAAGCAAAAAAAAAAAAAAAATTAAGCCATTCCATCAAACAGTTTTTTTTTTAAATCTTGGTGTTAGTCGTCAAAAATAAAGTTTTGAGAAAACGCGACTTAAAGTTGAAATTCTATGGGTGCGACTATGAATGTGTTAATACATAAAAGCTTATAATTCCGTTAAAAATGCAAATATTTTTATGTGGTTTTTTGCATTGAGTTAAGAATTAATTGAATAATCAAACTAGATCATATAAAAATCGATTTTTTGAAAAGTTTTCAACCCCTGAGCCTCCTTAAACTCAAAGAGCATCGGTGTGACAAGAAATTATCATTTTTTTAGCATAATGCGTCTCAGACAAGTGATTTATTTCAAATAACAAATTTTTACTTAACTAATCCATGTAATATGCACTTTCACAATTTTAAGTAGAATTTTCGCCAGATAATTGAATTGCTTTATTAAATGAAATCATCTGATTAAAAAAAGCGGTGGATTCTAAAATGTGCCAAAACATTTAAATATTAAGTTTGGTTTTGATTCATATAAGTGACAATTATAGTGATCTTTCTTAGCTCTTTCTTCGTGCAAGGAGTAATTTTATAAATTATAGTAACATTGTATGATATATCTTGAAATTGACAATATGAATTTTTTTTTTTTGACATAAATCATGTAAAATAATATTCATCAATCAAGATCCACCTCTGACTTATTAATCACTTATAAATAAAATAAACAACTCACAAAGCGTCACAAAAATTTATGAAATTAAGTAGTGTGACATTATTCAAATTTACTTAATTAAGAGGAATCAAGTTAATGAAATGTTGTATAAATATTAATTGAAAACTCTATAGATTACTAGGTACTATTAGGTTATTCCGTCGATCAAAAAATTATCGCCTAACAATAAGATTAAATGCCAATTATGGATGATCGTGAGTGTCACATTCAATGACATTAAATACGATTTGTGTATTTAAAATGTCATTAAGTGATTTTTATTTAGACTTTTTATTAATATTTTACTAATTATTTGTTTTTTCGTTATTTGAAATAAAAAATATGTCATGTATAATTTGGCTGTTAGTTTGGTGATTGTATAATTTGGCGAAATTGGTCGACGGGATAACAGAGTAGTACCGATTACTAAAATATTTCATAATAGAAATAATTTATGTAACTGAAAATGTTTTATCCAACATTTCACTTAAGTTTAAAACAAGCAATATATAGAAATTGTAAAGTCCCTCAAGTGTGTGTAACTTGGGATCAGACATTGTGCAAAATATAATGTGCTCATCTTTTGTTTACATTTTTAAAAAGAGTAATTTGATTGTAATAATGGAGAAGAAATCATAATGAATGCTTATAATAGAGTATAATACAGTCAACTCTGTGAAATCCACAAAATGCATTATCTGCAAAATATGCTAAAATGTAAACATTGAAAAGTGTTTTAACATTTAAACTCAAAGATAAAGATATGCAATACTTTTTATTTTCATGAAATGACAAATTTTTTAATGAAATAAACTGGGGATTTAAGAAAATTCACGTATTTTGCACCCTGTATTTTTTAATAACATTACTTTAAGCAAGTCAGTATGTTTCAGTTTATTGGGTATGATTAATGCACACCTATTCTTTGCTCAAGCAGCAAAAAAATTTTAAAAATAAATAATTTTATCTCTTTTTTTTTTTTTTTTTTTTTTTTTTTTTTTTTTTTTTTTAATCAAACAAAACTGATACATATCTCCTTCAGTAAATATTCTTGAGCAAGACAATTTTATGTTGGTGCAAGGAGTAATGAGAAAAAAAATTATTGAAAACAAACCAAAAAAAAGTACAGTACAGGATTTTTACCTGGCATTCTCATAAAATTTTGAATATACCCTATCTCCCCTCTTTAATCCATAAGTTTTTATGCATTCTATATTATATTGTATATTAACAAGGCGCCACTTGTCTAGTTTTGTTTTCAATCAGAACGCGGCAAGTTATGGAAATTGGTTTAGCATTTTTCATTCAGGTATAATTTATTTATTTAGAATAGAATTGATAAAGAAAATGCAAAAAGTGAAAAACATTGAACAGACACGATAGAATCATTAAATAATTTTCATGGTTTTAATAATCCACATGGCCGTTTCTTGTTATGCGAATTCAGTCTTTCAATGTCTTAATATACAATGAATAAAGTCTGCAATAAGGTTAACTGGAGAATCTTGCAATGGATTTTTGCTGCCGCTTATTCATATTTACTTAATTAAGAGGAATCGAGTTAATGAAATGTTGTATAAATTTTACTTGTTAACTCTATAGGTTACTAGGTACTACTAGGTTATCCCATCGACCAAAAAATTATCGCCAAACTATAAGATTAAATGCCAATAATGGATGATCGTGGATGTCACATTCAATGCCATTAAATACGATTTGTGTGTTTAAAATGTCATTAAGTGATTTTTATTTAGTCTTTTTATTAATATTTTACTAATTATTTGTTTTTTCATTATTTGAAATAAAAAATATGTCATGTATAATTTGGCTATTAGTTTGGTGATTGTATAATTTGGCGAAATTGGTCGACGGGATAACAGAGTAGTACCGATTACTAAAATATTTCATAATAGAAATAATTTATGTAACTGAAAATGTTTTATCCAACATTTCACTTAAGTTTAAAACAAGCAATATATAGAAATTGTAAAGTCCCTCAAGTGTGTGTAACTTGGGATCAGACATTGTGCAAAATATAATGTGCTCATCTTTTGTTTACATTTTTAAAAAGAGTAATTTGATTGTAATAATGGAGAAGAAATCATAATGAATGCTTATAATAGAGTATAATACAGTCAACTCTGTGAAATCCACAAAATGCATTATCTGCAAAATATGCTAAAATGTAAACATTGAAAAGTGTTTTAACATTTAAACTCAAAGATAAAGATATGCAATACTTTTTATTTTCATGAAATGACAAATTTTTTAATGAAATAAACTGGGGATTTAAGAAAATTCACGTATTTTTCACCCTGTATTTAAAAACAATACTTTAAGCAAATCAGTAAGTTTCAGTTGATTGGGTGCAAACCTATTCTTTGCTCAAGCAGCAAAAAAAATTTTAAAAATAAATAATCTCTAAATATTTTTTTGCAGGATTTTTACCTGGCATTCTCGTAAAATTTTAAATATACCCTGCCTTCTCAGTCTAATCCATAAGTTTCAATACATTCTATATTAAAAATCCATTGCAAGATTCTCGGGTTAACTTTATTCATTGTATATTAAGACATTGCAAGACTGAATTGGCATAACAAGAAACAGCCATGTGGATTATTAAAACCATGAAAATTACTTAATGATTCTATCATGTCTGTTCGATGTTTTTCAATTTGTGCATTTTCTTTATCAAATTCAATTGTACATAAATAAATCCTACCTGAATTGTTAACACCAATATCCATAACTTGCCGCGTTCGGGTTCGGATTCAAAACAAAACTAGACAAGTGGCGCCTCTACGCGTATGAATACATGACTTTCCCACAACAAATAATTTAAAATAATTTTTGTTTGAAAACTTAAAAAAAAAAATCATAAGTCGAAAGTATATTGAATATGTATAATTAAAAAATATTTTCCTATTTTAAAAAAGGATTCAAAATATTTTTTCCACAAAATGCAAAAATATCCAATGTAAAAAACGTAATATTTTCTTCTTACGAAAAATAAAGGCAAAATAAATAGAAATTTGATTTAGTATATATTTATTGAATGTTTTAAAGCACATGATAAGATGTTTTTGTAGTTTAAAAAACATTTATTGCTTCGATGCGGGTGTTTTAACTATGACCATAACTGCATTTTCTTTTTCACTCCCTCTCCGTCTGCTAACCCATAGAATAACATGTAATCCGCGAGCTAATATAGTCCAATTTTCCAAGACCAATATATAACAAACAAGAGTTTTCCTAGAAACAAGGCAAGTCTTATTACCTCTATCTTAAAGAGATTCATATTATATATAAGTTTTAATAAAATCTCCCAGCCGGTTTTCTAGATCTCATTATCAGGAACAAACACCATCGTTTTCAGTTTAAAAATGGTTATCGAGATCTAAAAATATACGGCACGTAGAAATGTAAAAATTATAGGATAAGATTAGACTGGGAATATAAGACTATATTAAAAAAATTGGACCATTCTGACCAATATTTGCTGAGTTATTAGAAGGCGGCTTTTCCGATTTCCTTTGAAGTTGAGTTAGCTGTATATATGAAGTTCCGCATCTACCCTTATGACGATGGTAGGTTTTGACGATGGTAGGTTTAAAGCTGCGTCACTTGAAGGCTGCCGCCTTCTATGATAATAAAAAAATATATATATTAAAAGTTATAGCTGCAAAGTATTAATCATGAAAATTACCAAAAACTCATAGATCTCAGGGAGATATGTGTTAAAAATAGCACAGATCTCGGTGTCAGTATTTCTTTCATGATATTTAAATCCGTTCACTACTGCAACTTCAGTATCTGTTGCAAAATAATATTTGAAAAACTATAAAACGTGAACCCTGTTAATTAAATCTAGAAGAATTTCAAATTTCTAGAAAACTGCGAAAGGAAAATACCTTACAGCTCTTATTACATTCACCATAGAAGAAATGGATAAATAATTGGACAGAGTAGGAACTTCATTAAACTATTTGGTTACCATGACACTGTCTTTGTGCAACCAACTTGAAATTCAGTGGCTGAAGTCCTTCGATAATGAGAATGGGTTAATGAATTTGTTAGAAATTCCCTTTTCCCCATAACACTTCCGTAATAACTTGGAAACTTCCTGTTGTCTTCTTTTATGATCGTATTCATTCCATGCTTGGTTTGAATTTAATTAAAGCGATTGGTTACCGTGACATCTCAAGTCTTTACGATACTAACTTGAAAATTACTGAATTAAGTTTGGGTAAACTGGTTTCTGCGCAATATTTCGAATGCCATAATAGATTGGTGCATGAGTTTGTGGATAATTAATCTACTAAAACAAACTTAAACATGTATTTTATCTATTTTAGATAAAACCTAAGAGGGGTTAATGAGGTGGTCGTAATTTTGGGACATTTTGCCATATCGCTGCAGCAGTTTTAGGTAGAAGCGCGAAAATCCGGATAGAAAATCTACTAAAAAATAGTTAAACATACTGATTTTAGAGCGATATTTTCTATTATGTGGTCAACATAAATGTTGAATTAGATAATGTGAGATTACACGAATAGGAAAACAATTATGGCTATTTCATTATGTATATTTTTTAATCTTTACTAGATGTATTTTGTTTGTTCAAGATTCTTATAAAGAAACCGAACTAGCATAGCGAGCGAAGTCTGCGAGTTCTATGTATTTCTGCTTCTTTTACTTTCCTTTTCGTGTCGTTTGAAACAGTTTCCTACTGCATCTACTGCAAAATAATATTTGAGGAAATAGAGAAAAACATAATTAAATCTAGAAGAATCTCGAATTTCTTAAACTGCGAAAGGAAATATCTTACAGCTCTTATTACATTCACCATAGAAGAAATGGAAAAATAGTTGGATAGAATAAGAACTTCATTAAACCATTTGGTTACCATGACACTGTCTTTGTGAAACCAACTTGAAATTCAATGGCTGAAGTCCTTGGATAATGAGAATGGGTTAATGAATTTCAGTTAGAAATTCCCTTTTCCCCTAACACTTCCTTAATAATTTGGAAACTTCCAATATTCCGTTGTCTTCCTGTATGACCGTATTCACTTCATGCTTGGTTCGAATTTAATTAAAGCGATTGGTTACCATGGTGTCTCAAGTCTTTACGATACTAACTTGAAAATTACTGAATTAAATTTGCGTAGCTTGGTTTCTAAGAAATATTTCGAATGCGGTAATAGATTTAAATGTTTTTAAAATCTAATTTCGAAATCTTGTTTTCGTTTATTTTTTATGTATTTTAACCAGAATTTATTTCATTTTATAAAAATGCTGTGACTCAAAAACATGTTATGATTATATTATAAATAAAAATAGTTCGAAATTTGTTCTTTACAAAAACCCATTTCATTTTTTTAAAGAAGATCTGACACAGAAAAATCTTCAAATTTTCTAAAAAAAAGAAAAAAATATTGCATTATATTTTTTCTGCTTAAATCATATTTCTGTTTTAACTAGAACAGGAAATATTATTGTTTTGGTTTGTTTTTAAAATCTATCGCTCAGGCAATGGTTATTTTGGAAACAACTTCTTACAATAAGTCGCCTGCATAATGCCAAGGCAGAGTGCAGTCTGCTTTAGAAATTAGTATTTTACCTTATTGGGGATAATAAATTTGGTTTTTTAAAATTAAAAAATCTTTAACCCCTGTTTTTACTTCCTAACTGAAGTCGCTATTCACTTGAAGAACCTTAAAACTGAGTTAAGTGCTAATATGATTTTAACAGGTTCGCTGCCGCTTACGTGAAGATATGATCATAGTTAATGCCGCACTGTACTAGTGGGTTTTTCCCAGAAGCCGATTTACTTTTTATAGCAAAGCATCGGTGAAAGAATTTTTCCGCGCCAGCGCGTGACTGGCTATTGATACATCACCCCACATCACGCGTTGACACGTGAGTGGCCCTTAACGTTGGCGCTATATCACGCGCCGGTGCGTGATCGGCAGCGAATGTGTTAAAACAGGCACCCATTAGGTGTAATGCACCCGAACAATGGAGTCCGGGGTACCTTATGGAGACAACCTTTGAAACAATCTCTTCAAATTTGAGTAATACTATAGTAATATGTGGTGGCATAATACTAATGCTAAAAATTAAATAAAATTAAAAAAATGTAAAATAGAATATTTTACTTAAACTTAATTAAAAAAAGGTACTACTCTGTTATCCCGTCGACCAATTTCGCCAATACAAATAAAAAGTTGAAATAAAAATCACTTAATCACATTTTAAACACGTGAATCGTATTTAATGTCATTGAATGTGACATTCACGATCATCCATTATTGGCATTTAATCTTATAGTTTGGCGATAATTTTTTGGTCGACGTGATAACCTAGTAGTACAAAAAAATAAATAAAAATCCTTACTAATTTTATAAATGCGATTATTTTTGGTTCAGCTTTTTCCCACATTCATTAGGATATACTACATAAAACTGTGCATCAAGTTTTTAGATGCGTGGGATTTTACTTTTAATATTTTTTTTTCTTTCGTGTATATTAAAAATGAAGGAAATTCAACAAACTCTCAATTTAAATATTTTTTAAAAGATAACTATAACATTGAATGCTAAATACATGCACAAAAATTTTAAATACACCATGGAGAATAAGTTAAAAAAACTACTAAGAATGTATTTATTAAAAATACAACAAATTGCTCAATGGTGCACAAAACAAGAACTTTAATATGAACTTGTACAATTAAAATAAAATAAAAATCTCAACGTTTCGCGCCGTCTTCTGCGGCCGTCTTCAGGAAAATAATAGGACCCACCAGTGGCCGCGAGTTTCTGACCTCCAAACTGGTAGACGGTAGGTGCTGGTTTCGAACCCAATCGCGACCGTCGGCCTAACCGCTCGGAGTTTTCCGTGGTTTTCTTCGAGCCTAATACGGGTTAGGTTCCCTTAGAAAGACCCCCACGGAGGGCATCCCACCCCATGGGGCCTATATCCCACAGTGTAGATAATTGGCCGACATAAATACAAACAAACAATCAGGAAAATGATTTAATTCATTTCGATTTTAATTTATTAGAATTATCTCTCGATCAGGAAGCAAACTTTTAGTCCTTTCATTATCACATTTTCCTGAAGAGGGCCGCAGAAGACGGCGCGAAACGTTGATATTTTTATTTTATTTTAATTGTACAAGTTTCTATTAAAGTTCTTGTTTTGTGCACCATTGATCAATTTGTTGTATTTTTAATAAATACATTCTTAGTAGTTAAATCTTATTGTGCAATTGTCCAGTTTAAGTTTTAAAAAATCAAACCTCTATTGAAACAAGCAAGATATAAAAATATGAACTAGGAGAAAAATCAGTAGTTTTCATTAATATGCCTTATAGCTCTGGATCTATTGACAAAATTTACAAAACCTAGCGTTATAATTTTCGTATAGTTAAAACCAGGGATCTCGCTGTCGCTCGCCATAGAGCCAAAATGCGACTAAATTCTTCGTTTGGCGAGTAAACAAGCAATTAGATTCGCCAAATTGATAGTGCTCAATTTTTGCTTTCTCTTTCTTTTCTTTTTCGTTTTTCATACATATGCATACATGCATATTTTTAATATATACATATTTTTAATTTATTTGTTGCTGATTGTTGAAATTAGATTAATAATAATCGCTGCGTCGCAGATCTAAAAAGTTAGGTTATTTTAGAACATATTGAAAAAAGGGGGTTCATTAAAGGATTAAAGATAACTTTTTTCTTGTGCTACATGGCGAATCTATTTTGCTAATACTTTTTTCATTTGGCGAATGTTTTTATTCTTAAATAGCCAAATTACTAACGTTGATCCAATGTCAGCGAGAACGCTGGTTAAAACTGAGGTGTCAAAATACTCACAATTAAAGAAGCTTTCAGTTAATAATGAAAAAAGGAAATTAGATTTTGAGCAATTCCAAGATAGTGCGTTTCCTTAATTCCTTGCAGACGAGCGACACGTATACGCGCCGCAAAAAGGCTTCACAGTCCTAGTTTATTCCTACCAATAAAATTTTAATGTAAAATTTGCCTTATTTAATCCAAGCATTTTCTCGATTTAATAAAGCACAAATTTCTGTTTTTAAAAACCGCTGATAAAACATTAAATATTTCGTAAAAGGCTCCCGTCGCGATGGGGTTAAAGGAATATCGTAATGTATCTTTGACACTGTGCATTAGTATAGCCGAAATTAAATCAAGCAGGCGCCGATAAAAACGTTTGAATTATTTTTAATGTATTTGGGAAAAGTCACGTTTCTTACGAGATAAGAACATTTTGCATTTTTCGCATAATCATCACTTGTGGAAAACTGAATCATCAAATATATAAATGAAGAATTCATTCAAAAGCAATGGATCGAAGGTGAGAAAAATTACAGAAGAAAATTGAAGTCTTTTTTGCTGAGACAAACTCTATCATTTCTTTAAAAAAAATTCTTTTCAAGATAACAGTACTTTATGTATGGGAAAATAAAGACTGATATTGCACGGAAAACTATAAATAAAGTTGATAAGTAAGCAATTTTCAAAATATAGTGAAACGCAAAGAATACTTATGTGAGAAAGCTTTGGTAATTCAAAAATGATAAAGAATGCATTATAAAATTTTTTTCCTATATCCATCCATAAGTATTTTGATATTATTCAACAGTAAGAAATAAAATCAAACAGCGCGCGAAGAAAACGCTTGAAATATATTTATTAATTTGTGCCGAAAGTCACGTTTCATGCGAGATAAGTCATTTGTATTGTAATCGCAAATTGCGCAAAAAAAGGATCAAAGAAACAAATGAAAGATTAATTCCAAAGTGATAGAATGAAGTTTAGAGAGAAAAAAAAATTAAGATCATTTTGCTGGCGCGAATTCTGTTTCGTTAAATCTTTTCTCAGCCCTTTATATTTTGAATTTAAAAAATGCTTATTTAAATAACCATTTAGTTTAATATATCCAGATCAACATATATGGTTCTAATAATTTGATATTTTGTTAATTTTCTAAATCAAAACTTATTTAATAATTCTTTAGTTAGAGCTATTACTCTGCAAAATATTTATAAAAATGAGATTAATTAAAAAAAATACATTAATTGAACTATGCAATGTTTAATTCTTTCAATTAATATACATTAATTGAAAGAATGCATTATAAAAAAATATATTTTTTCTACTATATTCATAAGCATTTTGATATTACACTGCTAAAAATAAAGGTGACAAACCAGTTGCATTTGGGGTCCAAGGGTGAAAAGGTGTTACCTTTTGACACCCGCGGGCTTGAAAATGTGTTTGGGGTGCCGTTTAATCCCTCACTGGGTGTTGTTTCACGCTAATTAGAGTGCCGCGCAATGCATACTGTTGGAAGATTTTCACCCCTTAGTCATTTGATCATGCTCTGTGCCGTGTGTCCTTCCTCTTCAACTCGCCGTCACTGCACTGTTAAAACTAATGGTGACACATTGCACCTTTTAGGGGTGAAAGGCTTGTCTCACTGGTGACACCCCTAGAGGAGCTAAAATGGCACCCTTAACTAGGGTGAAAGGATGGCACACCTAAACCAGGGTGTTTCAGGGGGTGAAAGGACGGCACCTCAGGGAAGAATAATGGCACCCCTTATCCACAGTGTTCAATAAGGTGAAACGATGGCACCACAGGGGAGAATAATCTCACCCCTTATCCAGGGTGCCCCAGGAGGTGAAAGGATGGCATCTCAGGGGAGAGTAATGGCACCCCTTAACAAGGGTGCCCCAGGGGGTGAAAAGATGACGCCTCAGGGGAGAGTAATGGCACCCCTTATCCAGGGAGCCCCAGAGGGTGAAAGGATCGCATCTGAGGGGAGAGTAATGGCACCCCTCACCCAGGGTACTTTAAGGGGTGAAAGAATGGCATCTCAGGGGAGAATAATGATATTACTTATCCAGGGTGCCCCAGAGGGTGAACGGATGAAACACATAATCCAGTGTGCCCTGTGGCATCCTACAAGAAATAGCACTCACAATCTATGGCCCACAGTTGCAACCCCCCTCCCCCCACCCTGCTTGTCAAGAAATTGTATTGGTTTGAATCATGAAATAGAAAGTGTTTACCCATTTTTAAATTGAATTCTGCAGAGAAAATTATCATGATCAGTCAATATTTTGAGTCTTTTTTTTTTCTTTTAGATTGATGGAATATTATCATAGAAGGCGGCAGCCTTCAAGTGACGCAGCTTTAAACCTACCATCGTCAAAACCTACCATCGTCATAAGGGTAGATGCGGAACTTCATATATACAGCTAACTCAACATCAAAGGGAATCGGAAAAGCCGCCTTCTAATAACTCAGCAAATATTGGTCAGAATGGTCCAATTTTTTTAATATAGTCTTATATTCCCAGTCTAATCCTATCCTATAATTTTTACATTTCTACGTGCCGTATATTTTTAGATCTCGATAACCATTTTTAAACTGAAATTGATGGTGTTTGTTCCTGATAATGAGATCTAGAAAATGGGCTGGGAGATTTTATTAAAACTTATATATAATATGAATCTCTTTAAAATAGAGGTAATAAGACTTGCCTAGTTTCTAGGAAAACTCTTGTTTGTTATATATTGGTCTTGGAAAATTGGACTATATTAGCTCGCGGATTACATGTTATTCTATGGGTTAGCAGACAGAGCCTGAGTGAAAAAGTTAACAGTTAAAAAGTCACAGTTAAAACACCCGAATCGAAGCAATAAATGTTTTTTAAACTACAAAAACATCTTATCATGTGCTTTAAAACATTCAATAAATATATACTAAATCAAATTTCTATTTATTTTGCCTTTATTTTTCGTAAGAAGAAAATATTACGTTTCTTACATTGGATATTTTTGCATTTTGTGGAAAAAATATTTTGAATCCTTTTTTAAAATAGGAAAATATTTTTTAATTATACATATTCTATATACTTTCGACTTATGATTTTTTTTTTTAAGTTTTCAAACAAAAATTATTTTAAATTATTTGTTGTTGGAAAGTCATGTATTCATACGCCTAGGGGCGCCACTTGTCTAGTTTTGTTTTGAATCCGATCCCGAACGCGGCAAATTACACGGAGCATTTTTCATTCAGGTAGTAATATTCTTACATAATGTCCATTAAATTGATATAGAAAATGCACGAATTAAAAAATATAAACCAGACAAGATAGAATCATTAAGTAATTTTCAGGTTTTAATAATCCACATGTTGTTTCTTGTTACGCCAATTGAATCTCGCAATGTCAATATACAACGAATAAGCTCTGCAATAAAGTTAACCGGAGAATCTTGCAATGGATTATTAATTAATACAGAATGTGTAACTTTGTTATAAAGTTATTTGCTTGTATTTTTGAAGACTTATGGATTACAGTGTGGAGGCAGGATATATTCAAAATTTTACGAGAATGCCAGTTAAAAATCTGGACTGCATTTTGTTTTGTTTTGTTGTCAGTAATTTTGGGTGAAATGCAGTTTACTCTCCTTCGCCAAGGAACTTTTTATGTGTATTGTTTGATAAACAAAAAATATATAGAGGTAAAATTGTTTATTTTTTTAATTTTTTCGCTGCTTGAGCAAAGAATAGGTTTGCATTAATCATAATTAATAAACGGAAACTTACTGGCTTGCTTAAAGTATTGTTTTTAAATACAGGGTACACAATACATGAATTTTCTTAAATCCCAGTTTATTTTATTAAAATTTGTCATTTCATGAAAATAAAATTATTGCATATCTTTTATCTTTGAGTTTAAGTGTTAAAACACTTTTCAATGTTTGCATTTTAACATGTTTTGCAGATAATACATCTTGTGAATTTCACAGAGTTGACTGTATTATACTCTATTATAAGCATTCATTATGATTTCTAGTACATTATTACATTTAAATTACTCTTTTTAAAAATGTAAACAAAAGATGAGCACATTATATTTGTGCAATGTCTAGTCCCAAGTTACACACACTTGAGGGACTTTACAATTTCTATGTATAGCTTGTTTTAAACTTAAGTGAAATGTTGGCTGAAACATTTTCAGTTTCATAAATTATTTCAATTTGAAATATTTTAGTAATCGCTACTACTGTTATTCCGTCGACCAATTTCGCCAAATTATACATAATCACACTTTTTTTTTTTTTTTAAATAATGAAAAAACAAATAATTAGTAAAATATTAATAAAAAGTCGAAATAAAAATCAATGACATTTTAAATATACAAATTGTATTTAATGTCATTGAATGTGACATTCACAATCATCCATTATTGGAATTTAATCTTAAAGCTTGGCGATAATTTTTTGGTCGACGGGATAACCTAGTAGTACCTAGTAATCTATAAAGCTAACAAGTAACATTTATACAACATTTCATTAACTCGATTCCTCTTAAGTAAATTTGAATAAGCGACGGCAAAAATCCATTGCAAGATTCTCTGGTTAACTTTATTGCAGACTTTATTCATTGTATATTAAGACATTGCAAGATTGAATTGGCATAACAAGAAACATCCATGTGGATTATTAAAACCATGAAAATTACCTAATGATTCTATCATGTCTGTTCGATGTTTTTCAATTTGTGCATTTTCTTTATCAATTCTATTCTAAATAAATAAATTCTACCTGAATGAAAAATGCTAATAACGCGTTTTGATTCAAATCAAAACTAGACAAGTGGCACCTTCTTAATATGGAATATAGAATGTATGAAAACTTATGAATTAGAGGGGGGGGGAGGCAGAATATATTCAAAATTTTATGAGAATGCCAGGTAAAAATCCTGTATTGTACTTTTTTTTGGTTTGTTGTCAAAAACCTTTTTCTCATGTCTATGACTAAATTACTCCTTGCACCAACATAAGATTTTGTTGTCAGTGGCACAGCCAAGGGGGTGGTTTTGTGAACTACATCCATGAATCGCTTAAAAAAAAAAGCAAATTGCATAAAAAATGGGAATTACCTCCACAAATTGTTTAAAATGTGAATTACGTCCATGAATCATGTAAAAAAGCAAGAATTATATTCATAAATTGTATGAAAAATGCAAATTACATCTATGAATCGTGTAGTAAAACATAAATTATGTTCATAAATCGCTCAAAAAACACGAATTTTGGCGGCAAAAAGCTGAAACGGAAATTACCTCTATAAAACGCATGAAAATAGCGACTTGCATTCATGAATTGCATAAAAAATGTGAATTACGTTCATGAATCACTCAAAAAATGCAAATTACGTCCATGAATTGCATAAAAACGTGAATTACATTCATAAATCACTCAAAAAATGCGAATCACTTCCATGAATTGTGCAAAAAAACACGAATAACGTTCAGAAATTGCAAAAAATGCGAATTATGTCCAAGAATTGGTAAAAAAAGCGAATTACATTCATAAATCCTATAAAAACACAAATAATGTCAATAAATCGATCAAAAAACTCAAATTTCGTCGATAAAAAGCTCAAAAGATGCAAATTATGTCTATGAATGGCATAAGTATAGCAAATTACGTCCATAAATCATGTAAAATGTAAATTACATTCATTAATCGCCTAAAAATCGCGAATTATGTCCATGAATCGCTCAAAAAAAGCGAATTGCATAAAAAACATGAATTGGGTCCACAAATCGCTCAAAACATGAATTACGTCCATGAATTGTTTAAAAAAGTGAGAATTACGTTCAGAAATTGTATGAAAAACACAAATTATGTCTATGAATCGTGTAGTAAAACGGGAATTATGTTCATAAATTGCTTAAAAAACACGAATTTTGGCAGCAGAAAGCTGAAACGCAAATTACGTTCATAAATCACTCAAAAAATGCAAATCACTTCCATGAATCGTGCAAAAAAATACTAATAACATTCATAAATTACAAAAAATGTGAATTAGGTCCAGCAATTGGTAAAAAAAGCGAATTACATTCATAAATCCTATAAAAACACAAATAACGTCAATAAATTGATCAAAAAATGCAAATTTTGTCATCAGAAAGCTCAAAAAATGAAAATTATGTCTACAAATCGCATAAATATAGCAAGTTACATCCATAAATCATGTAAAATGTAAATTACATTCATTAATCGCATAAAAATCGCGAATTATGTCCATGAATCGCATAAAAAACGCGAATTGGGTCCACAAATCGCTCAAAACGTGAATTACGTCCATGAATTGTTTAAAAAAGTGAGAATTACGTTCAGAAATTGTATGAAAAACACAAATTATGCCTATGAATCGTGTAGTAAAATGGGAATTATGTTCATAAATCACTCAAAAAACACGAATTTTGGCAGCAGAAAGCTGAAACGCAAATTACGTCTATAAATCGTATAAAAATAGCAAATAGTGTTTTGCATTCATGAATTGCATAAAAATGCGAATTACATTCATGAATCGCTCAAAAAACACAAATTACGTTCATGAAACGCATAAAAACGTGAATTACATTCATAAATCACTCAAAAAATGCGAATCACTTCCATGAATCGTGCAAAAAAACACTAAGAACGTTCATAAATTACAAAAAATGCGAATTATGTCCAAGAATTGGTAAAAAAAAGCAAATTACATTCATAAATCCTATAAAAACACAAATAACGTCAATAAATCGATCAAAAAATGCAAATTTCGTCGATAGAAAGCTCAAAAGATGAAAATATGTCTATGAATCGCATAAGTATAGCAAATTATGTCCATAAATCATGTAAAATGTAAATTACATTCATTAATCGCCTAAAAATCGTGAATTATGTCCATGAATCGCTCAAAAAAAGCGAATTGCATAAAAAACATGAATTGGGTCCACAAATCGCTCAAAACATGAATTACGTCCATGAATTGTTTAAAAAAGTGAGAATTACGTTCAGAAATTGTATGAAAAACACAAATTATGTCTATGAATCGTGTAGTAAAACGGGAATTATGTTCATAAATTGCTTAAAAAACACGAATTTTGGCAGCAGAAAGCTGAAATGCAAATTACGTTCATAAATCACTCAAAAAATGCAAATCACTTCCATGAAACGTGCAAAAAAATACTAATAACATTCATAAATTACAGAAAATGCGAATTAGGTCCAGCAATTGGTAAAAAAAGCGAATTACATTCATAAATCCTATAAAAACACAAATAACGTCAATAAATTGATCAAAAAATGCAAATTTTGTCATCAGAAAGCTCAAAAGATGCAAATATGTCTATGAATCGCATAAGTTTAGCAAATTACGTCCATAAATCATGTAAAATGTAAATTACATTCATTAATCGCATAAAAATCACGAATTATGTCCATGAATCGCGCAAAAAAAGCGAATTGCATAAAAAACATGAATTGGGTCCACAAATCGCTCAAAACATGAATTACGTCCATGAATTGTTTAAAAAAGTGAGAATTACGTTTAGAAATTGTATGAAAAACACAAATTATGCCTATGAATCGTGTTGTAAAACGGGAATTATGTTCATAAATCGCTCAAAAAATACGAATTTTGGCAGCAGAAAGCTAAAATGCAAATTACATCTATAAATCGCATAAAAATAAGTAATAGCGTTTTGCATTCATGATTTGCATAAAAAACACGAATTACATTCATGAATCGCTCAAAAAATGCAAATTACGTCCATGAATTGCATAAAAATGTGAATTATGTTCATAAATCACTAAAAAAATATGAATCACTTCCATGAATCATGCAAAAAAACACGAATAACATTCATAAATTGCAAAAAATGTGAATTACGTCCAAGAGTTGTGTAAAAAAAGCGAATTACATTCATAAATCCTATAAAAACACAAATAACGTCGATAAATTGATCAAAAAACACAAATTTCGTCGACAGAAAGCTGAAAAAAACGTAAATTATGTCTATGAATTGCATAAAAATAGCAAATTACATCGATAAATCATGTAAAATGTAAATTACATTCATTAATCGCATAAAAATTGCGAATTATGTCCATAAATTGCTCAAAAATGCAAATTACATTCATAAATCTCATAAAAAACACGAATGATGACCATGAATTGTTCAAAAAATGCGAATTACACCCAACATTAAATTAATTTGCAGAAAGTTTTTTGTTTTATACAAGTCTGCCAACAAGAACCTACAAGTTATCCTGAAACCCATTCTAAACCAACAAAAATTTAATGGAAAGATAAATTTGTCCAAGAAAGACAAAATAATTTCCATTGACATACATTGACCAGAATCGAAAAATTCCTATTGAAATCTATCCTATACACTCCAAAACCAGAAAGAAAAAAATCCCTCCAAGAGTAACTCAATCTATCTGCTGCAAAATAAGATACATTGAAATGCAACTGAACAAGAACCTGAAAATTACATTTGAAATCAAACCGAAACCAGATTCAACCCCCCCCCCCCCCAAAAAAAAAAAAAAAAAAAAAAAATCCAACCATATCTCGATTCGGGTAAGAAAACTTAATTTCCATAGATACGTGTGGTCAGAAATCTGGAAATTCCAATTAGTCTATGGGTTAGCAAACCTTAATTCAATCTGAAAAAAAAAAAAAAAAATTCTGACAAGCAGAGTTGTATAATATAGACGCACGCCTTGTGCAGAAAATTTTATGAAGAAACAATTTTTATTTATTTATTTCGACAAAGAATTGCGTAAAAAAAAAAAAGTGTATCTCAACAAAGAATCATGTAAAAAAACCCAACATTTCGACAAAATACCACGCGAAAAACGTTAATTTCATCCAAAGACCGCAATAAAAACATTATTTCAATCCATGAATCGCATAAAAAATACGAATTCCATGCATGAATCGCATAAAAAATGTGAATTACATGCATGAATCGCATAAAAAATGTGAACTACATCCATGAATCGCTAAAAAAAAAAAGCAAATTGCATAAAAAATGGGAATTACGTCCACAAATTGCTTAAAATGTGAATTATGTCCATGAATCATGTAAAAAAGCGAGAATTATATTCATAAATTGTATGAAAAACGCAAATTACGTCTATGAATCGTGTAGTAAAACATGAATTATGTTTATAAATCGCTCAAAAAACACGAATTTTGGTGGCAGAAATCTGAAACTGAAATTACCTCTATAAAACGCATAAAAATACCGAATTGCGTTCATGAATTGCATAAAAAATGTGAATTACGTTCATGAATCGCTCAGAAAACGCAAATTACATCCATGAATTGCATAAAAACGTGAATTATGTTCATAAATCACTCAAAAAATGCGAATCACTTCCATGAATTGTGCAAAAAAAAAACACGAATAACGTTCATAAATTGCAAAAAATGTGAATTACGTCCAAGAATTGGTAAAAAAAGCGAATTACATTCATAAATCCTATAAAAACACAAATAACGTCAATAAATCGATCAAAAAACACAAATTTCGTTGATAGAAAGCTCAAAAGATGCAAATTATGTCTATGAATAGCATAAGTATAGCAAATTACGTCCATAAATCATGTAAAATGTATATTACATTCATTAATCGCATAAAAATCTCGAATTATGTCCATGAATCGCTCAAAAAAAGCGAATTGCATAAAAAACGTAAATTGGGTCCACAAATTGCTCAAAACGTGAATTACGTCCATGAATTGTTTAAAAAAGTGAGAATTACGTTCAGAAATTGTATGAAAAACACAAATTATGTCTATGAATCGTGTAGTAAATCGGGAATTATGTTCATAAATCACTCAAAAAACACTAATTTTGGCAGCAGAAAGCTGAAACGCAAATTACATTCATAAAATGCGAATCACTTCCATGAATCATACAAAAAAATACTAATAACATTCATAAATTTAAAAAAATGCGAATTAAGTCCAACAATTGGTAAAAAAAGCGAATTACATTCATAAATCCTATAAAAACACAAATAATGTCAATAAATCGATCAAAAAACTCAAATTTCGTCGATAAAAAGCTCAAAAGATGCAAATTATGTCTATGAATGGCATAAGTATAGCAAATTACGTCCATAAATCATGTAAAATGTAAATTACATTCATTAATCACCTAAAAATCGCGAATTATGTCCATGAATCGCTCAAAAAAAGCGAATTGCATAAAAAACATGAATTGGGTCCACAAATCGCTCAAAACATGAATTACGTCCATGAATTGTTTAAAAAAGTGAGAATTACGTTCAGAAATTGTATGAAAAACACAAATTATGTCTATGAATCGTGTAGTAAAACGGGAATTATGTTCATAAATTGCTTAAAAAACACGAATTTTGGCAGCAGAAAGCTGAAACGCAAATTACGTTCATAAATCACTCAAAAAATGCAAATCACTTCCATGAATCGTGCAAAAAAATACTAATAACATTCATAAATTACAAAAAATGCGAATTAGGTCCAGCAATTGGTAAAAAAAGCGAATTACATTCATAAATCCTATAAAAACACAAATAACGTCAATAAATCGATCAAAAACACAAATTTCGTCGACAGAAAGCTCAAAAAATGCAAATTATGTCTACGAATTGCATAAATATAGCAAATTACATCCATGAATCATGTAAAATGTAAATTACATTCATTAATCGCATAAAAATCGCGAATTATGTCCATGAATCGCATAAAAAACGCGAATTGGGTCCACAAATCGTCAAAACGTGAATTACGTCCATGAATTGTTTAAAAAAGTGAGAATTACGTTCAGAAATTGTATGAGAAACACAAATTATGTCTATGAATCGTGTAGTAAAGCGGGAATTATGTTCATAAATCGCTCAAAAAACACGAATTTTGGCAGCAGAAAGCTGAAACGCAAATTACGTCTATAAATCCCATAAAAATAGTGAATAGTGTTTTGCATTCATGAATTGCATAAAAAACGCGAATTACATATCGCTCAAAAAACACAAATTACGTCCATGAAACGCATAAAAACATGAATTACATTCATAAATCACTCAAAAAATGCGAATCACTTCCATGAATCGTGCAAAAAAACACTAATAACGTTCATAAATTACAAAAAATGCAAATTACGTCCAAGAGTTGTGTAAAAAAAAGCGAATTACATTCATAAATCCTATAAAAACACAAATAACGTCAATAAATTGATCAAAAAACACAAATTTCGTCGACAGAAAGCTGAAAAAAATGTAAATTATGTCTATGAATTGCATAAAAATAGAAAATTACGTCCATAAATCATGTAAAATGTAAATTGCATTCATTAATCGCATAAAAATTGCAAATTATGTCCATAAATTGCTCAAAAATGCAAATTACATTCATAAATCGCATAAAAAACACGAATAATGACCATGAATTGTGCAAAAAATGCGAATTACATCCAACATTAAATTAATTTGCAGAAAGTTTTTGGTTTTATACAAGTCTGCCAACAAGAACCTACAAGTTATCCTGAAACCCATTCTAAACCAACAAAAATTTAATGGAAAGATAAATTTGTCCAAGAAAGACAAAATAATTTCCATTGACATACATTGACCAGAATCGAAAAATTCCTATTGAAATCTATCCTATACAATCCAAAACCAGAAAGAAAAAAATCCCTCCAAGAGTAACTCAATCTATCTGCTGTAAAATAAAATACATTGAAATGCAACTGAACAAGAACCTGAAAATTACATTTGAAGTCAAACCGAAACCAGATTCAACCCCCCCCCCCCCACCCCAAAAAAAAGAAAAATTATCCAATCATATCTCGATTCGGGAAAGAAAACTTAATTTCCATAGATATGCGTGATCAGAAATCTGGAAATTCCAATTAGTCTATCTTAAACCTAATCTGAACCTGAAAAAGGAAATTCCATATAACCGGAGCCCAGTATCTATACAGGACAAAATATTTTCCATTAAAGCGCAACCTGACCAGAACTTGAAAATTCCATTTGAATTGAACCTGATTGAAACCTGAAAAAAATTTCCATCGAACCTTAACCTAATCCGAAAAAGAGAAAATTATTTCTGCCGATACACACTGACAAGAGTCTGAAAGTTAACATGAAACCTAATCCAAACCCGAAAAGGAAAAAACAATGGAAACACAAGTCTGTCCAAGAAAGACCAAATAATTTCTGTCCACATACACTGGCAAGAATTTCAATTGAAATCTATCCTAAACCCAGTTCAAACACTACCCCCCCCCCCCCCCCCGAAAAAAAAAATCCAATTGTAACCCAATTTATCTGCGACAAAATAATATACTTGAAATGCAACTCAACAAGAACCTGAAAATTCCATTTGAAGTTAATCCGAAACCAGATTCAATCCCCCCCCCCCCAAAAAAAAATATATATTTAATCAAATCAAGATTTTAGAAAAAAAAGAACAATTTATGTCGATATGTATTGACCAGATCATGGAAATTCCAATAGAAGTCTTTCTCAAACCCGATCCGAATAACCTGAAACCCAATCCAATCCCCCCCCCCCCCCAAAAAAAAGTAAAATAAAAAAATTAGGAAATAAAAATCTGTTCAAGAAAGACAAAATAATTTCCGTCCCCATCCACTGACCAGAATTGAAAACTAGTACTTGAAATGCAACTCGGCAAGAACCTGAAAATTCCAATTCAAGTCAAACTGAATCGAGATTCAACCCCCCCCCCCAAAAAAAAAAAAAAAAAAAAAAAACAATTATCTAACCAAATCAAGATTTTTAGAAAAAAAAATTATGTAAATACGTACAGACTAGAGCATGGAAATTTTAATAAAATCTTAAACCCGATACAATCTCCCCCCCCCCCTTACATAACTAACAAGAAGCCTTGATGACCCCACAAAACATAACTAACAAGAACGAAGAGTCATGCATACTGCATCGATTATGATGCATTTTCTGACTCATTCTGAATATTGTAAACTTATTGTCATTCATGTACAATAATTTTACCATTCTGTGCAAAAAAACAAAGCATAATTAACGAGAGTAAAAAATTTTCCATTAAACATGTTTATATACTTTCCATTTTATTCTGAATGCTTTAAACCTATCAGTTTCATCTTCGTACAGTAATCTTCCCATCCAAATCTCTCCCCCCCCCCCCCTGTTTATATATGTTTTGTGCAAACAGCAAAACATAAATAAACTAACAAGAATGAAAAGTTACACATACAGTATAGATTATGAAACACTTTCCAACACATTTTCATTATTGTAAGCCTATCATTTTAATCCATTTGCAGTAATTTTTCCACTCTATATAAAGAACAAATCATAATTAACAAGAAAGAAAAACCTGTGTGCAACATAGATTATGAAACACTTTCCAGCATATTCTGAATATTGTAACGGATATAGTTTTAATCAATCTGCAATATTACCAACCTATACAAAGGTTGAAACATAATTAACAAGAATCATGCACGCAGCATAGATTATGAAATACTTTCCAGCACATTCTGAATATTGTATTCCTGATCATTTTAATCCATCTGCAGTATATGTATCATCATGTGTAAAGAAAAACATAGTTAACTAGAATGAGAAATGATACATACAGCATAGATTATGAAATCCTTTCTTAGAAATACAATGCTGAATGTACATTACTTTCTTATCTTATACTAACGTACTTTACTACAGAGTTGTTTTTAACGAAATCAAGTAGCACAGCATATATTAATAATAAAATATGAAATATCTTTTTTTAAGTGGGTGGGGGAGGGGTAATTAAAGGTGATCAGAAATCATGAATTTGAATTCTTTGCATTAGTCTTTAATTTTTTGTTTTTATCTTTTTATTATTAACCTAAAAAAAGCACTGATATCAGTACAAAAAACCCTGAACGGGTTAAAAGCTTGTGACGCAGCACTTTATCTTATATCTCTAAGAATTTTAAATTTGGGTCTTAAAACTAATGATATCAAAATTTATGTGACGCTATGCTATTAATTAATATATACATATATTAAAATTTATTCATTAAGGTTTTATCAATTACATCTTTCATAAATTCAAAATATGAACCTTAAAAGATATGATATCAAAATTTAAGTGACGCCTTGACGAGGCTTTAAACAATGTTTTAAAATTCCATTTATTTATTTATTGTCTAAATACATTTTCATATCTAAACAATACTTTTCATTTTCCAATACACTGTTAAATACATCACTTTCACTGAATATATATAATGCACTGAAATGTATTTATTTGAATAAATAGATTTATCTTTTGGGCTACGCTATCCAAAATCAAAAATAACATTTTAATAAATATTTTTTGCGTCATTGTATCCAAAGTAAGTTAAATAGATGCAAATAGATACAATGACGCAAAAACTATTTATTAAAATGTTATTTTTGATTTTGGATAGCGTAGCCCAAAAGATAAATCTATTTATTCAAATAAATACATTTCAGTGCATTATATATATTCAGTGAAAGTGATGTATTTAACAGTGTATTGGAAAATGAAAAGTATTGTTTAGATATGAAAATGTATTTAGACAATAAATAAATAAATGGAATTTTAAAACATTGTTTAAAGCCTCGTCAAGGCGTCACTTAAATTTTGATATCATATCTTTTAAGGTTCATATTTTGAATTTATGAAAGATGTAATTGATAAAACCTTAATGAATAAATTTTAATATATGTATATATTAATTAATAGCATAGCGTCACATAAATTTTGATATCATTAGTTTTAAGACCCAAATTTAAAATTCTTAGAGATATAAGATAAAGTGCTGCGTCACAAGCTTTTAACCCGTTCAGGGTTTTTTGTACTGATATTTTTAAACTCATTATCAGGTGTCCAAAGAAAAATTGTAGCATATTTTTGTAATTCAGAGAGGGATAATATGAACTACAAAAATAATCATAGAAAGGCAGAGAATTCAAATTGTACTTTCATTTACATGGAGAGTATTTTAAGAAAAATTCATAATTTTAACTTTTATACAGTCTTTGCATTTCAAAATCACCAATCATAAGTCATCACTATTGCATTGTTAGTAATACCCAAAAGGTTTTGTTAGAATAAATCGGAAAATTTACACAACATCTACACCTATTTTCTGCCTCTAAAAATCACTGAGTTAGAGTCAAATATTGTGACTTTGTCATGCAATTTGAAGCCTGATTTTCAATTTTATGTTTTGAAGTTCTTGTAAAATGAAATAAATCATGATTTTTGACTGTCTCTAACTCATATGTTTGGACCAAACTTTTTGGGTATGTTTAAGAAAGGGCCAGTAACTATTTTTGTGATTGGGCATTTTTAGATGCAAGAACATTATAAAAATTTGATGTTTTTTGACTCCAAAATAAGAGAAAGTACAAATTGAATTATCTATCATCATATGAATATTTTTATAATTTTCTTATAGTTTCAGAAGTAATAAGTAACCATCTTTTTTGACACATAGTATATTGCTTGGCATGTATTTTCATTATTTTATATACAGGGCAACTGAAAAGTATGGGAACACAGAAAAATGCTATATCCTGTAAAATATATGACATAATTTAATAATAAAATATAAAAGAAATAACAATATTTTAACAAATTGTTCACTGGCTTGAAATTTATTTTTTACACAAGTTTGAAAACGAAAGATCACAGAATTGACAGTCCGCTGCAGATAATTCTGATTTAAATCATTCTATGCCTTGATAATTTCGCATCACATACAATGCAAATTGGGGATTTTGTATTTCTAGCTTTTCTACAGAAGTCAAGTGAGCTAAGATCTGATTGTTCGAAGGCAATACACCTGTTATTAAATATCCACGCAGATGGTCAATGTTGTTTTTGCTCCATGTGAAGGCCCCAATACTGCTGGAAGTTCCATTAAAGTTATTTTGCTTCCATGAGGCGAATACTTCGTTGAACATATTAGTTGCTGTTCATTTTGACGGTTGTGAACTTTTCGGAGGATTAAGATTTTCATATAGTAGAAGAAATGCTACAAAATTTTTAAATAAGCATTTCTCAGATTTTAGTTGTGAAATATCAATGTCAAAAAACGCACCAATATTTTTTCAGCTACCCTGCTGTATCTAATTAAAAAAATGTAAAACCCAAATTAGAAAAGAATATGTAATAAATGCTGTGTAACTTTTAAATTAGTAAGAATACTTCATATTCTTTAAAATTCTTCCAGAAAGTTAGCCATCGAGCTATGAAATGAATTATAGAAAATAAATTCATTTTATAGTTGTGGTAAAATCACAGATGAAATTGCGAGTAAAAAAAATCATTTTTACAATATATGTAGTACTTATCTTTATAGTGAACTTATGGAAATCCATATTTTATAGCATATATCCACACAGGATTAGAAATTAAGAACTGTATGTAAGGTGTCAAAATAATGCTTACAATTTTTTTTCGATGTGCCAACTGCATTTCATATTTTCTTATTTCTTTTCACAACCATGTTAATAGTAATAATATTGCATTGCATATTTAATTTTAATGTATTGAAGGGAAGTGGGGAGGAAACTTTACATATTAAACACTTTTTCTTACTAAACAAAATAAAAACTGACTTTCCATAAGTATGAAATCTGATTAAACTACAATATTTGGATTCTGGAAAAACTTATTCTTTTTATAAAGCTAATATGCATAAAAAACAGATAATCAAGCAAATATGTCCACAGAGAGAAAATATGAGCTTTAGATATAACTAACGATAAGCTAATTTTTAAAAAATCTGAGATTAACAGTACATCAGAAAATAAAAAGTTAACAAATAAATGAATCTTTGGTTGACAATTATGGTGGGGCATTTAAAACATTTCCAAATCACACATATTTTTATTGTTTGTTTGAGGAAGGGAATACAAAAATTTTAAAACAATTTTAATACAGTTTCTTATTTTAGGAACATATAAGGATGCAGAAATATCTCATAATAAAAGAAAATCTTGTTTAAAGGGGTGTAATATCCAAGGACCAGTTTTATCAGTCATAGGTGAAAGTGAAGTTAACTTAGAGGTTATTGAAATGTTCAAAATTCTTAAGACACGTGCTGATGTCATGATGCAGAGGGGGGGGGGATGTATGCTAAAATACAAATGAAAGCATTTGCTAAACAAAAATTAAAGTTAAAGAAAGCTAGCTATCAAGATTTGACGACTAGGAATAATTTTTCTATAATTTAGTTTCATTTGACGACTAACGACTGCTGATTTCTAGTCCTGTATCCACATCAAAACACTTTCTGCCTAATTGTTTTTGTGTTTTGACTTATTGCATCTGAAATTTTAATCCACTGAGTAAATATAATGAAATGAATAAAACATTGAATTAAAAAAACAACCTTTTAGTTCAAATAATCTTTTTATTGTAAACACGAAGAATGTATTAAATATTATTAAACAAAGACGTAACACTATGTGGAACTGATGCCACTGATAAAATTTTGAAGACATAAGTATCTAATAAAAAAGATAAAAATTTAAATTGGCTTTTACTATAGTTAACGTTAAACAACCAAAACAATGCATACCACAAAGTAACTAAGCTTATAAAAGTATCAGTTTTTATAATTAACTGTTTATATAAAATTAATACATAGCATGAGTAATTTAACAAGTTGCTTGAGTTGCGGAGCACAGTAACAGGTTGAAACACAGAAATTTCTGCACCTTCTTCATGATAAAGAATCGGAAACTTTTCTTGTATCAAGCATGGTAATGTAAGTACTATAAATTTAAGTTCACTATCTGAAAAAATAATAATAACACATTAAGGAAAACACACAACAAGACAGTCCAATTAAAATCTATCATCAAAGTACAGCAAAAATTGTAGATGAACAAAAAAAGAAAGAATAAAATTTAAATAAAATTTAAATTATAGCTCACAAGGCTATCAAAGCCTGACAGCTAATGTGCCCGCAGGTTCTGTATGTAACGTGATAACTCTTTATATAAATATCAGATTTGCTTCAAATTTTATATGTAGGTTCATTCTGATAAGGTTCTTCACTGATTAGCACTGGAGGTTCACTGGTTAAATATGAAGGGGGGGAGAAGAGAGTGCTACCCTCCTTAATTTATATAAATATGCAGAAATCATGCAGAATTATCACATTTTCTTCAAATTTTGTTAATAATTTCACTCTGATAAGGCACTTTCCTGATTAGTTTTAGGGGCTCATTGGTTAAGTATAAAGAGGGATGGCAGTTAATCCACTGTCCAATAACTTACAGTTAGTTGATTTCTTTTATTTTTGGAAGGGCATTATTCTTTGAAATAAGAGTATAATATACAGTTGTATGTATAGCCTGCGAGCTCAATGCCATCCGTTTAACCGGGCACTTTCTTCTTTATTGCCTATTTTCGGACAGCACGAGAAAATTACATGACCAACTCATACTTGTCATTCAGATATTCTTTTCCTGTATTATCATTAAGAGTTACAAAGTATTTACATTATTAACCATATTTACAAAACATATCTTGAAACAAAGTGTCTATTCCAGATTAGCAACGAATTTCCCTAACATGTACAGGTATTCCATACCAGTAATAATAATAAAAAAATGAGGAATTTTATTCAAATTTATTAGTAAGCCCCTATTATGTATCCTATATTGACACTAATCAATGAATATATGGATACAACCCCCCGTGTTTTTCCTTCATTTTGCTAATAACGAATTTTCAACGTATTCTATTGACGATTATTTTCAAAATTTTCAAGATGTGATTTTGCAACTTTCACAAAAGTTGCTCTATACATTTGGCTAACATAATATGCAAATGAAATTTTGATATCTTTGACGCATGCGCAGTGAAAAATTATTTAGTAAACCTACTCAATATTCGAACAATTTTTATTATTTTTAATTCTGATTACAGGGTATTGTGCGCAAGGTTGTTTGTCACATTTTCTAAAAAGAATGTTATTTTATATCAAGAACTCTTCAAATTATAAGCAAAAATCTTGGGTAAATTTGAGACTGTTTTTCGGATTCGTAGAAAACCTTAATTTTTCTACGAGTATACATGCTATCGACATAAAAATGAACACAGTTTATTACAATAAGCCACTTAATCATAATCTACAGTTTGAGCGCTTTTGCTACATTAGTTTTGACAGGATTATCCAAAAGATATTCATTCTTTTTTAATTTGTTGACGGTCCCCTATTGGAGTTTCGGAATAAAACCTTCAGGGAAATATATGACTTATACTACACTACCTGGCCATTGATTATCGTCCACTTGCGATTTTAGACATTTTGTTAAATATCTAGAAAAATACATGAGAAATTATCCTGAAACTCTCAGTGTATACACATAATAGTACAGGTCATATATTTCCGTGAAGATTTTTTCCAGAAACCTTATAGGAGACCGTCAACAAATTAAAAAACAATGAATATCGTTTGGATAACCCTGTCAAAACTAATGCAGCAGAAGCGCTCAAACTGTAGATTGCGATTAAGTGGCTTATTGTTATAAACTGTGTTCATTTTTATGTCGATAGCATGTATACTCGTAGAGAAATTAAGGGTTTTATAAAAATACTCCCAAATTTTTCCAAGATTTTTGCTTATAATTTGCAGAGTTCTTAATATAAAATAATAATATTTTCTGAAAATCTGACAAACAACATTGCACATAATATCCTGTAATCAAAATTAAAAAATAATAACAATTGTATGAAAGATGAGTAGGTTTACCAAATATTTTTTCACTGCGCACGCGTCAACGATATCAAAATTTCATTTGCATATTATGTTAGCTAAATGAATAGAGCAACTTTTGTGAAAGTCGCAAAATCATAGCTTGAAAATTCTAAAAATAATCGTCAATATAATAAGTAGAAAATCCATTGTTCCCAAAATGAAGCAAAAAAAATGAGGGATTGTATCCAAATGTACTAGTAAGTTCCGTATTGTGTATTCTATATTGACACTAATTAATGAATATGTGGATACAACCCTTCTTGTTTTTTCTTCATTTTGGAAATAACGGATTTTTAAGTGATTCTATTGACGATTATTTTCAGAATTTTCAAGCTATGATTTTGCAACTTTCAAAAATGTTGCTCTATACATTTATCTAACATAATATGCAAATGAATTTTTGATATCGTTCACGCATGAGCAGTGAAAAATTATTTAGTAAACCTACTCATTTTTCATACCACTTTTATTAATTTTTAATTCTGATTACAGGGTATTATGTGCAATGTTGTTTGTCACATTTTCAGAAAATATTATTATTTTATATTAAGAACTCTGCAAATTATAAACAAAAATGTTGGAAAATTTTGGGAGTATTTTTATAAAAACCTTCATTTCTCTACGAGTATACATGCTATCGACATAAAAATGAACACAGTTTATAACAATAAGCCACTTAATCACAATCTACAGTTTGAGCGCTTTTGATGCATTAGTTTTGACAGGGTTATCCAAAATATATTCATACATTTTTTAATTTGTTGGCGGTCCCCTATAAAGTTTCTGGAAGAAATCTTCACGGAAATAGATGACCTGTACTATATTTTTTATACACTGAGAGTTTCAGGATAATTCCTCATGTATTTTTCTAGATATTTTGCAAAATGTCTAAAATCGCAAGTGGACGATAATCAATGGCCAGGTAGTGTATTATATTTATACACTAAGATTTTCAGGATAATTCTACATACATTTTTCTAGATATTTAACAAAATTTCTAAAATCGCAAGTGGACGGTCATCTCTGGCCATATAGTGTATATCAGGAGCTTTAGGGAACTGGCTAATTCTTTATGTCTCCCTTTTGTTATATGGGGGAAAGTCGGGTGGAATGGGACTGTAGATTTTTCTCTTTGTGCATTATTCTAAAGATTTCATCGATCGCATACAAGATGAAGCAATGGTAATCCATTCTTCAGTTTACAAAAGAATATTGATATGCATAGACTTGCAAATGTTTGAAAGAAATTTTTTTTCCTAAAATCCAATTTAAATTTGATTTATTTGCTCTCAATATATTAAAGGCTTGTTTATGTATAAATGTAATAGTTTCCCTATTTATGGAACATTATACTGTATATTATCCATAATTTAAACTAAGCCTAAAGCAGTATTTTTGTTTGAACAAGAAGTTTAACACAAACAAGGAACTGGCGAGGAATGGGACATGCCAGAAAAGGGATGAATTTGATGCGTCCAGTTCCTTTTTTAATTAATAATAATGCGAATTGCTAACATGCAAATTTTTTAGAGGATAATATATTAATTATAACATTGATAATATATGCATTTATACATCAAAATGTAAAAAAAGTGATGATTATTTAAGGCGCAACGCTAGGCACAGAAAAAGACCCGGATGATAATGCAAAGTCTATGGGGGCGTTCTTTTCAAATATTTCGCCGAAATTTTAATATTTTTACGTGATTGTTTTGCACAAGATTGCTGAGGGCGATCCGCAACCGGCGTAGTTTTTACTTTTTCAGTTTTTGTTTCAGATTTTTTTTTTTTTAATTACTTTAACTTACGAAATTGGTTTGAACCGGTTCTGAAATTGAAACTATCGTTATATCCTCAGCTATCTTGTTCAAAAGAATCATGTAAAAATATTAAAATTTGAGTTAGGTATTTATAAAGAACGCTCCTATAGACTTTTACATTATCATCTTTACATTCTGAGCCTAGTGTGGGGCCTTAATGACACCTATGACAGAGAATCCTGAATTTTCATTCCAGTCATGAAGATACTGGAATTTTATATTGTGGCATATACATTATCAACTTACAACCTTTGTTTGATTGTTTATCTTACCGACACTATAGGTTATTTTGTGCCTTATAGCTTTTTTTTTATTATTGCTGTCCCATAACTCTTAATGAGTAGGTATGAGACACATTTTGAAACTTACGTTCTCTTTAAAATAAAATAGTATTTGCACGTTATGTTTCTATATTGTTCAGGGGGATTAAAAAGTGTTTTACCTTGCATGCTATAAATTGAATTGTTTCTTTTTGTGTATATATAAAAAAAAATTCTTACTTTTGTAAAATAAAAAAAAAGTCCCACACCACCCCACTCTCCCCTATATAGATATTATATATTAATACACCAATTACATGAAAATAGAATTTTTATCACTAGTATTAAAATACAGTTTAAGGGCTAACAGTTTATTGTATATCCTTAAGTTTTTACCACCTTCTCCCCAGGTTTTTACCGGCAAAAAGCCAGCCCTGTTTATTGGTCTTGTTTCAGAACGGGTGGAATGAAAGATTGTTAAAAATTATGTCATTAGAAAAATGTTTAAGATTTATAAATGACAGTGCAAAAATCGCCTTTGAAACACGAGATCTTCATCACCTGCGGAAAATTTTCACATTTGTGTAAAATTACGATATAAGTTTTTATTCATTGTTATATTTTTTGAACACACACTATTTCTGTAAACTATTCTGAAAGTTCAGTGGAGTAAATACAGATTGTTTTCCTTTTATAATTTGAATGTTCATGACTACAAATTTGTCATATCGGATGATGTTAATGTTTAAGAAAGGGGGGGGACTGATTACGGTCTAATCAAACTTAAATTACTATTATTGAAAAAAAATATTTTATTTTATTTAACCATAAAATTCTGCTACTAAATAAGGTTTAATGCGAAAGAATACTTTCGAAAAAAAAAATGGGTGTAAATCTGCATAGCCGATAATCAGATCATAAGGTTTATTCAATGCAATACCCTAACATTTTCTCACCTTTTTGAAAGAAAATGAAACCAAAAGTATGGAAATATGAAGAATTGGGAGTAAGAAAACATAATGGTAAACCCAAGATACCGCTAAATTCGGGGTTTTAGGCATTTCCCACCAAGGTATGACTTGGCTGACTAATAACGTTTTAATATGCAAATCGAGGTTTTATCCGCGATTTTTATCCTTAAGTGAGACTAAATGATTGTCCGTGCTACCGCCTCCCGATCTAATCTTATTATGAAGATTATTTTGGAAATAATGGTGGTTAATAAGGAAAATATTAATAATGAAAACCCTGTAAATAAGTTTTGATTACTTTAAGATTTGCAAGTATTCAATTGTCTTAAATGAAAAAGTTCCCCCCCCTCTCAAATAAAGACAAATCAAGTATACTGAAACAATATTAGAGAAGTTACGCGAGGCTGCAATATGGTGTGAATTAGCCTTTACAGGAGGGTTTCGGATAGCATCTATCCGACAATATATACAAAGCCGGCCAGATGCTGCCCAAGATCCCGTGTAAAGGTTAAAATTTAAACTTCGCGAATAAAATTAATTGCTTTTAACTGTATATAGACGCAAAAATATATTTTAACCTTAACTGCTCTGACAAAAATTGTTACATAGCTACTGTGAGCTGTCTGTCAGACCATTTAATCTGAAGATGAATAAAATGTTACATTAATTCTCAGAATAATATTTATGTATTAAACTTTGTGTACAAGAATACTATAAATAAATTCAGCCATTAAAAAGTATTTAGAGGTAGTAATAAGACTCCAAACTAAAAAAAATTGACCAGTATCTATAGTTAAACTAAAAATTACAAGTTAAACTGTGAAACTTGAAAAACTCACGGTGTCTGAGACCACTAACAGCAGTTAAGGGTTAAATCTAAACAGCTGAGTTTAAACATAAGGTAAAATGGTCATAGAATATTCCGAGTGCAACAAGATTCGTCTATAATAACTGATTTGTAATGAAAAAATATGTAAATATTTTTACAATCTTTCATTTCGCTCTTTCTAATTGTGCGCCCTTAGTATTCCCGTGCCTAGAGCAGTTTGCTCCAATTGCTCCTCGGTAGCTAAGGCCTCGATAAATCATTTTAAAATATTGACATGTAAACGAGAAATTGTAAAATAACTACCTCATAGATTTAACATTAGCAAGTGGGTATTTTGGTGAGAGTGTAGCTTGTAGCTTCACATAATAAAGTTAACAATCAATCATACTAACAAAAAAATCTAATTTACTGTTTTTTTATGACATTACTTATAGGGATGTACGATAAATTAACGTTACAATAAAATAAAATAAAATAAAGTTAAATCTTACCTTTAATCAGACTTTGCCCGGTTCACTGGTCGCGCAAACCGGATCGTTAAGTCCTCATCGTTGTTTCATTGTAACTCAGTGGTTAGTCCTCAATTAATATCGCCAATTTACACACTGCTATGTTTTGATTTGCTCACACCCGTAATCTTTACTTGCTGACACCGAAAGCAGAAAGACAGGCGTCATAGCGCATGCGGAAGTTGCCAGTCACCCGATGAGGTGCTTACGAAGTGCATGACACCTTATTTAGCTCCCATCATCCAGTAACAGATCTGTCGTCACCCCAACCGCATATTCAAGCTGCTATGACACCCTAGGGTTCCAAATGGCACCGCCTTTTCACCTCCGGGTCCCAAATGGCACCGGTTTGTCACCTTTATTTTTAACAGTGTGGTGGATCAAATTAGCAATTTTTCCCTACGAAGACTATCACCGCGCATGCTCTGTCCCAATTTAGTTTAGAACTTCGGATGGCTAAATTTTGGCGAGCTTTTTATATAGAACCTTTGAATACACAACCTTTTGAATTTCAGGGCATTTGAACCTTTCAGAGAGACTTTGAAGGTGAGATCGATGGCCGAAAGGTTAGAGCTTTGGCTTGCAGTGAGACGTTGTGGGTTCGAATCCTTCGCGGTCCAGAAGTCGGTTTAGAATTTTTTTTTTTATTATTGGGCATTCTGCGTTAGGGGTGCTATCTTTTCACCCTAATTAAAGGTGCCATTATGGCTCTCCTAGGGGTGTCACCAGTGAGACAAGCCTTTCACCCCTAAAAGGTGCGATGTGTCACCTGTAGTTTTAACAGTGTACTCAATAGTGAGAAATAAAATCGAACAACATGCGAGAAAAACGTTTAAAACATATTTAATACTTTTTGAGTAAAAGTCTCATTTCGTGTAAGATAAGGACACTTTGCATTTTTTATTATAACCGCAAATTTCGGGAAAATGATCAAACAAACAAATGACAGATTAATTCAAAAGTGATAGATTGGAGGAGAGAGAAATTACAGAAAAATATTTAAGATATCTTTTGCAGGAACGAATTCTGTTATTTCTTTAAATCTTTTCTCATTAATTATTTATATTCTGAAATTAGAATAAAAAAAAATGCTTCTCTTGAATAATTATTTTATCTAATATATCCAGAACATCATACAGGGTGCTTCATAAATTCGTAACTTTAAATATCCATAATAAAAGAAGTAATGCTCGGAAATATTTCGGTGTGCGCAACTACGATCAGACGGATTTTGGATTATTTTCCATGTATAATGAGAAATTATTCCAAAAATAACCGATAGTGGGCGCTCACACACAATATTGGGAAGTTTTATGCAAATCAAGCTAACACAAATAGATAATGAAACAAACCACAATAACATGACATTGTACATTTATTATAAGATGGCAAACGATCTTCAACATGCGAAACTTTCGCGATGCAATATTCGTGGATTACCGTTCTTGTAGAAAAGTTTAGCCACCAGGATCTGCTTACGATAGCATACTGTCAATATCGAATGACGAGTCCATCCCCAGCTAGGTGTTTTATTGCTAGCCTGATTTGCATGAAATGCCTCAGTATGACGTGTAAGCGCCCTGTATTGGTTAATTTTGGAATATTTTTTGTTATTATATATAGGTAGAAAGTTAAATCCGTTTGATCATATTCGCACAAACCGAAATTTTTTTCGAGCGTAACTTTTTTATTATGGATTTTTAAAGTTTGCACGAATTTATGACTCATCCGGTATATAATACTAATGATTTTTAGAAATTAAAACTGAAATAAATTAGAAATTAAATATATAACGACCTCTATAAATGTCAAAAATATAGAAGGCATTATACATTTACTTTGAATTCAATAATTACTTTTTCTAATTTTTTACGTTCATTGTGTTCGTTATTTTTCTATTACATTCTGAAGAAGACTCAATGAAAAAAAGTTGAAACATGTCAATTTTTAAAAATATGTACTAAAATAAACAGAGATTACTAAATAGTACATTTATAAAAATAATATATTTAAAAAACACTTAAAAAATATCAACGTTTCATTCGCTTCTGCGAACGTCGTCAGGATACAATATAAAGAACTATAATTATAAAACAATATAAATACGTCTTTATATTAGATCACGACGACGTTCGAAGAAGCGAATGAAACGTTGATAATTTTTAAGTGCATTTTAAATATATTATTTTTCATAAGTGTACCATTTAGTAATCTGTATTTATTTTAGTACCGTATTTTCGGGTGTATAGTCCGCGGCTTATACAAGAAAAAAACCTGCCAAAAAGCCACTGCGGCTTATACACGGTGCGGGTTATACAAAGATTTTTTTTTTAAATTGGAAATCGTGATATTTTTTCTACAATTTTTAAACCTTAAAAAATTTGAAAAAAAACATCGAAATTTGTAATTTTTTTTTTTACTATGCCGCAAAATTTAGAGAGTTCTCCCATGTGTGTAAAGGCTTTTTTTTGCTGCTTAAATACAGTTATTTCTGGATTTGGAAAAACTGTCGCAACTATCGCCAAGTATTGCACTGATATATGTATAATAGCCATTGTGTTTGTAGAGTACAAAATCCAAAATCCGAAACCCTTCCAATCTCGACAATTCTGAATTTAAGATCATTTTTAGTTTATTTTTCAAAATAATCTACCAACCCTGTTGCAAAGAACGAAAAAAAGTGTGTAATTTATATCATTTCGGAACGATTCAGAGCAGTCGTTCTTTTTTGAAACGATTCCGAGGATTCGTTCCTTTACAGAGTTTTTCATTTCGGAAGGAGTTCAAGGAATCGACTTTCCCGGAGTCGTTTCATTTCAGATAGAGTCCGAGGAATCGTTCCTTTTCCGAGTTGGTACCTTACGCTGTTGCAAAGAATTAAAAAAAGCGCATGATTTATGTCATTTCGGAACGATTCAGAGCAGTCAGTCTTTTTCGAAACGATTCCGAGGAATCGTTCTTTTACAGAGTCGTTTCATTTCGAAACGAGTTCTAGGAATCGAACTTTTCCGGAGTCGTTTTATTTCAGATAGAGTCCGAGGAATCGTTTCTTTTCGGAGTTGGTGCATTTCGGATCGTTTCCGGGGAATCGATCCTTTTGGGAACCAATGACCTAAGATACGTATGCCTTTTATGTCCGAAATTTTGAATTTATCTCCGATTTTTTTTAATTTTTGGAAATTTTTTTTTTAATATCATGCTTCTTTGAAAAAAAAATGCACGTAAATGCCGCATCGCTTGAAATTTTATCTTAAAACACCTAAACGCCGCGGCGTGTCTTCTGAAAATTACGGTACTGATAATCTTAATTTTTTAGCCCAATTACTGTAGATATTATGCATCACGAAAAAATTTGGTAAATTTGTGTTAAAAATTATGACTAATGGCTTCTAATTTCGAACCCTGGTCGAAATATACGTTCGTAAATGGTGTATAGCCCGCGGAATATACACCGATGCATCTCCGCGGGTTATACACGAACTTTTTTTACTGGACTGCTCGATTTAGGGGTGCGGGTTATACACAGGGTGCGGGCTATACACCCGAAAATACGGTACATATTTTTAGTATAATTAGGGTGCAATTGTCCAATTCATAATTATGTCAATTTTTAATATATTTTAAATGTTTTATTATTAAAGTAACGTCTTATAAGCAAAATGATTATTAACAAAATAGGTTCATACCTTTTTTGTAGAATATAAATTATTACTACGCTAGAAATATTTGAATAATTAATACAGGAAAAAGCTGCTAGGAAACATTTTGAAATTTGATATATCCTTAACGGTAAGAATATTTTGAATTTGTCTTATGATTAGATGAAAATGAGGGATCAAACAAACAGAGAATTAATTTTATGCCAAGAAAACTATCTGAGAAATTTTCCAAGAGAGACTGGGCCGAAACGAATGCTGATGTTTCTTTCAATATTCTTTTGTTAATTCATTAGATAAAAGACCCGTCGGCAGCAGATGACGTGTAAGAGAAGGAAGGCTGATTTTGCACAAAACACGAGGAAATAGCTTGATAACTCAGCAATTGGGTCATTCCATGGTAACTTACGCATGGCAATTTACTGCACAAATTTTAGTAATATAACACTAAAAAACATTCAAAAGTAAAATTAATATGATTTGTCAATTAAACCTATCTAAGGATCAATTTTGATGAAAAGTACCTAAAAAATGTTAATGAAAAATACACTTTATATGATAACTTACATTCCTTTTTCAGTAATGGCAGTTACCACAGTAAATAAAACTATCAAAATTTAAGAAAAAACATTGAAATTAGGTCATTACCATCTAAACTGGGCTTTGAATAAGTTTACTTAGCAAACCATGTCAAATTTACATTTTGAATAATATTTTTTTATGTGTTATATAACTAAAATTACTGAAAGTAGTTAAAAATGCAACTTAAGTTACCATGGAATGACCCAATTCTTAAATATGGCGAATACTCTGTATTTCTAATTATTGCGTTCAAAATCCATTTTATTGCAGGTCTAAGAATTTTTTTTTCACTCCTTGTCAGTAAATGGAGTCTTTGATCTATTGCTGAACATTTCCATGATTAAGTGTATTAATGGTTGAAATTCTTGTTTTAAAATATTAACTGCTTCCCTGTTTTGCCCGTTCGTCATACGGGCAACGTGTATTTGCCCAAACCAGGTACGGCCAACTATGTTCTAATCATGATTTATTATTCTCACCAGTAAATTTCTATTGTAAATATTGTATTATTTGTTTAATCCAAGCATTTTTCTAATCCAATTACGCGAAAATTTCTGAAAACCGTTATTAAAAAATTAAAAATTCTGTAAAATTCATGAAAAAATAATCGGCATTATTTGAATATATATTTTTTAAAATATTGATCAGTAAAGTGGTTAATCATAAGTTTGAAGGTAATGATGACAATCTAGGTTCGTAGATCCTTGAATAATAATAAAGGTGAATACAAGGGACGAACTCTATAAATTTGAAGACATGATATGTTTATTGTATATAGATATTAGTGAAGATTGTAAGTGCCAGAGAAGGGGCCTTTTAGACAGTTGATGTCAGTTGGACGTACAGAGAGGGAGTGAAGAATTTGTCAGATATTATTGCCAATATGTCATTCCAAAATCATAATACCTTGCACCATTATAATCCTAAAGATGTAACACTTAAATGGAACTTTGAATTAAAAAGTAGCCAACAGTACCATTAATTGGTTTCTTAACATTTCAACGTACAAATATGATAGCCAAAGATGAGTAATGGGAAAAATACATGTAGAAGCAACAACACAGATGCCGGACGCCGAATTTAATATAAACAGAGTACATATTTGCACCTAAAAGACGTTCGTATTGACTATCAGACTGAGAATGAACATTAAGTGTATAAATTACTGCTACAATAGGATCATATGGTCTAAAATATATCTTTTATATATTCTTTGATCGAATGAAAATATGATCGTATTGTTAATGATTTTATGATGAGAAAAAGATTTGCTTTTGATTTATTTTAATAACGTCTTTGGGTGAATATGGGTAAACTTTAATGGAAAATTAAAGCGCAAAAAAAAAGAAGAAATGGACATATTCTGTGGCTCTGGTTAGAACTGAAAGGAAGTTTTGATTAAATTTATAACTGTGAAAGGAGAAATTAAATTTTATAATGGAGAATTTACTTTTAAAAAGGGAATAAATATTGTATGACGATATGATGCTTTCAATATCACAATCAGCGATAATTTCAGGATATGGCTCGGAGGGTTGACATTGACCTACGGATCATTGGCATGGCATTCCCCCCATTCCCTTCTGAATATTTAATATTGTATGCTTATAGTCAACAGTGGCGGATCCAAGGGGGGGGTCATGGGGGTCATGACCCCCCCCTGGAGCTCTTCAAAGAGTGATGCACAGTGTAAGTAAAAAGTGCTAAAACAAGAACGCAAGATAACGTCTAATCGAAAGAATTTGCGCTTTTTTCGAAACTAATCAAGAAAATTCAGGAATTTTCCGCGCCTGATCGACATAATTCACAATTTTTCCGCACCCGATCGGTGAAATTCGCGATTTTTGCGAAGCCGATCCACGAAATTCACAATTTTTCGATGCTTAATCGACGAAATTCACGATTTTTTGGGTGTGATCGACGAAATTTGAGATTTTTTCCACGAATGGTCTGCGAAATTTGCGATTTTTTTTTGAAAAATTCACGATTTTCCCGGCCTAATCCACAAAATTAGCGCATTTTTCCGTTCTTGTTCGATGAAATGCAAACTTTTCCGCATATGAACTTCGTCAGTCAAATACGCTTTTCTTAATTGACTGACGAAATCTGCTTTTTTTCCCGCCGAAAATTGATGAAATCCGTGATTTTTTTCTCGCGATAAACTGACGAAACTCGCGATTGTTCCGCAGCCACTCACATTTTTTTAAATTTTTCCGCGACAAAATTAGCGGTTTTTCCGCACCCCATCAACAAAATTCGCGAGTTTTTTGTACTCGATCGCTCGAATTCGTGTTTTTTACGAAGGCGATCGACCGTATTCACGATAATTTCTTTACCTATCGATGGAATTGTCAATTTCTGTTCGCCGTATCAACGTAATTCGCGATTTTTTTCATTCCCGATCGACTATATTTGCGCTTTTTATGAAACTGATCGACCATATTTGGGACTTTTTCGTTCCCTATCGAAAAAATTCGCAATTTTTCCGTGCCCTACCAAAAGCGATTTTTTCGTTCCCGATATTCGCGCTTTTTACGAAAGCGATCGACCATATTCGGGATTTTTCTGAGCCCAATTGACGAGATTCGCGCTTTTTTCCGTTCTTGTCCATGAAATACGCATTTTTCCGCACCGAACAATAAAATTCTCGATTCTTAACTGACTGATGAAATCTGCATTTTTTCCCCGCCGTAAATTGATGAAATCTGATTTTTTTTTTCTCGCGATAAACTGATGAAACTCGCTATTGTTCTGCAGCCGCTCAAAAAAATTTCGATTTTTCCGCGCATCATCGACAAAGTCTTCGATTTTTCCATGCCCTATCAACGAAATTAGCGACTTTTTCGTTCCGAATCGACAAAATTCGCGAGTTTTTCGTGCCCAATCTCCCGAATCGCTCTTTTTACGAAGAGAATTGACTTACATTCGCGATAATTTCTTTCCCGATTCACGAAATTGTCAATTTTTGCGTTCCATATCAACTCGAAATTAACATTTTTTTTTTATCCCCAATCAATAAAATTCGCGATTTTCCCCTTCCCGATCGAATAAATTCGCGCTTTTTACGAAGTGATCGAGAAAATTGGGGGTTTTCCGTGCCCTATTAACGAAATTTCGATTTTTTTTGTACCAGATATACAAAATTTGCGATTTTTTGTGCTCGATCGACAAAATTTGCGATTTTTCAGAGACATACAGACAGTAGTCGAAGGTCGAGTTTTCGAAGGCCGATAGACAAAACTGGCGATTTTCCATTGTCCAGTTGACGATATTTTCGATTTTTCAGCGCTCGATCAATTCGCGTTGTTTTCGCGCGGTAAACAGACAAAACAGGCGACTTTTCCGCAACCTATGAACAAAATTTGCAATTTTTTGAAGTATTATTAAAAAATTAGATTTTTTTCCTTGCCCGATGAACGAAATCTGAGATTTTTCGCGTCCGATCGACAAAGTTCGTGATTTTTCCGTGCCTAATCGACAAAATTCACAATTTTTTTCATGCCCGATCGGCGAAATTTGCTACTTTTTATCGGAATTCCGTTTTCACAAGATTTACTGTATTTTAAAATTGCTTCATTAAATCATTTGACAAAAGTTCTGACCCCCCCCTGGAGGTTGGGCTGGATCCGCCCTTGATAGTCAAGAGTATGCATCCCTCTCTTGAGCTCTGCAAAGTTCCTTCTTCCAGAAACAGAAAATTCTCCTTGGAAAAAATATGTCTGACATCCTCAATGCATTTTATTATATTTTTAACATAGTTGTCAGATTGTTGTATTGCAAAATAAATAAATTCCTAACTACATAAAAAAAAATTAGAATACAAGTTTTCAATTCATTTTTTTTTCTAAATGGAATAGTTTGAAACTCGTTAAGTAATTGGAGGATCACTGATATCACAAAATTTTAATATAAATAAAAGAACTTAACTTCCAAGATTTCTTACACACAAAGTATAAATTCAGCAGTCTCTTATAGTTAATTCAAAGACACGTAATATCATGGAAACAAACTACAAAAATCAAAGTTATACTAAAATCTTTTATAGTTATTCCACACATGACTTCAAGAAGAATTAGATAAAATGCGTCGGGGGAAATCTGGGCGTAATTCCAACAATAAATACTGATATTATTTAACAATTTAATATTTCATATCCAGCATTTTTGCACTGCATCAAAGTTATACTAAAATCCTGTACCATTGTCCTACACATGACTTCAAGAAGAATTTGATAAAATGTGTCTGGGGGAAATCTGGGCATATTTCCAACAATAAAATACCGATATTATTTAGCCATTTAATATTTCACATGCAGCATTTTTGCAGTAAATAAAATTTAGTAACTGCTTTAGCGGTCTTTTTCAAAGTTCTCTCAATGCTCTAAAGTATGTTGTATATTTGAATACTGTTATACTTTACTTGCTATCAAAGTAAGAATTTAAGTTATGATGCATTTATATCTTTTGTATCATGAAATCCAGCGAAAGGAAACTTCTCTATAACGAAATTCGGTATTAAACAGAACAAGAAAGAAAACATCGTGCATCTAGCATAGTTTATGTAATATTTTCAAAGACATTCAGATTAATGTAACAAAACTGCATCGGTTAATAAGTTAAAATATTATGTCTAATTCGGCTAAACGGAAACGAATAACACATTTGTATATCAAACTCCGACCTACAATCGGAAAAATTATCTGATTTATTTGAACAGACGTATCAGTTTTACTATAATATACTTCAGTTTTCTGAAAGTTATTACCGCCAAATGAATTTTGAATTCTCAGAAAAATTTTAATTTTCAGCTAAAAAGCCATTAACCCTTAAATGCATATTGTATCATTTTCAATACCATAAGTGTTCCCAATTTATTGGGGGTTTTATTCACATATTCCGTAATCTCACCAGAAATTTAAAAGAGCAATTTTCACTTTACTTAATGACAGACCATTCGTAATTAAATAAAGAAAAATTTACTATTTAGATTTTTATGGTATGAATTCTGATTCTTTGAATTGCGCATTTTTTGTAATGCGTTCTATCCTATGCATTTAAGGGTTAACTCCTAAAGTACTCCAACGATTTCGATAATATTTTTTTGTTGATAGAGTATAAATATAAGATCATATGTGGCAGGAAATTAAAAATTCTAATTAGTTTTAGAAAAAAATAGGGTCATCCCATGGTAACTTACGTTACATTAGGAACAATTTAGTGCAATGATTTTAGTAATATACCGCCAAAAATATTCAAATATGAAATTGACATGATTTGTTAATTGAACCTATATTGTAACAAGTTGGAAATTGCACGTGAACGTAGCAAATGAGGTGCGTTCGTACGATAACGAAGTTTTAAAAATATTCAGATCTTGCTGATATAGTAGAGCGTACATCGGATACAGTATAGTAGTCGAAATCTTTGCGTTTCTGTAAATATGCAGGAAGTAATTTTTATTATACCTCATAAAATGTGAAATAGTTGAATATAATTAAAACACGCCCCAAACAATGTTTCCCCGTGTAGCATTATGTAGTGGAATACTTTTGTGTGACCCTGTAATTTATTAATAAAAATTCATTGCATCACATATTATACAGAATGCATATTTTAGTATATATTTCATAGATTCATGCCAATTCTATTATGTTCGAATGAGTGTAACATCATAAAAATGCATTTGAAACTTTTTTCCCATTTACCGTAATGCAATGGAATATCTTTCATTGTCCCTGTAAATGATCTATGCATCCGACTTTCATAAAATTTGAAATAACTCGATAAAATTACGTAATAATTATATGTTTTAAATTTCAAACGATTAAAATGCATTTGAAATTTTTTTCCCCATTGACCGTAATGTAACGGAATCCTTTTGATTGTCCCTGTAATTGATCTATCCATCCAATTTTCATAAAATTTGAATTGACTCGACAAAATTATTGTATAATTATGTATTTTAAATTTCAAACGATTCGGTTGGGTAGTTTTTGCGTTGTTATATTCGGACGGACAGACAGACAGACAGACGGACTGAGCGACAACAATAGGTGCTACGTATTTACATAATTACGAACGCACCTAAAAAGAATTGCAACAAAGTAACCGGTCTATAGACCGTTTAATGTAGTACACAATAATGTTTTTCGGTTTTTTGACAAGTTTCGTGTTTTATGGTTATACAATAATGAAATTCCTGTTTTTCCTCTCAAATATCAATTGATGATATTTGCGCTTTTCACATTTTTTTTTGCGATTTTTCAACAAAATCCCTTTTGGAATATCCCATATTTGGCCTGTACTTTCTATATTTTTAATCTCTTCATGCTCACAGAGTAGTTATTTCCATCTTTTATTTTAATTTCAGTGTTTTATTTTTATTTTTCACTTTGATTTTAAGTATCAAAAGATTACAACTTCCAGGAATTGATTAGTGATAGATTTATTTTTCTGTTGCATTTGCAACATCGGCTTTTCTTTTCGTAAACATCTGCTCAAAGTACGGCTTCCATCTCCGAAAGGAGAAAAATAAAATAGCTATAGCATTCTTTCGTAAACTGTTTTGAATATTCCCAGATGATCTTCATCTGCATGTTCTTTCTTTCAAATGAATTTTCCCATTTGTTAGCTTGATATTTCTTTATTTTCTTGACTTTTATGAATGTGAGAGGATTACAGAAAATCCGTATTAAGGAAAATTATGCATGTTTACTGTTCATTTTCTCATAAAATACTGTTTTAAAAATTCCCTTACCAGCTGTTGCATTTTGTGTATTCTACATGATCGAATCTTTTAGAATTATGTATTATCAGTTTTTCATCTGTTTTTATAAATTTAATAAGCTTTTCTGCAACTCAAGCCGCCACTTTTGACCTCTTCTCTGTACAAACCTATTTTTTGTATCTTTATAGATGAAATTAAATAATACAGAATGTTTTCGGTTTTTTTTAGATTTTTTGTCAAAATTGGCGTTTTTTCACAATTTCATGATAAAATTGGAAAATTTCGCGAATCTTTGAAAAAATTTGTGTTGTTTGAAAAATAATTCTTTGTTATCTTTTGACAAAATTTGCGAGTTTTTAAATGAAATTTCTGTTTTTTTTCTGCGATTTTTTGAAAAATTTGCTTCTTTTCGCAATTTTATTTAGAATGTTTTGCGTTCTTTTTCGTGATTTTTTACGATATTTGCGTTTTTTTGCGATCCAATTTCAAAACTCGTGTTTTTCCGCTACCTATTGACAAATATTTGTGCTTTTCCCACAACCTTTTCACAAATTTTTTGCGATTGTTTTTGACAAAATTTGCGGTTTTTTCTCCGCTATTCTTTAACGAAATCCCTTTTGTAATAAATAGCTTGTTTTTAGCCAGTACTTTCCATATTTTTAATGGCTAATTTTTCATGTTTGTCGTCGAGTGGTGGCTGGAGAGTGTTTATTTTCACCTTTTATTTTGGATATATTTCAGAGTTTTAAAATTGATTTTTCATTTTGTTTTTAAGTATCAAAAGATTACATCTTCCGGAAATTGATTAGTGATAGATTTGTTTTTCTGTTGTATTTGTAACATGGGCTCGAAATACGGCTTCCATCTCCAAAAAGGAGAAAAAAAACATATCTATGCATTCTTTCGTAAAATGTTTTGAATAATCCCTGATGATCCTCATCTACATGTTCTTTCTTTCAAATGAATTTTCCCATTTCTTAGCTTGCTATTTCTTTCTTTGCTTGACTTTTATGAACGTGAGCGGATTACATAAAATCCGTATTATGGAAAATCATGCTTTTTTCACCGCTCATTCTTTCAGAAAATACTGTTTCAAAAATTCCCTTGCCGGCTGTTGCATTTTGTGTATTCTACGTAGAAGAATCTTTTTAGAATTATCTACTGTAATTCTTTTTATCTGTTTTTATAAATTTAACTCTCTTTTGTGGAACTTCAGCTTCCATCCCTTGACCTCTCGTTATACACACAGTTTTTGTATCTTTATAGATGAAATTGATTTTTAAAAAGGGTTTCTTTTTAAGCTTTTTCGGGTATGAATTTTTTTTCTATTAAAAAAAAAATACTTTTACGTTAATACATTAACACTAGCTATCCAAATAGATTAATGAGTGTTTAATGAACATTTCATTGTCTGAAAAAGATAACGAATTTTGTTGTTTTGCGTGCTATTCAGTTCATATTTATATGACAATAGGTTAAAAAGAATTTCTCAAGTACTACATTGTACTACAATTAGATTTAACATGTACTACAAATTTCTAATAATTTTTGCGTTTTATTACACGGGATCCTTTCAGAGTAGTAACTTTTATCTAAAATTTAAAAAGTAAAATATATGTTTAAAATAAAATAACCGCAAATAGCGCAATGATAATTAAGCAAATAATAATTATTACCAAATGTCTAAACAGAAATGAAGTCGTATAGAAATTTCATTGACATATACTAACATCACTACACATAAATAGTAGCAAAAGCATTTCTTAATATTCTATTAAAAGACATGTATTATTAGTACACCAAATCCGGAAGGGTTAAAGGAATTTTCAGCGAAACCGTAAATTTATAAGTAGGTGGCACTTACAGTCGTCATCCAATTCCACCATCTATCTGATCGTCTGTCCGCACATTACAGTGCAAAAACTACCCATCCGAATAGTTAGAAAATTAATGCATAAAATCGTGCAGAATTTTGTTGGGTCGTTTAAAATTCCATGAAAACCGAATCAAAACAGAAGAGATTATAAGTTTTCTTCAGTCCATTAAATATTTTTATGTGTAATTTATCCAATGATATCCCATGATAGGTAATGATTCTGGGCTGCCATGGTGTCACGACCGTTCTGTTTGCTATACATTCCTATTTTTCCACATTACTGAATTTAATATATATATATATATAATCGTGATAAATTTTGCATTTATGCATTTTTGCGTAAAGATCCGAATATCTATAAAACTAGTTATACTACGAACGTTGACGTGTTTTCATTAATTTGACTTGTTTTTATTATGTATCATTCTCTATTAAACTGGATTCAAAGAAAATACATAAACAAACGCCTCATTTGCCACGTTTGACGTACAATTTCAGACATGTTGCACAATAGGATGTTGTGAAAGAATTATACATTCAATTCAAAACATTAAAAAATATGTATTTACATTGGAGTTGTTCTTGAAATCATGAGTTCATAAGTTTAAAAACATATTTTTTTCGTTGGAGTTGTTCTGGAAATGCAAGTTTATAAGGTTAAAAAAATCTTTTAATTTTTTTTTTCTTTCACGTTTAAACGGGCATCTTTTACACATTTTAGGCAAATTTTCTTGACATGGCTCTTAAGTTCTCTAATAAGAACAAGAAACTTTAACACATTTAGTTTCAAATTTTTAAATGTAAAGGCAAAAAATAGGTAGTTCTTGACTTTTTAAAGTTACTTGTCAAGTTTTCTCTTTACCTGTACTGTCACATTGCGCTTCAGTTCAAAACGCCCACTTTGGCATTGTTTTCTAAAAAATCTGCTTCTTTTACCAAAAAATTCAAAACAACATTCCATTACACAGTTTTCGAATTAAGACACCCGCAAAGTTTTATGAGTTTTCGAGCAAAAATGAATTCAGAAAGTAGCTCTTTTTGACTTGGGAACAATCTTGAATTGTGTGTTATCATGGAAAAATCATTGTGTACTTTTATGCGATCTACTCTTAAGTATTGGAATTCTATTGGTTTCAGAGATTTCTAAAGAAAGCTTTTGGAAATTAACTCGAAAAAAGCTATAAAATCAAACTTTCTAGCATTTCAGAAAATAGTCTTTAAAAAGAATTTTTGAGAGTCTTTTTTTTTTCAGTTCTCTTCCACTTTTATTGATTAAATACAACTTAATGCTAAATTAACAGAGTATTTTTGATTGTCCATGTAAATGAATTAAACATGCTATAAACTTCATTTGAAATAAGGATCGTGCTAAGATAAATGTCAATAACACCTAAACATTTCAGGTCGATTTAAGTATATTTACGAGAATTAGAGCGCGCACAGACAAACCGAATTCATAAACACTTTTCAACTTTATTCGAAAGTTTTAAAAATAATTCTCTTTTTACACTGTAAATGTATACAAAACAATCATGTTTTAAAGAATTCTTTCAGAAATGTCCCGTCTTAGTTAAATTTCTTTTTGTTAAAAATATTTAGCAGAAAAAGGCTAATTTCACTTGAGATGTTCTTGAAACAACCATTTCTTTGAATGTATAATCAAGTGCAGTCTTTTTAAATTTTACTTTTTTTTCTGGCTTTTGTGGGAAAATCCTTCACAATTTCGTTTTAATCTTTGAAAGTACGTGACTTTCTATCATTTCGGAAAACAGCCTTTAAAACGAATTTATGCGAGTCTCTTTTTTTTCAGGTTTATTTCACTTTTACTGGCTACTTAATGCTATCTTAATGTAATGAATTTGATTTTTAAATGCTAATTTCAATTTCTTAATACTTTAGAAAAAAGTAAGTATATTTTACAAAGCAATATTTTAAGATTATGAAAAAAAGTGGGCTTCCCATGATGCAGAAGATAGTTCAAAATTGGCATTTGTGTTATAATCCGGGAGACGGCAGTATATACAATAACCTGATCGAGTCCATTGATGAAAATCTAGGACTAGTCAAATCTCTATTCGCATATTACAAAACAATCGGCCTTCCAAGTCATATTTTGGTGGAGGACATCTAGAAACCCGATTTTAGCGGTTGACCAGTAGGTTTACCATTATGTTTTCCTGCTCACAATCCTTTATCTTTTTATACTTTTGGGTGCATAAAAGCATAATGATAAACCTACGAGTCAACCACTAAAATCGAGTTTCTAGATGTTCTCCACCAAAATAGGACTTGGATAAATAAGTAGGTTTACCATTATGTTTTCCAACTCCCACTCCTCCGTGTTTTCATAATTTTGGGTGTAGGAAAGCATTATGATAAACCTACGAGTCAACCGTTTAAATCGGGTTTTTTGGTGTTATCTACCAAAATATGACTCTAGAGACATATTGCGTTGTAATATGCGAATTGAGATTTAACTAATCCTATATTTTCCTCCTTAAATTCGATGAGATGATCGTCTGTGCTGCTGCCTCCCGGTCCATTATTTATGATGTCAATATCTTTTTATTTCCGCTCATACTAAAAGTACAATAATGAATATGAGGCATTTTTTGAGATTCTGCAAGCAACTAGTGACATAATATATTTATATGTCGTTAAAACCCGTTTGATTTTTCAAAAATGCTGTGAATAAAAAATTAATGAAAAATATATATCAACTATTAATCTAAAATTGCGGCGAAAAAATGTCGCACGGGTCTACTGTTTTCAATAGATTACTCTGATAGATTTTTAAAAATATATTTAATGTATATTTTTTAGTATGTTTACCAATAATATCAAAAATCATATATAAAATGTAACAATAATGCTTTTAAATAAAGTTATGAAACAGATTCAAAGCAACATTTTCATGTTTACTTCCTGACAAGAATTAAATGGCGAAGAACTCGCCAAATGTCGCTGTTTATAATCAGATTTTCTTATTTTGTTCATTTCAATGTTTTAAGCGCGAAATTAGATTACATGCCTTAAATTTGTGTTTTATTTCATTTCGTTTTATTTATTGGCTGAATGTTTTAATTTCGCTGTGGAATATATAAGCATAAAGCAAATGTTGAGCTATTTATATCAGTTTAAGTATAAACAGATTTATCTTTCGTAATCGTCTGTCTGCTGTACAGATAGATTCGGAAAAAAGATAAAGATTGAAAATCATTTTAAAAATAATAAAAATTGAGTAGATTTTGGTACAGTTTTTAAGTAAATGGCGATTTAGTTGGGAATTTGTATCAGTTTTTATTGTTTTTATATAATATATATAAATATAAGCATGATTAATTGAAAGTTAAATTTGGTAATTTCTAATGATGAAAAGATGAACAGGTTAATATACATCAAATAATTTAATGCTGGAATAGTTATTTATTTACTGAATTTACGAAACAAAGCTTAATTTAATAAATGTAATATATCATTGATGATTAAAATATCAAATTGCAATATCAGTTCATAGTTTTCCCCCACAGAAATGAGACACTGGAACTGAATAATTCGACTTATCAGTTTAAAACTCCCAACGTATAAAGTTACACATATGATAGGAGAGAAATTTAAACGTCCGTAATTCAGGAACCATGGCAACAACATTAATGGAGTGTACAGAGCTCGTCATCATCAATCTAAACAATTACCATGTTAGATCGGAAATATTCTTCTAGGCAAATATTTGAGGAGAAATTTTCACAAAATCGATAGTTTAATTATATTATTATATTTCTATGATCTCAGAGGCATCAGACTTGTAATAGATGAGTAATGCGAAGAAATAATACTGCAATAAAAATTTAGCAGTTTAAGATAAACTGAAAATAAAAAGAGAAAAGCGTTATAAATTACTGAAAATTTCAGTTGTTGTATTTATCAGCATGTAATTTATTCTTGTATATCAAAAATGCTTAATTTATGCAAAGCGTCAAGTTAAGATAAAGATTTTACATTCCTGCTTTGGAATAAATCTCTTTTCTATAGTTGAGAAAAATTAGGTTTCGGACTCAACTTTTTAATTTGCTGTTTGTAGCTTCGTGTGTCAAAATCTTCAACATCAAAATGGTTTACTGTACAGAAATAACACTGGAAGAAAATTCGTTCTTTTAGACTCAAACGGAAAATAAAAATTAACAGGATGGAAATTGCACGTGTAAAGTAGCAAATGAAGTGCGATCGTATGATAACGAAGTTTTAAATATATTCAGATCCTGCTGTTATAATAGATAGTACTTCGGATACAGTATAGTGGTCGAATTTGTTTTTGTGTTCCTGCAAATACACAGGAAGTAACTTTTATTACACCTGAGCAACGTATATCATACGCTATACTGCATGCTTTCTTTTATACAGGAAATAACTTCTTGTATTCCTCAGCAACGTATATCAATCTCATAAAATGTTAAATAGTCAATTACAATTGAAACGCGCACCAAAAATTGTTCTCCCTATACCATTATGTAATGGAATACTTTTCTGTGGCTTTGTAATGTTTTTGCACCACAGATTGCTCAAAATGTATATACGTACTTCATAGAAGCATAACAATTTTATTGTGTTCGAATGAGTGTAACACCATTAAAATGCATTCGAAATTCTCTTTTGGAATTCTCCATTGACCTATGTAACGGAATACTTTTGATTGTCCCAGTAATTGATCTATGCATCCAATTTTCATAAAATTTGAAATGAGTCGAGAAAATTATATAATAATTATATACTTTAAATTTCAAACGATTCGGTTGGGTAGTTTTTGCGTTGTTATATGCGGACGGACGGATAGACAGACAGACGGACGGACTGAACGACAACTATAGGTGATATGTATTTACATAATTACGAACGCACCTAAAAAGCGTAATAAGTTATTGAAATTTTCAGCTGTAGTATTTGTCAGTTTATAACCTATTTTTGTATTAAAAAAGCTTAATATATGCAAAACTAAAAATTAAGATAAATGTTTGTTTCTGCATTAGAATAAATGTCTTTTCTATAACTAAGAAAATTTAGGTTTCAGAATCTATTTTTTTTTAATTCGCTGATTGTAGTCGCTGATTGATTCGCTCTGTGTGCCCAAAAACTTCAACCTCAAAATAGTTAAAGTGCAAATAAGTAAACACTGCAAAAAAAAAAAATTCGTACTTTTTATACTGAAACGGAAAATAAAAACTGAAGCGGTATAAGTTTTTAAAAATTTTAGTTGTTTTAAATATCAGCATATAATTTATTTTTTATCAAAAAGGTTTAATAAATATGCAAATCGACAAGTTAAAATAAAGATTTGTTTACCCTTTAGAATAAATGTTTCTTCTACAATTAAGAAAAATTTGGCTCCAGAATCCGTTTTTTATTTGCTGATTGAAGTTCTGTATATCAAAACCTTCAACCTAAAAATAGATTATAGTGCATAGAAGTAAAAGTGCTAAAAAATCCGCGCGTTTTAGTTTCAAACAGAAAATAAAAATTCAAACGCGCTATAAGTTATTGAAATTTTCAGTTGTAAATATCAACACATAAAAAATGCTTAATGAACATGCAAAGCGTCAAGCTAAAAGTTTGTTTCTGCTTTGCAATAAATATTTTTTTTTATATAATTAAGACGAATTGGGTTCAAAATCCATTTTTTATAAACGGATTGTAACTCCGTGTGTCTAAAGAATCGATTTCGAAATAAGATTATATTACACAGATTTAATACTACAAGGTGAAACGTACTTAAGACACAAACTGAAAATAAAAATAGAAAAGCGTTGCAAGTTAATGAAATTTTCAGTTATTGTATTTACTAGCATATAGTTTATTTTTGTATCAAAAATGTTTAATAAATATGCAAAACGTCACGATAAAATGATTGTTGCAACTTTTCTTATAAATGTCTTCTACAGTTTAAAAGAATTAGGTATCGGAATCTATTTTTAAGTTCACTTGTACTTATATAAATATGAATCTCCTATGTTCCATTTCCATTCGTCCGTCCGTACGTCTTTCTGTCCATAGATAACAGATAAAAAACTACCCAACCGAATGGTATGAAATGCAATATATACAAGATGTCTCAGAAATATTGGGACAAACTTTAAGGGGATGTAGAAGACATCACAAGTAATCGGATTTGCGTAGCAACCCATGTACGGAAACGTTTTCCTGGCGCTGTGGTTACAACACAAAACACAAGAAAGACAGGACACGAATAAGAAGAGAAAACATCTTTATTATTCTTAGTAGAACAGAAAGCTAAGAAAAAAATATTAAAGAGATAACGATCTTTATCAAAGTAGGTGTTAAAAATTACGACCTCTAATGTGATGCATGGAGACCCATTTCCGGTGCATTGGAGGTCTAATGCTCTCTAGAAATAACCAGGAATGTCCCCGAAATTCTCCAGAAGCTGCCACAATGCCCGCAACAAGTTCCTTAGTACTTTCCAATATTGTTCCAATAATTTTGCAGCACTAAGAATAATAAACGTGTTTGCTCCATGGTCACGTCACTGCAACGTCGTTGTGAAGTCACATTGTGACTTTGTGACCATCGATTGTCGATGTGACGTCACGTGATGTCAATGTGAAGTCACAGTGACTAAAATGTGAAGTCGTTATGGCCGTTTTAGAGCACTTTTGTGACGTTTCACAAAGTGGTCACAATGTGACAAATTTGTGAAAAATGTGTCATTTGTGACTAATTTGACATTATCATTGTGACGAAACTCTGACAAAAGCGACGATATTTAAATTGCCAGAAATATGTTTTTTAAAGTAAATAACATGTTTTGAAGGATATTTATAAATTTCTAAAGATTTTTAAGAAAGTCACATCTCAGTCACAATGTGACGTCACTGAGGGGTGGCATTTTGGTCACAGATGTGATGTGCCCAAAGTGACTCACAGTGACGATGCATGCTATTAGGGGTTTTATGTCTTCACTACCGTGCAGAAAAAATGTTTCCGACCATGGGTCTCTATGCAAATCTGAATTCTTGTCATTCCCTCTTAAAGTTTGTCGCAATATTTCTGGGACACTCTGTATAATCGTAATTTCAAAATTTTGTCAAGTCATTTCAACTTTTATGAAAATCGAAACAAAACGTAACACGATATTAATAAATTTATTTTATTCTATTAAATCCTATCATATATAATTGAATGATATTTGATGGTAGGTAATGACTCAAAAATGCGATGCTGTTTACCTTTTATTTAAGGCGAAGTCATTACTTCCGCATTACTCAATTTAATATATATAAAATTTTAATAAATTTTGTACACTATCTACCAAAAAGTATTTGTACACTTTCAGTTTTTGACATTTTGTCAAATATTTAAAAATATACTGGTCGGATTCTTCTGGAACTTCAGAAATATAAAGATTGTTTCACTTTATATTTATTTACATTCATTTATTAAGCGGGTAATTAGGGGGCCGGCAAAAAAACAAAGAATAATAGAAATATTTGGGATCGCCCTGTACATGAAAATGCATGAGACGACTTATCGCTTTAGAATACAAATATATGAATACAGTAGAATATGTACACTAATTTTTGTGAGAATATCATGTATATTTATGGCGATAGAGCGATTTTTTTGAAAAATTCAAAAAATTCTGGTATGTTTTTTGTTTATATCATGCTGGGTTTTTGACCAAATTTAACGCAAATTTCAGAAAAATTGGCAAAATGCAGTAGAAAAAATGTAGTGCAATTGGAATATAAATATATTAAATATTTTATGAAATATGAGTAGTTGTATAAAATAATTTTTATCTGCGCATGCGCGAACTAGAAAAACATTTTTTTTTACATCATTTAATAGTCAATTTTATGGAGTGACTTATAAAAAAAACCAATCAAATATCGTGAAAATTCAAAAAGATATCATTATTTTAGTGAGATGTTTCTACTCTGCTCTCTAAAAACGGCTGAATCTTAAGGGATTCTCCACAAATTGACATTTTTTAATAACTGACTTTAAAAAAAAACTAGTATTGAATTAATACAATATCTAATACAATATTGCTGCTAATAAGTACTTGACAATTGTGATAGAAAAGAAAAATAGCTTTATTCGCATTCAGGGCCAAAACTAAGAGAGGGGGGGGGGGGGAAGAAGGGCATGTGCTCCGGGCGCTAGGATGAAAGTGTTCCAAATGCATCTTTCGTTTGACGATTTTTTTCATGGCTATGTTTAGCATAATATTGTTAAAATTATTATACCTGGGCTATGCTAAAGCATAAAAAAATCTAATCATGATGGCTTAAGGTCCCTGCCCCTACTCGCGAAGATGCTCACGAGCTAATGCTATTCCTATGGGGATGCATTTTTCTAACTCTTTTGCATTTGGACATTTTTAAATAATATGTTTTGCATTGGATAGCGGAAGTCCTTTTCAAGATCGCTCCGTGATTACTTTTTCAATTTTGGCGTAGATATTTTTATAATGTTTCTTTCACTTCCAAAAGCGGTTCTGAAAATGAAACTAACTTTAGAAAAAATATCTATGACTCAAATCGAAAAAGTAGTCAAGGAGCGATTTTGAGAGGGACTTCCGCTATCCAATAAAAATAATAATTAAAAAAAAAAAAAAAAAAAAAAAATGAAAATTTCAAAATGCGAAAGAGTTATTAGAAAAATGCCTCCCCACAGGAATAGCATTAGCTCAGCAGTGTCTTCCACGGTTGGCATAGATTTAAATCTAGATTTAAATCAACTGATTTTTTTAAAAAAATCATTTGATTTAAATCAATTTTTTGCAATATCACATGAATGATCATATCAAAGGAAAATTTTGGGTAAAAAATTAGAAAATGTATTAGATAATGATAGAATTACAAAATTTAAAGCAAGATATGAGATTCTGATATGAATAAGCTATTAATGGCTGTCATTTTGCTGGAGTTTTATTAAGTCTCTCTGTTTTAAATCGAAATGAAATTTCACTGAGTGTAGGGGAAAATAATGAAAGTTTTGCATTAATTAAAGAAGATTGTTTGAATCTTCTCACCACTGTAGTACATTTTCAAGCAAAAAATGGCCCATTCGAAAAATCACCATTGCTTGAGAAAAGTTTCTGATATTATGACAGATTATGATTGCTGGAAGTCCTTTTATGTCTAGGGAGGTAAAGAGAGAATCAGCAAAATTGAAATTGAATTTATTTACCAAATAACAACAGCCATGCATTTATCTGCTGGAGTAGAAAAACAATTTTCTTCTTTTGGACTAGTTCATTCAAGCCTTCATAATAAATTAGAAGTAGACAAAGCTTCTAAATTAGTGTTTTTGTTCAAACAATTAACTGGTTCCCTGATTTTTTCCTATTTGCTTAAAAATATTGAATTAATTGTGATTTTTATCACTTAATAAATAGCTTGCATTAAATGAACACACTAGACTCCCTCAAATCCGCACAGCTTGGGACCAGAGGTTGTGCGGATTTCTGGTCATAGGTTTGTTTACATTTTTAAACAGTAATTTGATAGTAATTAATAATGCAATTGAAATTATAATGAATGCTTATAACATAGTAAAACATTAAAACAATTATGTAAGGTAATAAACTAAAAAAAATAAAAATTTTGATAATTAAAAATGATTAAAATATTGAAAGACTGACTGACCTGAAAGCTTCATTGTTTACATCTGTAAAATATGCACAGATTTTAGAGACTTGTGCCTATTAGCGCTGCGGATTTAAGGGAGTCTACTGTATTTAATTTGTTTTTTAAATTTTACCATTTTCTATTCATTTACAGCATATTTAAATTTGTTTCTTATTTAGTATGCACAATTCAATTACAAAATAATAGAATGGCTTTAGATTAAAGCCTAGATGTTTAACTTTTAGTACCAATCAGTAACTAGAATATAATATTTTCTTAACTGTTTAATTATTTCTTATATTATTTTTATAAATTATAAGTATTATTTATTCTTTTTTAGTTATTTATTATAAAAACTGCTCCATGTATTATAAAAACACCGTAATTAAATATAGAATTCTAAAAAAATCAAATAAATCCGATTTAAATAAAAAAATCTGATTTAAATCAAATAAATCCGATTTTTTTGATTTTTTAAAAAAAATCATGATTTTTTTCCAACCCTGGTGTCTTTGAGGGCAGGGACAAGGGCCTTAAAGATCCTGTTGAAAGTAGAATTTTTTTGATTCGGTTTAAAGTATCAAATTGGAGTATTTTAATAAAGCAGAATACGTTATTTTATATTACATATTTTAAGTTTTAAAATAAGTCGGCTATTAATAAATTGGAGAAATTTTCTTTGTAAATATGCTTTGCGAAGGAGGGGGAAAGGGGTGCCTTCAAAATCCACGTTTGCCTCGGGAAAAAAAGACTGGTTTTGGCCCTGTTCACATTTAATAATTTGTAGATCCTCCTCGAGAGGCAATTACAGCTGCGACTCTCCTGGGCATGCTCTCAACTAGTCCTTGTATTACATTTAATGGTATTTTATTCCACTCTGTTTGCACAGGCAGGTAAGCTCTTTTACTGATTTTGGGCGTGTGTCACCCGCCTTAATTCGACGATCCAACTCGTCCCAGAGGTTCTCTATTGGGTTCAGGTCTGGGCTCTGGGCAGGCCACTCGAGTCGATGCACTCCATTATCAGCATACCAATCCATGCTGGACCTCGCTACATGGCAGCTTGCGTTGTCATCCTGGAAATAATATGGGTCCAATCCATAGTATTGCCACAACGTAGGAAGTACACTGTTGTCCAGTATATTACAGTAGGCATCGGCATTGAGCTTACCATGAATTGGGACCAAGGGTCCTAGTCCGAACCAGGAAAAACAACCCCAGAACATAATTCCCCCTCCGCCAAATTTAACTGTGGGCACAATACATTCTGGTAGGAGGCGTTCTCCAGGCAGACGCCAGACCTAGACTCTACCATCAGAACGGTAGAGGGTGAACCTTGATTCATCACTCCAGAGAACCTGTTTTCATTGCTGTACAGTCCATTGCTGGCGTGTTTTGCACCAACTTAACCGAGCTGCGCGGTTGGACTTGGTGATTAAAGACTTATGGGCGGCAGCACAGCCATAAAAATTAAGCAGATGAGCTTCCTTACGGATGGTATTCATGGAAACAACACATCCTGAAGCTTGTTGAAATTCTTGGCGTATGTGTAACATTGATTGGTTGCGGATCTTCCGAATTTCTCTAGACAAAACCCGTCGGTCTCTATCTCCCAGTTTCGTCGGTCTGCCTACTCTGGCCACATTCTGACAATCACCATTCAGCTTCCATTTTCTAATCACATAAGCCACAGTCGTTTTGGGGTAATTAAGCTCGCTAGATATGTCGATTAAAGATCGGCCATTTCGGTGGTACCCGATGATCACACCTTTCTCAAAATCAGACAGCTCTGTTCTTCTTGGCATCATGCATGCGATTGATGTCAGTGTTGTTTTCGACACCACATTTAACAGTGGAGAACTTGACGTATTTCAGGATCGCAGATATCGGCATTTGCATAAGAGCCATTATCAATTATGTATCAATGGGTAGATTTGACACAAATGCTTCGATTTTTTATAATTATTTTTATCCTGAAATAGGTTCGTTCTGGTAATTATCTAAGAAAAGAAGTAAATCACCAGTAAAAAACGTAAATGGAGATTTGGCAATTTGCGTAAAATCTGACGTCATTCAACTGCTTTCAGAGACCAATTGAAAATCAGTTCACTCCTATCCACAATAACTTTCTGAATTTCCACGAAATTCGATCGGATTTTTTTATGGGTAGCTCCATAGAGTTGAATATTAAATTATGTAAAATGATAAATTTTATCGTTCACGCATACGCTGATTAAAAAATATTTCATACAAATACTCATATTTTAGGAAACTTTTAATATATTTATATTTCAATAGCACCTTATTCTTTCTACTACATTTTGCGAATTTTTCTGAATGTGGCTTTATATTTGGTTGAAAATATTGCATGACATAGAACATTTTAGAAAATATTTAATATAGTATTTATATTTCAATGAATTTTGGTGAACTCCCCCCCCCCCCTCCCTTTTCTTCTTTGCAAAGCATCTGCAAAAGTATTTGCAAAGAAAATTTTTCTAATTTATTAATAGCCGACTTATTTTAAAACTTAAAATATGTAATATTGATTAAAGTAGTCTGCTTTGTTTAAAAAAAATGATACCTTAAAATCGTGAAACCGAATCAAAACGGAAAAAAAAAAAAAAATCTGCTTTATGCGGGATCTTTATGCCATCATCATTAGATTCTTCTATGCTTTGGTATAGGAGAAATGCTTTGAATGGGACGACTTTGACAATATCATGCTAAACATAGACATGGGAAAAAATCGCCAAACAAAATGTACATTTGGCACACTTTCATCCTAGCGCCCGGGGCACATGCCCTTTTCCCCCAACCCTCTCTTAGTTTTGGTCCTGAATGTGAATAAAGCTCTTTTTCTTTTCTATCACAATTGTCAAGTACTTATTAGCAGCAATATTGTATTAGATATTGTATTAATTCAATACTAGTTTTTTTTTTAAAGTCAGTTATTAAAAAATGTCAATTTGTGGAGAATCCCTTAAGATTCAGCCGTTTTTAGAGAGCAGAGTAAAAACATCTCACTAAAATAATAATATCTTTTTGAATTTTCACGATATTTGATTGGATTTTTTTTATAAGTCACTCCATAGAATTGACTATTAAATGATGTAAAAAAGTGTTTTTCTAGTTCGCGCATGCGCAGATAAAAATTATTTTATACAACTACTCATATTTCATAAAATATTTAATATATTTATAATCCAGTTGCGCTACATTTTTTCTACTGCATTTTGCCAATTTTTCTGAAATTTGCGTTAAATTTGGTCAAAAACCCAGCATGATATAAACAAAAAACATACCAGAATTTTTTGAATTTTTCAAAAAAATCGCTCTATCGCCATAAATATACATGCTATTCTCACAAAAATTAGTGTACATATTCTACTGTATTCATATATTTGTATTCTAAAGCGATAAGTCGTTTCGTGCATTTTCATGTACAGGGCGATCCCAAATATTTCTATTATTCTTTGTTTTTTTGCCGGCCCCCTAATTACCCGCTTAACAAATGAATGTAAATAAATATAAAGTGAAACATAATCTTTATATTTCTGAAGTTCCAGAAGAATCCGACCAGTATATTTTTAAATATTTGACAAAATGTCAAAAACTGAAACTGTACAAATACTTTTTGGTAGATAGTGTATTCATGCATTTTTGTATAAGGCAGCTATTGCACCAAGATCTGAAGATTTATAAAACTAGTCGCAGAATGAACGTACCTCATTTACCACGTTTGACTTACAAATTCGGACTGGTTTTATCATACATCGTTCTTTAACAACCTGGATTAAAAAAATACACAAATTTCCGACTTGCTTAATTTGTTTATAGTAGCTTCTTGTGTCGAAAGCACTAGTTTTAAAATACATAAAGTATAGAGATAAAACTGCATTAAAAATATTATTTCAAGATCGAAACTGAAAATAATAATAGATAACTGTCTAAGTCATCCAGTTGCTGAATTTGTCAGAATGATTTATTTTTCTGTCGAAAATGTTCAATAAACATGCAAATCTTCACGTTAAAATAAAGGTTTGTTGCTTCTTTAGAATAAATGTCTTTTCTATAATTAAGAAGACTATGTCTCAGAATCGAATTTTTAATTACATTATTGCATCCCATGTATAAAAAAAAACACAAAGTTTAAAATAGTTTATAGTGTGCAAAAATAATACTGCGAGAAAATACTTAGTTCAAGACACAAACTGAAAATAAAAATAGAAAACCGTATAAGCCACCCAATTGCTGTATTTATCAGAATGATTTATTTTTCTATAAAAAATGTTTAATATATATGCAAATCATAAAGTTAAGATACAGATTTGTTACTTCTTTGGAATAAATGTCATTGCTGTAATTAAGGACTATGTCTCGGCATCGATTTTTTAATTCGGTTATTGCAACTTCATGTATCAAAAGTATCAGCCGCAAAATAGATTATAATGTATTGAAATAATGTTGCATTAAAAATCTTATTTCAAGACAGAAACCGAAAATAACAATAGATAACCGTATAAGCCATCCTGTTGCTGAATTTGTCAGAATAGGATTTATTTTTGAATCAAAATGTTTATTAAATATTCAAATCATCACGTTAAAATAAAAAACTGGTTGCTTCTTTGGAATAAATTTATTTTCTATAATTAGGAAGAACTATGTCTTGAAATCAATTTTTTAAATAGGTTACTGTAGTTCCACGTGACAAAAGCATCATATTAAAAATAGATTATGATGTGAAGAAGTAATGCTGCATTAAAATTTTTATTTTAAGGCAGAAAATGAAAGTAAAATATAGAAAACCGTATAAGCCATCCAATTGCTGTATTCGTCAGATTATGATTTATTATTTTCATAAAAAATGTTTAATAAATATGCAAATCGTCATGTTAAAAATTTTCTGCATCTTTTTGTTGATATTGTTTAGTCTTGGAATCGATTTTTTAATTAGGTTATTGTAGCTCCATGTGTCAAAACCATCCAATTCAAATAGATTATAATGTGCTGAAGTAATATTCCAATTCAAGATACAAAAAGAAATTAAAAATGTAGAAAAATGCATAAGTTATTGAAATTTCTAGTTTGCTGTATTTATCTACATATATTTTATTTTTTTTTTCTATCAAAAATGCTTAATAAATATGCAAAACGTCTCGATAAGTTCTATTATCAAGAAGAAATGGCTCTCAGAATAGATTTTTAATTATGTTATTGTATTTCCATATGTCACAAGCACCAGATTAATAATCTATTAAAATTATGCTGCATTAAAATTCTTATTTCGAAACAAATTCTAAAACTAAATAGATCAATAAAGTACTTAGAATATTGAAATCTTTAGTTGTTGTATTCGACTTCCTACAATTGTTTTATTTTTCAAAAATATTTAATGAATATTCGATGCGCTTTAAACACTTGTTCTATGTTATAAATATTTATTGTTGCTGTTTCTTGTGTCTCTAATTGAAAGACAATTTAAAATTGATATTTTAAACAAAAGATATAAAAGCGATATTTCAGTTAGGGTAATACAATTATAATAATGTCCAGCACTGTAGAAGAAACAAATACCTGTAAAGTTACTAAAATATTACTTGTATAAGAAAATAAGATTAATAAAACTTTTTAAGTAATGACAATAGCAAAAATTCATTTAATTAATGCACGTTCGCACTGTAAATAATAACAAAAAAATCTGTGTGGTTACTAAAAATTTTTTAAAAAACTGAGATGCCTAAACTTTTTTACGCAACTGCAATCCCAGGTACAGATAAAATTTGAGAAGGATTACTGTAACTTTAATAGATTCTTTTGTAAAGGTTGAGATTTCTGTAATTTTACAAAAAGTAGTTTTGTAGATTTACATTATTATTATTATTATTACTATTATCATTATTATTATACTTTGCAAAGTAAGCAGCTAAAATTTTAATATGCATATAGATTTTTGTAACTTCACATCCGTATTACAGATTTTTTTCCCAGTGAAAAACATCAGATGTATAATAAATACCAATAAATAAATCTAAAAAAAATTGTAATCCCGGTAAAAGAATTATTATTTAAGTATTTTTTAAATAAATATGCAATGTCTTTTTTAATTAGTGGCGCATTACGATAAAGATTTGATTTTGTTTTTATGATAACTATTAATTATTGAGGAGAAATTGATCACAGAATCTATCTTTTTAAAGTGGTTACTAAATTTACATAATAATTTCCATTATATTATATTTCGAAATCACAAGGCACGTAATACATAAAGATAAATAATTCTTAGTAAAATTATTTGGTACTACTGTTATCCCGTCGACCAATTTCGCCAAATTATGCAAATCGCCAAACTAATTGCCAAATTATGCATATTGACATAATTTTTATTTTAAATAACGAAAAAACAAATAATTAGTAGAATATTAATAAAAATACAAAGTCGAAATAAAAATCGCTTTATGACATTTTAAACACGTGAATCGTATTTAATGTCATTGAATGTGACATTCACGAACATCCATTATTGTATTTAATCTTATAGTTAGGCGATAATTTTTTGGTCGACGGGATAACCTAGTAGTACCAATTATTTTCTCCATGGAAATTATAAGGAAAATCCCAAGAGTTATCGCGAAATTTGAAAATCTTTTATTACGAGTATTTTTATAAATGGGTGTTTGCTACCTAAAAATTTTAAAATTTATTGTTAAATCTTCTTCTTTTTCCATTAAAATATTTTTCAGGGTGCAATATTTTTAAATTGTTTAATATCTTGTTGTTCAGCAAGCCTCAGTGCGTACACTGTAAAAAATGGTTTCTCAAAATGGAGTAAAAAGTACTCAATTTTGAATATTTTACATACTCAAAATAGCTCCGATCCAAATGTACTCAAGATTGAGAAACACATGTAATCATTTTTGATTCCATGGTTATGTTCAAATGTAAATTGCTATGAACTGCCCCTTAACTTATCTTATAAATTAAAGTAAAAATATACTAGCATTTATTTCTTGCTTAAAATTATTAATAATTTTGTAAACAATAATAACTTTATCAATAACTTTAATAATCTTTATAAACAATCAATTAAAAGTTTAATTGATTGTTTATAAAGGAAAATAACAAAAATTATTAGCAAATTACACAAATTAAATGTTTTTGTGACAAGAACACTATTTGCAAGCACTTTTAAATTATTTCAAAATGCTGTGCCCAATTAAAATTTTTATTAATAAGCCTCTTTTATACTACCATAAACGAAATAAACCATTAAGGGTACAAAATTATCGTTAGTTTGGATTTGATAACAAGCGATGTTTCAAAAATTGAGAAAGCAATGTGATCATTTTTTATCCAAATATACTCAATTCATAATGAATACATCGATGTACTCATTTTTGAGTATTTCAGTTTTTTTAGTGTATTCTAGAATTCAAGAGGGGGGGGGGGTTGTAGCTGTATTATAGAATAGTGAGAAAATAAAATACAATTTAAAACTGTTTGAAAGAGTCAGTCTAAAAGGGATATTTTTCTTAACAAAAAAGGGAAAACTTAAGCGAAAAATTAGGCTTCTAGCACTATGTTAAAATCCATATTCACTAATTAATCACACATTCAGTATATACTTTCATTGGAAAAAGAATTCCGTAAAAATACAGTAAACAACATTGAATATGTTCCTGAACCCGACATTAAAGTAGCTTGTGAGTTACATTCTACATTTTTCTTTGCAGAATTCTGAGAAAATAAAATACACAGGCTAAAAATGGAGATACATTGTTCTAGAATAAAAGTAAAACTAATGAGAAAATATCTCCCACGCAAATAAAGTAAAAAATCCTTCTGAAAGCAGTTATATTCCTGGCGTTACCTTTCTCTAAATTTTTGTTGAATCCACATTTTAAAAGTGTGTAGTATAAAAAATATGTTGAAATTGTTGCTAAAAAAATCTACTCTTTTAATCCTTATATCATGGTTTTGAATGTTATTTTAAAATTAAAGAAAATTATTTTTAAAAAAGTATGATTATAAAAGCCTTTACAATTAAAAAAGGCTTTGAAATTAAAAAAAGTAAAATATTTTACACTAAAATTTCGATTTTTATACTATTAAAAATAAATCGTTATAAAAGCACACACACAAAAAAAATCTTGAGACATATACTTTGTTTTGTGTTTATAGTTAAATTATAACATAGTTGTATATACATATATTTTTTTTCAATTTCTTTATAATTAATCTAAAACTGAATAATATTTTGCTGTATCAAGACGCTGAACGTATTATAAAGTACATTACAATTTTTTCAGAATTAAATAGTCATTGGGACGCACCGTGATACTTACCCATCATGCATATGCATAATATAAAGTGTGAAAACTAAACATACGTTAACTATTTATCAAATGCATTTCAATTCCAAAATAATATGTAAGATTATTTCATGTTACATTCATTCCTTAAAAGTAATAATTCCGAAATTTTTTAAATACATTTCATCAGAGTGAATTTTTCTCAAATACGAAAAAATAGTTCCGGAAATTGAAGGTTACAGAAATTTAATAGACTTTGTCGCATTATTGCATTCTAAGTACAGGGTGTCTAGCAAATAAGACCCGATTTCAAAATTAAATTTTTCAAAAACAAAGATCGATAGAATTATGAGGTAAACGGTTTGTTTATAAGGTTACTTTGTAAAAATCTTATACAGAAGTTCCGAACGGTGAATATTTTGAAAAAAAAAGTGTGTTCTGATTGCAAAGAATACTTGATTTTACATTCTTCTTGTTTTAGATTGCTTGCAGATTACGAGTTTTTTGGCTTGCAGTTCCTTATCTTAACGATTTTTTGAACTAAATTTTTGGAATTTCAAAATTTCAGAAATTAGAATTCCAAAAATCATTGAAATTGGCACTGTAAGCCAAAATACTCGTTCTCTGCAAGCAATCTAAAACAAACAAAAAAAAAGTTAAATCAAGCATTCTTTGCAAATCAAAACACAATTCTTTTCAAGATATTCATTGTTCGAAACTTCTGTATAAGATTTTTACAGCTTACTTAATATAAAAAAAAAACATTTACAGCATAATTCCATCGTTTTTTGTTTTTGAGAAATTTAATATTGAAATCGTGGTCTTATTTGCTGGCCACCCTGTAAATACCAAATTCGAGCCTCTATCTGAATTTGTATGGTGTCAGGATGCATTAAATAATTTTTTTAATTTTTTTCATAGAGGAAAGACTAGATTTACTTAATATTTACTTCTCCCGCATGCTATATATTTTTGGGCATATTCTAGAAATATCTCAAAAGCTACATTTTTAAATTTTGTTTACAGATTTCTACAAAAATAGAGTAGTCTAAAAATGAAGACATATTTGTTGAAATATGTCTGATATATTGTTCTTAAATAGGAGGAAATATAACAAGAAAAATAAATCTTTCTCATGGGAAGTAAGCTAAATGTTCTTTTTCAAAGTTGTTTTTACAGTTTTATGTGCCATCTTTTGTTTCTATATTTTCGTAAAGTTCAGTCTTTAAAAGATGATTTATGATTAAAAAAAAAAGTTTTTTAGTGTGTTGATAGAAAAAAAAAAGTGTGCATAAAAACATTCTATATAATATAGTTGTTAGATTAGATAAGAACTTCTAAACCTTTTTTGGTTTATGGCATAGGGGAAATGCTTGCAATTATTTGTGCTCGTGAGTATAAAGAATGTAAAAAATGTATAATACCCCCCCTCACCCCCCCCAAAAAAAAAATTCAAAATTTACCGAATAAGAGGGCTGAGCCCGTTTTCTTGAACAAGTTTAAACCAGATTCCAAATTCGCGATACAAGCTTGCATTTCATCGTCAACTTTTAAGATTTTTTTTCTCGTTTTGGACTTTATTTTTGTCAATGCTAAAAATTCAAAGAGCCACAAAGATGCAAAAGGCATAAGAATTTCAAATTCAACAACAATCGATATCAAAACTGGGATCATTTGAAAAATAGTAACGCTGTAAAAAACCAAAATATCAAAAGGAAATTGTTACGATTTTATGATGAATGTTGAAATTTTTAACAGAAAGCCAAAATGTTCAACTAAATTTTTCGGGAAGAATTTTTAAAAGCTATTGTGATGATCTATTATCAAATCTGGTGTCTTGGAAATTATAAATGGGTTCATAAGTCATTCATATTCGTCAGGAGAAAGCAGCTTTTAAGTGAGGTTTAAAGTTCCTCGGCGGTATTTATGGCGGTCATTTGCAATTTTTTTAGAGTAAGATTCATTGACGCCTGGAAAACTATAAAAATCTCCTTTTGATATTTTGACTTTTCACATTGGTATTTTTTCTTCAAATGACTCCAGTTTTAATGTTGATGTGAAGATAGTTTTGGAAGAACCTTTATGACTTAAATTGAGAGGTTTCAGCTTTACACACAAGTCTGACAGAAAGTGAAATTTCAAATCTAGTCGTGAAGAGAAAATTTACAAGATGCTTTTCCAACTTCCAAGAACAAAATAATCTCTGCTTTCAGATGTATGAGTCTTTTAAAAAAACATTTTCTTTCGAAAGACAACGCAGCATAATAGATGTGATTATAAAAACTTTATAATCTGAATCCATTGTGTTATACAGCTGAGAGAAAATTCGAGATTTACGATTAGTTTTCTTTATTTTATGACGGCCGGTTATCAATACGTGAGATGTAGGCCGGAAAGGTGTGTGTGAGTTTCCTGGGGGGTCTTTAAAAGGGAACCTTACCCGTATTTAGGCAAAGAAATCCAAGGTTCGAAGAAAACCACGGAAAACTCCAAACGGTTAGGCCGACGGACGCGATTGGGCTCGAACCCAGCACATGCCGTCTACCAATTGAGAGGTCACAACCTCTCGGCCACTGGTGGGGTTTCGGGATTTATGAGGTCGACTCTGCTTGATGCAATTGACCATTTGAATGACCTGGCTCATAACATTCCACATATATGGAATTGGAGATTTTGAAACGAGAAATTTTCTATAAATCATGCAGTGCATGTTGCAAAATGGATAATATTTATAACAAATATGACATTTTCTGTTTTTTTAGGTGTGAAAAAAAGTACCTTTTTATTCAAGAATTATTTTAGTTTTACGTTTTAAATTTACTTATTTTTTAGATGCTTGAAACGAAGTATTCTAACATCTGGGTCAATATTTTTCAAATTACAATTCCTGAGTCACAAAGGATTAATTCAAATTTCAACTTTCCTATGTGATGAAATTCATTCTGTTTTTCTCCGATTATGCATTATTTTCGCGAAGTATTTGAACAGCCTTTAATGATATGTTTGATACGTAATTGTTTCCGTTACGGATGTAAGGTATTATTAAAACACGTGACTTCACCGCATGAGAAAAGGAAGCTCGCGCATCATATACAGTTGTTCAAATGATAGTCATTTATGAGTTTTTTGAATGTGATCCAAAAATATATATGTACACATGCCGTGTGTTTTTTTTTTCTCCCATATTTTTCTAACTTCTCAGTTTTTCAGTTACAGTATATTTGAATAGGAACATTAACTTTATTTAATCGTAAAATTCCAGGATTATGTAAAATATTTATATATTATAGTATCGTAGCTGCCAACTCTTTCGATTTATCGGCCCGGAAAAATTAAATAGAAACTCTTGCCTTATTTAATTGGATGATTATGGCGATTCGAAATAGTAGAATTTACTATAAAAAAAATTTTTGGGCCAAAAACTGGAAGATGTTGGCAGCTATGTAGTATTATATATTCCTAAATAGAGTTATTAAAAGATCGGGAAATTCAGAAATTATGTGCTGTCAACAACTAAAAGTTACAGAATTCTGGATGAAGCCTCAGAATTTCTCCTTAAATTATCGGAGATGCTTATTGTTTTGAATCACCAAAGATGAGTGTTTTGTTTTATGACAAAATTACTCTTATTATATATATATTATAATGATTGTAGTAATTCGGATTACAACTATGCAATATTTCTCGCTAAGCACTAGTGCTTTTATTAACTGAAACAAGTGTGAAATTAAAATTGAAGGTCAAGGGCATAATCGTCATTACTGTATCTAAAAAATAAAGAATCAAGATTTACTTTGTATTCGGTGTCCATTTATAATGTTGAACAATTCTTAAAAAATAAGTTACCAGTTTATTTCTTAAATTTAACTTCCTCATTAGATCATTAACTTGCTAGTAGATTAAATCTGTTGTATCAAGGTTCAAAAATAAAAATTGTCATTTTCCAAATTTGTCTCTATTTCCTAAATCAGTTCCAAAAATATATGCATCACATTTTTATTAAAATCTGCAATGAAAATTGAAAAAATGAAAAATTGTTATTACCAATCATGTCTATCATATGCAGCATAAAAAAATAAAAAAATATTTAAAACTAAAATGGAAATTTTAAAAAGAGACCCATGCTGTCCCTTTCCCCGAAACGATTCGTTTGCGAGTGTCTTCGCGTGACTGAAGAATCCCCATAAGTCACAAAATAGGAACTGCTAAGTATTTCAAAATTAATTTTCACTGCAGAAAATATGAAACAAGAAATTTAATTTGAAAGAGAAAATTTGAAATGAGATCCCTGCTGCCCTCTTCCCCCGAACGCTTAACATTAGTTTGCGAGTGTCTTCCTTTGACCGAAGAATCATAAGTAAAAAAAAAAAAAGAGCTCTTGATGCAGAAAATAGGAAACAAGGAAATTAATTTATATCAGAAACATATTCATTTCCATGCTTTTTTAAACCTTTAAGACATTAATAACCACTGAACAATTCATTTTACCCCAAAATAAAAACCTGGAGATAACAAAATCACACCAATTTTCAGGGTTCGATAAGAGCCTACACGAGTCATTGAAAAACACCCAGATAATGATGTTAAGTCTATGGACGCATTTTTTTTTCAAATATCTCGCTTAAATTATAATATTTTTTAACGATATTTTTGCATATTATAGCTGGACACGGCTAGTTTTATGGCTAATTTTTACTTTTTAAATTTTGGTTTCAGATTAAAAAAAAATAATTTAACTTTTGGAACCGGTTTGAACCGGTTCTGAAATTAAAACTATCCTTATGTAATATATAACTAAAATAAAAAAAAATTAAAAACTAGCCTTAAGACTAGCCATCCTTAGCTATTTTATGCCAAAAAAATCGTTCAAAATATTAAAATTTGAGCGAGATATTTGAAAATAACTCCCCCTATAGATTTAACATTACCATCTGAGTCTTTTTCAGTGACTCCCGTAGACTTTTAAAAGAAATATAAAAAAAATGTGCATCTTACGCTTATCTCAAGTATTTGCTTACCATCAGTATTTTTTTGCGCGAAAGTATTGTTTCGCTCCGTTTACAAAACACATAAACATCACCTGTCACTTTTAAGATTATCGATCCAGAGCTTGGAGCCTCAAGCGCATGTTACACGTGGATTAATCCCTTTGACTCCTGATCCATGAAATCTTACGACACATCAGTGCTTTTGAAAGCCATGGAAAGCAGCGAAATTTTATGGTGTTTTAAATCACTTGATCTTATAATGAAAGGGATTATTGTGTTTCAGTATGTTAGTGGATGCGCTCAATCATAATACTAAAAGGTAAAAAAATGTGTTTATTTTAAAGCGCGTTTTTTAACTGTAAATATCTATTTAAGTTTTTTTCGTTTAAAAATTCAAGTTTTAAAATGTTACGAAAGCAGCAAGGTCAGGGTTCTCGCTAATGTGAGTGGAGAGAGCGGCACCTCCAACCCTCAAAGATGATACATTTCTGTAGATAAAGACACAAACTTGTTAAATACGTTCCTATTTCAAGAGTATAGAGTAAAATTTCTGAAAACGGAATTGCTAGAAATCGGGGAAAAAATTCAGCCAGGTTTTCACTTTTGCAAGTATATTTGCAAACAGTGCGATTCATAAATGTCGAAAAAATAGGTAATTTTAAATATTATCTCTAGACCCATACTTTTAATAGCAAAGTTATATATACATAAGGTGCAAAATATGATGACGGGGGCTGTATAAAAATGTAATTTTCGTATATATTTTTTAAATAGACTCCATGGAGTTGCAACTTGGGTCATTATATTTTGCCCTCCCCCCCTTTTTTTATAAAACTTTGCAATTGGAAGTATAAGTCTCGAAGTAATGTTTAAGGAAATAACCTTTTGTTTCGATATTTATGAATCGCACGGTATATATTCCGCCATTGGAGGTTACGCCATGGAGGATACGCCATTCTGTCGGAACACCATAATTATAGCAGCAGTAAGGGTAATAAATGAGAGTTGCATTTAATAATCCCGGATGTAATGTGATCCGGAACTCGATCGAAAAATAAAAGATGTTAAAAGCAACCTCAAAAGAAAGCAAATAAAAGGTACAACAAAAGGTACTGTCTATAGCAATGTCTCGAAGTAATGGCATGTCTCCTAACTTTATGGAGGAGGGTATAATTTCCTAAAACGTATTGCGATATGTATATTTTCACGGTGAATTTAAAAATTTATTTTTATTATGTTGTATGTAATACGAAGAGGTTCCGTAAAGTTCCTGGCTTTGATTGCTTATAGTTGAAATCGAAAAATAAAATTGGACACATTTGAAAGTTTAAAATCCTATTATGTAACTTTAATAATATCAGATGTTTCTAAGTATTAGAATTTTTTCTCTTGCAAGTGAAAGTTGCGATGGTTGAAGAACAAGGCATTTTCATATCTTTGGAGTTATGAGGCGTCATGAAAGTTTTGTTCCTACCGCAAAAGTCAGCAAAGTAATTTGATCTTTTTCGAAACAGAGCAGGACTTTTTTGGCTATGCTAGTGACTGAGGAAGAAACATGGCTTTACATGTATGATCCGGAAAACAAGGAACAATCTAAAAAACAGCCTCACAGTCGATATCTGCGGTAAAAGAAATTTTTTCAAAGAAATCGTTTGAAATAGCAGTTTTCTGTAACAAAAACGGCATTCTGTATGTGAACTACCTACCTCAGTGATATAGTATAATTGGGCAATATTATGCTAACCCATTGGTCCACTTTAAGGAGTTCATCAAGGGTAAACGAAGATCGAAGTTGACCAAAATGATTTTTCTGTTGCATGACACAATGCACCTCCACATGCCTCCAATTTTGATTCTGTTGGATTGAAGATCATGGGCTTCTATTTTATCAATAAATCTTCCCATTTACCAGATCAAGCTCTCTGACTATTTTCTGTGTCCAAACTTGTAGAAAAACCTTAAAGGTCATCATTTAGAGGACAGTGAATATGTCAGTCTTATGAGACCTTGTATCGGGACCAATCAAAAAACATTTATTTGACAGAATCAGATTAGCTGCAACAACGATGTAACAAGGATGTATAATTTAAACACATTTAATTGCAACACAAGGATGCATTAGTCTCATGATATAATGTGTTGTATAAATATTTAAATTCTCATCTCTAGCTATTATCTTTTTTTAGCAAAAGCCAGGAACTTTACAGCATCCGTTCGTAATACATCATTTGTTAAAATAGGCCCAAAGGATTATTCCTAGAGTGTAACTAATTAATTCGTAAAAGCACGCGTAAAACATTGCCTTTCTTTTAACTTATGCGTGGTTGAGCTTTAGTATGATTGATCGAACACTGCCTGATAAATAAACATAATTAATCTTATATTTTAAAAACAAAATACATTCAAAGAAATTTCGTACACATCAGAAAAGTTTTGCTATTACAAACACAAAAATCAGAATATAGTTACTTTAAATTATACTAATTACGACTGTTTTTATTGTTAAACTTTCGGATTAAGCTATGTTTTTATCTTCCACAAAACACCAATAATTTTTATCGCTAAAACATGCCTGCCGTTTTATGATCCTTTTAGGAAGATTATATGCCCCCAAATGTTTCTCAAAATGCTTTTTTGTTTCATCAAAAAGAATTTTTCCTCGACGTAAAAATGCAATTATGTGAGTGAAAGTGCAATAATGCTGCAATTTTCTTTCGGAATTTGGACGCGTAAATTGTAGTTTTTAGCAACTTTTTAGTAGCTACATTAAAGAATATTGTTTCGTAGAAAATTGTTTAAGTTTTAAAGTTACTGTTGGTTTCTGTTATTGAAGTGTTTTAAGGTTTACTATATGCGACTGAAAATAAGATGTTTAGGAAAGTTATTTTAATATCGGAACGTAGTAATTTAGCATAATTTCTCATTTCTCGGAATACTATCAGAATTTTAATTATCGTAATTTATTAACGAACTTTTATCTTGTACTTCGTTAGGCATTAATTATAATTTTAGATAACAGGCGAAGCGTTGATTATAAAATGCAAAAGATGTGTTTTTTAATGCTTCAATTGTTAGATAATATTAAACATTCGCGATCTAAATTTTTCACAAAATCCTCGAGTAATTTAATATTTTATGGGCTAAAATGTTGGTTATTAATAAATAAATGTTGGTTTTTAAAGTTAATAGTTTTGGTAAGCTGTTAGGCTGTGCTTAGGATTTTAGCATTTCAAATAAAATTAAGCATATTTTAGATTTCTTCAGGTAAAACAGAAAGAGACCGCTTTTAAAATGCTCCCGTGTTTAAAACCTTATTTTCTTTATATATAGATAGGTTGATTTAAGACGTCTTATGACCCTTAAAATGGGAAATAATGTAAAAAAAAATATTGACTATTGATTTTTTTATTGAAAAGTCTCGTATACTCGACTTATATACGGTTATGCTTAAACATGGAATCATATGGTATACTTTAGATTGCAATAATTATCTTGAAACTAATTAGATTTGTATTTAAAGCATTTTTATATTTTTAATACAAAATTGTTTATAGGTAATGTATAATTTTGAAAATTTCAACAATATAGATGATGTGAATGCGACGTCAAGCACCCGAAAAAGGATGTACTTCTCAACTTGTGGTTGGCAAAAATAATAATTCTTGAAGAGTTATTAGTTATTTAGAATTTTCTAAATTTAATAGAATTTTCTAGTTTAATTCAAATTTTTGCCAACCGCAAGTTGAGCTGTCGATCAAAAAACCAGCTTGTTTACAAACATGCACATTATCTATAATCATCTGATTTTTGTACAATTAAAAGGATATTTTACGTTGAGTTTATGCAGACTAACATGAAACATATGTTCTGAAAATTTCTGAAAAGCACAGCTTGTTGGGAGATTTATACAAAACATAAACAGAAATAATATTTATCATACGAATCAATGCATGAAACTAATTTTATAACAAGTTAATTTAATGGCGTTTTAAAGAACCGCCGGAGCATAAATGATTGATATAAAATTTATATATACGTGATAAATAATTGGCGTGAAATTGATATCCTTTTCTGAAAATTATTTTTCAGTAAAATATAATTTGCCTAGATAACCACATCTCAATTCTGATTAAATGGAAAGTTTCTGAAAAGAGCAAAAATATTCTATGTATATTGGAAAAAAAAAAGAAAAGAAAAGAAAATCTTCACCATAACTTTCTTACTAAAAACCTATCACTCATTTAAAATGTTGAAAAAATGCGATTTTTTCCCGTATTTCATTATTTTTTTCAATCTTATTGGAATTACTTCTTATGGTATTTTTTTTTTGTTTCAAATGTTTTCATTGATTAAAAGAATGTTTTCTTTTTATTGGTTTTAGTTATCTGATTTTAATTTTTGATTCATAAATCACTGCGTAAATGTACACGTTTTTCCTCTGAATTCAGAATAAGTATAAAGATAAAATATTCCCCTGGATAAAAGATGAAATTATTACGTCGAAGAAAAGCTCCAGGAAATATTTTTTCAACCTAGATTTTTGGTAGAATAAATTACTTTTTTCTAGAAAAGATTTATAATTTTTTATGGCTAGATTGTGTTTGCCTTTTTCCGTTTTTTTTATCCGTTACATTTATTTTTACAGAATTATTCATAAAAATAGTTTTTGTCCTTTTTTAAATTTTTTTCTCGCATTTATATAATCATATTTTTCTATTTTCATATCTTAACAGTTATTAAAAAAGTTTCTATATCGATACTAATTACCTATCTTAATCTTTTTTATTTGATCGATACATTAAAATGTAAATCCGCATGTTATCCCCTTTAAACTTTTAGAAAAAGTAATGTTACATTGTTATACATAATGTTAAATAAATGTTACAATTATTTTCCGTCGGAAATACAAGTAAAATAATTATGCAAGGGAAAAACTTGCTTTAGTAAAAGTTTTTCCTTGATTGTTTTTCTCTAGAATGGAAAATAATATAGAAAAATAAAATTTTCTATTGCTTGATTGTATTTGCATTTTTACGGATTTATCTATAAAATTAAATTTTACCAAATTTTTTTATAAAAATATTTCCCTGTCCTTTTATATAAAAGTAACTTTATATTTTTTTGGGGGGGGGGGGTTGAGGGTGGGAGGAGTGGATTACTTAACCCTTTTGGGTCTGATGTACTATTAATAGTGCATGTTTTTTAATTGAATATTATTTTGTTTTAACAAATACTTTTGTTACTGTTTATATATAGTATTGTTAGCATGTGCCTATGCCTTTACAATATGACTTCATTAATGGTTAATCGTTTAGAAATAATAATAATAATTTGCTTAATTCTTTTTAAACCGTTTGCGATTCTTTTATTTTAAATATATGTTTCACTCTTTAAATTTAAAATAAAGATTATTTTCCTGACATTATCATGTGTAATAAATATAAAAAAGTATTAAATTGTAATGTGACTTTAATTTAATGTGAATTGAATAGCATGCAAAGCAGTATTCGTTATGCTTCAAGTGGCTAAGAGGTTATTCTCTCGAAATTGGTAAATGACAGGTGCTGGGTTAAAATCCAATCGCGGCTTTCGGCCTAATCGTTCAAATTTTTCCCTGGTTTTCTTCGAACGATGGATTTCCTTGCATAAATACGAGTTAGGTTTCCTTAGAAAGACCCCCCCCCCGGAGGGCACTCCCCCATTTAAAGCCTATATCCCTCGTGTTGATAACTGGCCGTCATAAACACAACCAACTAACCAGCTGTTATGTATCAGACTTTGAAATATTCGCTGAACTCTAATTTATGTGGATGGCTAGTGTTAATGTTATTAACGTAAAAGTAATTTTTTCTTTAAAAAAATCTGATTTAAAAGAGTTAATCTTTTTATTTTAAATCGATTTTTAAAATAGAGATTTTATATCATATTAGTTACCTGGCTTAAAAACTTTTTAATGATAGACCATTATGTAACTATATTATTCCCTTAAACAATAAGCTAAAACTACAATACCCTCATAGCATGCATGGTCACAGTGACGTCACAATGATGTCACTGTGAGTCATTTTGGTCACATCACGTCTATGACCATAATGCCACCACTCAGTGACGTCACATTGAGACTTTCTTAAAAATCTTTAGAAAATTACAAAAATTCTTCAAAACATGTTATTTACTTTGAAAAACATGTTGCTTTCAATTTAAATATCGTAGCTTTTGTTGCAATTTCGTCACAATTTTTATGTCAAAGCAGTCACAAATGACACATTTTTCACAAATTTGTCACACAGTGGTCACAATGTGACGTCACAAACGAGCTCTAAAACGGCCATAATGACTTCACATTTTAGTCACTGTGACTTCACATCAACTTCACGTGACGTCACATCGGCGATCGATGGTCACAAACTCACAATGTGACTTCACAACGACGTTGCAGTCACCATGCCTTACGGCTATAAATTTTAAGTATATTATTTGCCTTCGAAGATACACTATATGGCCATTAATGGCAAGACACTTTCAGATTTAGACATTTTGTCGAATATCTGAAAATATACTTGTCAGATTCTTGTGGAACTTATATTGTGGGTTATAAAGATTATGTTTGATCTTATGTTTATTACAGTTAATTTGATAAAAAGGAAAATTAGGAGGCCAACATAAAATAAATAATAAAATAAAAATAACATTTGGAATTACCTTGCATATTAAAAGGCACGAAATGATTTTACCACTACAGGATACAAATATGTGAATGGTATACAGCATGTCCATTGATTTTTGTAAGAATACCACGTATATTTATGGAGATATAACTATTTTTATTTTTTAAGTTCAAAAAATTCTTGCAGATATAACTGTTTTTAAGCTCAAAAAAATTCTTGCTTGATTTTATTGTAAATCAAAATGGTGTTTTTACCCAAATTTGACATCAGTTTCAGAAAAATTGGCAAGAATACAATTCAATTGGAATAAAAATATATTAAATATTTTATGAAATATGAGTAATTGTATGAAATAGTTTTTATCTGTTCAGGCGCGAACGGTAACAACGATTTTTTTTTACGTAATTTAAGTCAACAGAATGGAGCAACTCATAAAAAAAGTTCCAATCAAATATCGGGAAAACTCAGAAAGATATCGTTTACAGATTGAGTTGTTTTTTAGCCGCTCTCTAAAACATTAAATGAGAAGTAGTTTTCTATAAACTGTCATTTTAACGACAATTTTTTTCAAGAAATTAATACATATACAAGGTGATTCAAAAAAACGTGGACAAAATGATATGACAAATCAAGCATACAACAAGGATAAAAAATCACATAGGAACATAGGGTCACAAACTACTTATTGAGTCATAAATACAGGGTGTTTCATTCTAGCTTCACCCGATTTGAAAATAATTTCGAGGAGAATAAAAATATTGTAATGAAAATGCAACGATATGTACCTTATTTTGTGTGAAATGTGATAACGTTGCGAAAAGATCTGAAAAAACATGTTGCTCAAGCAATCGATGATACCACATAAACTGATTATCACAGTCTAAAATGTGAGGTACCAAGTGCATATTGCTGGTGCGCATAGTGCAAATTTCTACCACTTTTGTTTGATGTTATCACATTTAAAACAAAGGTGAGAATGTCTGTTTCTGATGTTTTTCTGATATTTATTACCGTCAACCCAAATCGAGTTAGGATGAAACACCCTGTATTTGTGGTTCAATAAGTGGTTTGCGGCCCTATGTTCCTATGTGATTTTTTATCCTTGTCGTATGCCTGATTTGTGATATCAATTTGTCCACGTTATTTTGAATCACCCTGTATACTGCTTAACCATGTGAGAGTTCCGGTTGTCTGCATGCCAGTCTGATTCTATTCAAATTATAGGGAGAATAGCTTCTGCGGCAAAGATATTGTCTGTTTCTAAAGAAACGGTGTTCGTATTGTTTTCTATTTTCTGTTCTGACTTCTGAGTAAAATTTTATTATTTTAATTAAATTGATTATGCGTCTTCTATTAGTTCTGAGATTAGACTTTTCAGAAGTATATATATGTGACGATTTAAGGCAGAAACTCGAAAAATCTTCACTGGTTCTCCTTTTTTAAAAACACACAGTCGTGGGAAAAAACAAAATAAATAAATGTAAAAGATTCATTAAATTACACATTGGCTGCTGCAAGTTAATTTATTAAACTGCAATCATGAGAGAGGGAAAGGCTACCTTTGCAAGCCGTCTTTAACCGAAACATCAAAAAGAATATTCCATATATACTTCGGTGAGTACGGCTTGCTGAAGCCGTACTCGTCGAAGAAAAAATCAAGAATCTATCTCACCACCTCCAGGTTTCCCTCTTAAATTTAAAAACAAAGTTCTAGAAAATTCTCTACTCTCTAACCATCATTTTCCCATGTAAACATAATTCATGTCCAGCGTCGAGATTTTTATCCCACAGACGATAATTTTATTTTAAAAAAATATTATTTAACTAATTTATAATAGACTTAAAATTTCGAATATATTAGGCAGACGATATTTACAAACGATTAATTTTAAGAGAAAAAGAAAAGAAATGAATTTATTGCTATGCACAAACATCAAATGTTGTAGGAGGGAAAATAAATAAATAAAAATATTTTTAGAAAGGTATGGTTTTGGAATAAATTTAATAAGACTTTCTTAAAAAGGGTTGATAAAAACATAGAAAAAATGAGTTTTATTTGGAATATTAAGAAATAAAGTTTAATTAAGAATATTTTTAATTTAGAGCCATCTTTTTAAATTTACACATTGGAATAAATGTTTTTTAAGGCGAATTAAGAATTTATATCGTTTCCATAAAGATTAATAGATTAGATCTAGAAACAAGATTTTAATTTAATAAGTTGAACTAAGTACAGAATATGGTTATAAGGAAATTAATATAGTATAAAGGTTAATCTTGGCGAAAAAAATTAAAAATTTGTAATATATATGTATAATTTCTACATTTTAGTGAATTTTAATAAAAGCATGTTTATTTTATTTTACATTTATTTTGGTCTAAACCGCAGATTTAGCGATTGCTTGGAGGATGATTTGGCGGCTAGGCGATAAATTTGTCAATTCTGTCAACCTAGATGTTCATATCCAAAGTAAACAAATATAAATAAACATTGTAACATAATGTAAACAAATAATTAAAAAACCGCTCATTTGGCAATTTTTTAAAATAACGTAAGTAGTCGTGAATTCTCTTAAGACGTTAATTCCAAAAAGATTAAGTTATTAACGTCTAGTTTAATAATCAAACTTTAATTCATCTTTTTTACTATATTTGCCTTTTTATAACTTATTTTAATGTAATAGAATTAAAATATAATATTCAAAAAATACAATTCAATGACAGAAACAAAAAATGTAGTCCCCTAAAAAATGCGACGTATCTGGAATGTTTAATAAACAAACTTAGCCTTTTGGTATGGACTACCCCATTTTCGACGTGAACTAGCCTTTTTCGAATATATATATGTAGTATATATTCTACATATAGAACCATTATACAATACTACTATGTAACGTCTACTATGAATATAGAATAACAAGACAAGAGGAGTTGGCAGTATTGGAATTATAACGAATTATTGGAAATGTGGTATTTGGCTCATTATAAAGGGTAATACCAAATAGAAACATTAATTATGATTAATTTCTGATTAGAAATCAGAATAAACCTAAAAATGATTTCTAAATTACCCAATTAATCGTAAATGCAAAATTTAATTCAATGAAAAAACTAGACACATATTAGACCAATAATAATAGAATGAGAAAAGAGAAAAAATACTTACATTATACAATCGCTAACTAAACGTTTTAATTATATATAACTTTATCCTTTTTTTAATGATTTTTTAAATGATTATTTGTTATACCAGAAATTTCTCAAGAGTATCCGAAATACGTTTGCTATTCAAGAAATAAATGAGATTTTTAGAATACAGTTTCGGTCCGCCAAATTTTCGGCAGCATTTTCGCCAAAAACAAATTTTCAGATAAACTCAGATTTTAGACAAAAAACGAAGCCGAACTTTCGATCGATCTGTAATAATAATGATTATTATAAAGGCCAAGCATGTCTGCGCGTAACGCATACGTCATTATACGAATGGCAACACTTTCACGTGTGATTTCGGTTTTGCAATTTTCGGTACTGCAAATTTTACACTCCTAAACATAACACATTTTAAATTTGTACACCCTCGTATAGAGAAAAAAAATACGTTTAAATGCAATTTATTTCAAAGCTGTTAATATCTCAATTTATTTTTGAGATATTATTTTTTTTTATAAATTTAAGTTCCATTTTTGTAATTGTGGCAGTAGAATCATTCCATTTTCTCTTAAAATAAAAAAAAATATATATATAAATTAAAATGCGTATATTATTTAAAAAATATCATCTGTTATAAAATCCAGTGAATTTCCGTTTTATTTCGTTTAATAATTTGGACAACTGCCTTTTATAGTATTTTGTTAATTTTAGCTTAAAATAATATTTGTTTGAAAGTTAGACAGACCAATATAAGATGTATTTTTTACTATAACTAATTTTGTAGATTTATTATAAATCTAAGAAACAGTTCCTTATTAAAGATATTCTTTCGTCAAATTTCAACGGGTTCCACCTCGTAATAATAATAATACGCTTACTTTTCTCTTATGAATTTCACTAAAATATTTTCTCTGCATGCTGTTGTAAGTACGTATTTTTTTTCAAAATAAAAATGTTATCAGTTATTAAGGTGTTATCTATATTATAAAGGCCAAACGTATCTGTGCTTAACGCATACGTCATTTTGTGAATGGCAACACTTTCCCATGCAATTTCGGTTTTGCAATTTTCGCTACTGCAAATTTTACAATTCTAAATATCACACACTTTAAATATTTGCACCGTCGTACAGAGAAAAAAAAATGTACTTTTAAGTGCAATTTGTTTGAAAGCTGCATCTCAATTTGTTTTTGAGATATTAAATTTTTTTTATAGTTTTTAGTACCAATTTTGTAACTGTGGCAACATAATCGCCGAGTTTTTTGAAAAAAAAAAAAAAAAAAAAAAAAAAAAAAAAAAATTCAACTATTATGTAATTTGATGATTTCGGTTTCATTTCGTTTTTATTCATCAATTAAATGACTTCAAGTTAATTAAAGTGATTTTAAAATTGTAAAATTAAAATACCATTTTTTTAACGTGATGATTACGGATATGAGCAGTGCGTAAATTTTGAGAAGATGAAAATGATGACGGGTTTTAATTTCGCGTGAAATTCTATGATCGTGTCAATTTGGAATAAATTTTGTTTTTGTTTTTCATTCGCATTTATACCAAACATAAGAACCTCAAATGATAACTTAATCATAATAATTGATCTTTATTATATTTTACTGATTGCATATGCGATTAAAGTTTAATTTAAAAAAATTTGACAACTGAGTTTTATAGTATTTTGTTAATCTTAGCGTAAAATAATATTTGTTTGAGAGTTAGACTGGTCAAAATAAGATATTTTTTTCACTGAAAATAATTTTGTAGATTTATGATAAATCAATGAAACAGTTCGTTCTTAAACATTTTCTTTCGTCGAATTTCGACGGGTACCACCTAGTTTTTTTAAACACGATTTTGGTGTTTTCTGTGAGCCTTATTTCCAAAGATAACTAATGACAGTTAATTTTCTAACATTTCAGTAAAAAAAAGCAACATGAATCTGAAAAGTTATAGTTCTTAGAGATTTAAGAAAAAATATTGTATCGTAAAAATTGTTTTGAAAGAATTTTTCCTCTATTGATTTTTGCCGGAATAGGATTACCTACAGTAAAAGTGTACATTTTTACTCCATTTCTTGTAGGAAATTATTCTTAAGAAATTAATTTTGCTTAATAAGGAAACCTAAAAAATATATTCCTTTTAATGATTTTTTCTTAGTTATTTTTACGTTTGTTCTGTAGTAAATATTATAAGAATAAGGTTTTATTTTTATAAGGATGTAATCTGTAATTGTGTTTTTTGTTAATACATTGTCATTCCATTAAGTGTATTACAGCATAGTTAGAAATTTTACTCAAAGCGTAGCAAATGAGGTGCGTTTGTACTATAAGGAAGTTTTTTAAATATTCAAATATTGGTGCAATAATATACAGTACTTAGGATACATTAGAGTATCCAAAAACATTTGTGTATCCCTCTAAATACTATCTATTTTCTATCATACAAGAAATAATTAGTGGTAAAACTTAGCAATATAAATCAATTTCATAAAATGTGAAAGAATTTAATACTGCTAAAACCTGCCCCAAGCAATGTTTCCCCCTATACTGTTATATAATGGAATACTTTTGTGTAACCCTGTAGATTAGAAACAAATATTCATTGCACCACACATTGTACAGAATGTTTATTTTAGTAAATACTTCATAGATCCATATCAATTTTATTATGTTCGAAAGAGTGTAACAGAATTAAAATGCTCTTGAAACTATTTTTTTCCATTGGCCGTAATTTAACGGAATTTTTTTGATTGTGCTTGTAATTAAGGTATGATGCATCCGATACTCATAAAATTAAAAAATAGCTCGTCTAAATTATGCAACAATTATATATTTTAAATTTCAAATTATACGATTGGGTAGTTTTTGTGCTGCTACAGACGAACGGCCAGACAGAGGGACGGATTGAATGACGACGATACGTAATGCGTATATACGTAATTACGCACGCACTTAAAAATCCAAGACACAATTGCATTGATTTTTTTTTCCTTTTTGAAATATTAAAACAAAAAGTAAAATAAAACATTCAAGCGAAGTTTTTTTTTCTACTAAAATATGTCTTCGTTCTTAAAATGTATATTTTTTATTTGCCAATTATTTAAAGTTTTTATATTCACTTAGGGGCGTTATTAAATTTTGTCCGTTAAATTATTTAATAAATTAGCTTTTTATTTCGTCAAATTTTCAACAAAAATGCAATATTAAAATTCAAGTATTTCCCCTGGAGGTAAAAGGTGAAATCATTATGTCAGGGAAAAGTTTTTTCAATTAATTTCAGACAAAAGGATTTTTTCTTATATTTAAAAATTAAAGCTCTTTATCTTTAATAAAAGACTTGTAATTTTTTATTGGTCGGTCGTATTTGCACTTTTACATATTTTTCATGAATTAATTTTTCTCAAATGCGACATAAAAATATTTTCTTTCACATAATATATAAATAAATATGCTTTGGAAGTCATCTTATACGTGGAAATATTATATTTATTTCAATATTTGCTAAAAAAGAAACCCATT